>CM023944.1:13116947-13171547 GCA_013407115.1 Glycine latifolia | reverse complement strand
GTGTGTGTGTGTGTGTGTGTGTGTGTGTGTGCGTGTGTAATAGAAAAAGAGATAAGCTGCATTACAACCCAAAAAAGAAAAATCACATTAACATTCAAATTGTCCAACTATTCATTATGTAATCGACACTATGGAATATGAACAAGCATCAGAAGACAGTCTATTACAAGTAGACTATGAAGCAAAACCATCTTTGTATATTCAACACACCATAAAGTATGAGCATTTTATCACACAAGCATTCACAACACATACAAAATGAAGTAAAAAGAGAAGAACATGAAAGTAACCCTAAAAACAAAGGCACAGACTTCATAGTATTGCCTATCTATGTAAAGCGAGACATGAACAGGGGCAAAAGGAGCACCCATGATGCCGATGAGGAGTCTCAGATCAGACCTCTTGTACGTCACGGAGGGGGCACGTGATAGCTGGCCCTTCAACATAGGTGGAGTGACTGTTTTTTTTAAGATATACTAAGACTCATTGTCATTTTTGATAATCTACTTAATACGAGAAAAGAGTTCAATATATAAACTTAGATCTATATATATCTATATGACGTTTATTTAACCTCACATGGGAACAGGAACTATAACACAGCCAACGTACCTTGTCTCCCTTTCAAGAAGTTAAATCTTTCATATCCTTTCAATCTGCAGTTGGCACAGACTCGTGAGTGAGTTATTTTTAAGCTTTGAGTCAAATGGAGATATTCTCCCCATGTGCAGTGCCCAATTGTTCAAGGCTTCACTTCATCTCTTCATGTGATCTTCAGCGCCAATTCTATAATAAAATCACAGTTCTCAGAGCATGATGCATTCTTTATGGTTTTGCTTTGTCCTCCTTTTACCAACGTACATCTAGACTTTCCACTTGACTTAGTTTATTCACTTTTCACCAAATCTTTACATCAGTCTAATTTACTTGCTATGACAGAATTGATTAAGGATATTTACTAGCTATGATGATTAAAATGGGTTTCCACAATGATTATGTTAAGTGGATTATGTTATGCGTATCCTCTGAATTTTTTTGTTAATGTCAATGATGATGTTATTGGGCTTATTATTCTTCAGAAGGGTCGTAGACAAGGAGATCATTTATCCCATTATCTGTTTATTTTGTGTGATGAAAGGTTGTCTGTTTTGATCAAAGATGCTGAGAGGAAAGGAAACTTACACGATATTAAATCTGTAGAGAAGCCCCTATTGTGTCTCACTTGTTGTTTGATCAAAGATGCAATATAAGTTTAATGATTGAGTAACCTTGATAGTTTAAAGAACCTGCATTGATTAAATATTAGTTCTGATTACAAAATTATCAGTTTTCAGTTATCCACTGTCACAACCCACAGGGAAACCTCTGAACAGAAAAACCAGGTATGAAACTTTGGCATATTAAAATGAGAGTTTACTCATTAATCATCAGAAACATATAAGTTATAACATCAAAGTAACGCTTCTAACAATACTTTCAGGTTCAAAAATCAGTCAGAAAGAAGACAAACATGGCTAAAAAAGAACATTTAATCCCTGCTTCCTATGATACTCTTAAACAGAACACCCAAACACACCATCATACATTGATAGAGTTCACTCACTTCAACCCAAGTACACAACCTGACCCAGATCCGTATTCCACGTAGACTTCAGGCCCCAACTTGGGCTCTTCCACTGGAGAATCTGGCAACACCACCGCCTTATGTGGCTTCTTTGACAGCAACTCCTTCTAAAACAAAAAAAAAATAGTATACGATAAAAAAAACCCTAAAAATTGAACAAGAAAAAAAAAGGTTAACAATAACAAACCAGCATAAGCTTTCTCCAGCGTTTCAACCTGAAACAACATCTTCATCTGACGCTTGGGCTTGCTATGACCCTCACTTGAAACAGCGTCTTCATCCGTGTTGTCAGATTTTGGCAATCAGGAAACCATTTTCCGGTGAGCTTCACCACCTTCTTTTCCTTCTCCATCACCAACCTCAACCCCTTCTCAATCGGTGGCAGCCTCGTGAGGCGAAACTTTAGGCTTTTAGTTTAGGGCTCTTTTTCTCATCTCTATACACTGTTGTGCTGTGAGTGTGAGTGAGTGAGACACGAGGCTTTTAATTTGCCTAGCTTCAACGAAAATGAAAACATGACGGGTTTTAAAAAAAACTGTACATAAACACAACTTTCTAGGACGGGTTTTGTAAAACTGTTGTCGTTGAAATCATGAATATTACAAAATTGCCACTGCATTGAAATTGAAGACGGTTCTTTGATAATCGTCGTTGTTTAGCTGTCGTAGAAATTGCTTTTTGTAGTAGTGCAAGGATCTAAATTTAATCAAGTTCATCATTAATTTACTTGGCATTTGCATTCGTTCTTGAAAACAATATTATTTCTACACAACCCACCAATCTTGAGCTCTTTTCCTTCTGTGAGACCGTAACAGTGTCTGTGATCTTGAGTCTTGATAGACCAACACTCTCTGAAGCTTACTTATTAATTTACTTGATGGCTGTGACAATAGAAGCACACAATTAATCTATGGTTTTGAGGATAATATGGTTGAGTTGGTCTGAAGTTGTATGCTATATATCCATATGCAAGTACAATGCAGCGAAAGAAAATTGTGTATGTTATCCTTTCTTGAGTAAACTTCTTCAAAGAACAGGAGAAGGAGTAGTTTCTTTGAACGTAGTAATCATTTTCACTTGCTGGGCGTTTGTCCTCGTATGCGTTATGTTTAAGCATATTTCTGTATCTAATTTTAGGGTAACCCATGTGCAGTAGTTTGAGGAATAAGGAAAATATGAGCAATTTGACAAAACATTGTATACTTTAATCATATATATTGTTAACTTATATATACTGATGTGTCAACGAGTTCATGGAAATTATAACCATATTATTTTTTTTAATGATAATGGTTGATAGCTTTCTTTCTTTTTATTTAATTTCTGCCTTAGTCGTGCCATACCAACTCCAATATAGCGGAGTAAATATTTTATTTAAGAAAAATTACATTCTACATCGGTTATGTAGTAAAAAACCGATGTAGAAAAGAAACTTTCTACATCGATTTTAGACAAAACTGATGTTGTAAGTAATATTCTACATCGGTTTTATAAATAACTGATGTTGATTTTACATATTTTACCTTTTTTTAGATTTCTTATTTGACGACATCGGTTTTATTAAGAAAATCGATGTTCTTTAGTTATGTTAACATCTGTTTTCAAAAACCATTGTTAACGTTGATATTTTCAACATTGGTTAAAAATCGATGTTAAAAGTCCAAAATAACCGATGTAGAAAACGATTTTTCTAGTAGTGTTTGTCTAATACCATGGACACCAAACTTCAACCTTGATAAGCAAAAACAAACACATACCTAATGCATTGGGTAAGATTCCATGATCTCCCATAGGAGTATTGGTGCCCTAAAACATTGTTTAAGATTGTTAGGGCTATAGGTACTCCTATATCCTTGGATATAGCTACGCATAATCAAATGTTTGATCATTTTGCTAGGATTCTTATTCATTTGACCTCATTGGGAACTTACTAAAGGAGATACTAGTGGAATGAGAAGGTTTTTCTTTTTTTTCTTTTATTGGGATAATCCATGAGAAATTGCCTTCTTTTTGTTCTTTTTTGCTTGTCGATTGGTCGTTCTTTATCCAAAAATTAAAGGTTGGACCAAATGAATGGGCATAATATCTTGCTCCTATGTGAAAACAAAACCTAGCGTTTGATTGTGACAATCCTATGCAAGATGGTCAGGATCAGTTTGTTGAGCAGTCTCATGCCTCAAGGCCATCACAACATGAACGAGCTTATGACTTTTGTCTCTCAAGAGGCTTTGCAATTATACTTTACCTATAAAGGCTTACTTGGGACTTGGCCCAATAAGCTAGCCAATTAAACATTCTAAAAAACTTACTAACTTTTAAATTCCAACCATTAAGGCTTAATGCAAGCCCACTAAACAAACAAAAATTATACAAACATAAAATCAATTACAAAAAGCCCACAAAGGTCCAATACAAAATTACACAAAAACTTCTAATCTAAGATAGAATCTTGAAGTCTCCTTCCTCTTCCTTTGAAGCTTCCTAGTCTTCTATTAAAAAGCCTTATTGAATTCTCTTAAGCTTAAATTATCTCGTACTAAGTTGAAAATTCTTAGTGTAAATACTTGCACTAATTCTTATACATTCATCTTACAAGACGATAGATAATTAGTGAGCCTTACCCTTATCCAATTTCTTGGTGATCTAGGTAGAAGCCTAAAGAGGCTTTGCAATTAAAAATACTTGGTTGACTGCTTGGGGATGAAACTATGCAAACTACTTGTATTGAGAAAAAAAATGGCTTGGAAAACAATACTTGAAACTTGTAACAGTTATAGTGAAACCTAGTGCTTAACCAAGAATTGGACAATGTCTCTTTAGTATAAATGAACCAGTTTAAAATCTCCACGTGTTCTTGATATTGTTTATGTTTATGTATGTTATTGACCTTGTGTTTCAAACATTTTGTTTATCTTGTTTTTAACAAAGGTTTTATTTACAAAGCTTTTTTATATATCAAGTTTTTTTCTAAATTTTTATGATATTATGTAATCAATAGATACACCTTTAAAGTCTTTCAAAATATTTTGTAAATTGTTTAAAACACAATTCAATTCCCTTTTTATGTTTCCTTGTGTCTTACAAAGAATAATACAGCATAAATTGATACAGAAGAATATCAATTGTATATGTTTTTACACAAACTACAATATAACTTAATAACAAATAAATAATTGACTCAACAAATTGTAACCACATAGCACAAGCTCAAAGGCCAGAGGTAAATGGCACGGTTGTAGAACCCAACCATGTTGGGCCAGCAAGGAGACGTGTAACAGTAAATTGAGACGCTTCAGTTGGGCTATTAATCACATGAAAACCAGGCCATTTTACTCTATTGGTTGAAGATGCTCCAGGCCCATAATTTTGATACTCTCCATAATAAAGTGTGTCCTGAGCAAAATCAGAATCACCCCATGGAGACCAACCCAATGGGTTAACCAAGGTGTCCATGAACGTTTTCATGACCATGACTCTAGAGTATTGTTGCCAAGGCCTACCCAAGAAAGTGTTGTATTTGTCAACAACGGGCCTGAGATCTGGAGCTGCTCGAATTTGACAGTTGTGGATTGAAATTCCAGTGTTTTGAAATGGGTCGCCTCGTCCTTGGGCTGTGATCATGTTGGCTTGGCCTTCTAAGGGTCTTCTTGCGAAAATGTAACAATTTTGGAACACCACTGCGGCATTGCCAAAGATGAAGTCAACGGTGCCATAGATGTAGCATTGGCGGTAAAATTGGCGTTGTGCATGAGCCATGAGGGTGTCTTGGTATCCCATGAAGGCACACCGGTAGAAGACGGAGAGGTCTGAGGCCGATCGGAGTGCAACAGCTTGACCCTTGTGAACACCAGCGGTGTTTTGGAAGGTGATGTCGCGTGCAATGAAGTGGAGGCCGTCTATCCCTAAAATTGGATAGTTCAAGTAAAGGTTTAGAAGTTAAGGAAAGTCATAAGGAATTTAAGAAAAGTAAAATGTTAGAAACTCTTCCTTGGCACACAATTAGAGAATTAGAAAGAAAAATTTTAGCAACAGTTCGGTGACACATGGCATTATTTAATGGGGTACACTACTCCGATTTTTAATATAAGTAAAAAAATTAATTCACATTCACTAAGAAAGCTGTTTAATTACATTTAATTCCAACAATCTCAATTATAAAATAAGCTATTTTCTTAGACTCTTCCTCGTTGAAATTTGATATCAAGATTAAGGAGTAGTTTAATCAAAATCTCATTAAACAAAGGGTATTTTGGAAATGATAATCATGATATTATTAAATGAGATAAAGTTAGTTAATTTTTTTATATTTAAAGCCAACCCTCAAGCAGGGCCGTGGAGACCATAAGGCCAATGAGGCCTTTGCCTTAGGCCACCAAGGGTTTCATTTTTTTTTACATTTTTAATATTTTTTGTCAATTTAAATTATTAAGTGATAAATTTTGTTAAGATATGACCTATAATTTGTGATTATTTTTTATTAATTAGAGTACATAATCTTAAGTTATGAATGTAATAATTGTCATAAATCATTTAAGTAAAATTTTAATTTTATTTCAGAAAGTTAAAGAAAATTATTTTATATCTATTTTAGATTCAACCTCTCCTCTACCTAAACAAAATCTATTGAAATTAGTATAAAATTTAAATTTAATGATTAAGTATATGGTTGATATATAAAAATATATATATTTTAACAAAAATGTTGATTATAAAATTACACATTTAGCTAAAATTTCATTTCATTTTGATATTTTGTATACATAAATTAATTTAAATATTTAATTGGGTATCAATTTGAAATTTGAATAATATTTAACATATGAAATAATATTTATTTTTTAAAAAATTAACAAACTGTATTAAATTAAAAATTGAGTAAATTTGATCTTAGGTATCATAATTTCTAGACACGGGCATGCCCTCATGAGGTATTTATTGTTTATATTTAAAGCCAGAAGGAGTATATATCAATGTAAGTAAACGGAAAAATAAAGAAAAAGAAGAAGGAATATAAATTACCAGCAGTTGCAGAACTATAGGTAGTATAACCATCTTGAACACTTCTGGCACTGGTGATTATAGTATTTCTCAGCCCATCACCAACCAGCATGATGTTATCATTGTGAACAGCAACCTCAATATTCTCTCTATACACTCCTTTCTTGACATGTATCACAAATCTTGTTTTAACTTTCCTCTTTGCCGCAGAATGGAGAGCATCTTGCACAGTCTTAAAATTCCCAGAACCATCTTTCGCCACCACAACATGTGCCTTTATAGATGAAGACTGCAAAAGTTTCCTCTCATGCTTTGAAAACCAACTTGGATACGCATATTCTGGTTTTTCTTCCATGTGATGATGATGTTTCATGAAGTCCATGTTGATGGCCAGGCTGTTCCTAATCATTTCAGAAACATTGTTGTTGGGAACCTTGAAGTCTTCAACACCAAGTTCAACTGTGCCATCTTGACACGTTTGAATGTTTGTGAGAGAAGTGCTAAGCCAAGTTTGTGCATCAACTGGTGAACAGTTTTGCTTCCCATGAAAGCATTCAAGGGTGCGGTTGAGGTGGAAGATGGTTTTTCCATAGAGCTTCAAACAATCTTCATGGACGGTTCTGTGGTTCTTTGTTGCCATGTTGTTTTGATCAGACTCATGTGCGTCATTTTGCATGATGAGGGCTTGGTTTAAGGCATGTTGAACAAGCATTCCCCGGAAGATAGTTTTGTGCTTGATTGTGAAGTGGATGTTCTTCATTTCAATACTGATGTGTTGTTTGCATGCTTCAGGATGTGGTGTTAGGTTGCACCACCAATCTATGTTGCTGGAAGAAGCTGGTGGTCTTCTTCTTGATGAGGCTATTGAGAATATTGAAGATAACAATAGGAGTACTAGGAATGTTTTCCCAAGAATTTCCATTTCTAGTGGAGAATAAAAATAAGAATAAGAAGGCTGAATAAATTATCAATGAGATTTGTAAGTTGCACTTGCACTACAAATAATGTTTGATCAATGTTTTTGGTTAGTAATGGTTTTGGTGATGAGCTGTTACATATATGTGTGTGTGTATATATATATATATATATATATTTCTTTGGTGGATGTGGAATGTAGCAGGGCTAAACGTGTAGGCTGAATTCAAATGATAATGAAGAATGAGACAGATACAAACTGTGAATGCATTTGCAAGAAAGGATGAAGGGAATAAAATCTTATCATTAGGAAAATTAATATTATTGTTTAATTGCTTGAAATAGTATAGATAGGGCTTACTTAATTACTATCTCATAGAGGGTAGTCTAATTGTGATCGCAAGAAAAACAAGTGTCTTGTGATATTTCCAGAGCAACATCTCTGAAGCTTACTTATTAATGTACTCGTGACGGCTATTACAATAGAAGCACACAATTAAACTATAATTTTTTAGGATAATATGGTTGAGTTGGCCTGAAGTTGTATGCTATGCATGTACGATGCGGCGAAAAAAAATAGTAAATATTATCCTTTCTTGAGTAGACTTCTTCAAGCATAGGAGAAGTAGTAGTTTCTTTGAACGTAGTAATCATTTTCACTTGGTGGGCGTTTGTACTCGTATGCGTTATGTTCAAGCATGTACATATCTGAAATTTTAGGGCAACCCATGTGCAGTAGTTTGTGAAATACGCAAAATTAAGTAGGTAAATATGAGCAATTTTGACAAAACATTATATATTTTAATGATATTGGTAACATATACTGATGTGTCAACGCGTTCATGGATGTAATTGGTTTCATTTAATTTTTTTAATGATTTTGGTTGGTAGCTTTCTTGCTTTAGAATTATTTTCTGCCTTAGTCCACTACAAAAAAAATCGCTATTTCCGACGGACAAAATCCGTCGCTAAACTCGAAAATCCGTCGGAAAATAGAATTTCCGACGGACAAAAATCTGTCGGTAAAACGCTCGTAGGAAATGTTAGGCCGTCGGAATTTTTGTTTGTCCATCGGAAATTTTCGACGGAAATATCCGTCGGTAATCACCCGTGGGAAATTTCCGACAGATAAATCCGTCGGAAATACACGTACAAGGACTTTCTACGTCGACACCTTCTAAGACGGTTTTTTTCAGAACCGTCTTAGAATGTCTTTTAAAAAAAAAATCAAATTGTATTTTTTTCATTCAATGCTTATACCAATTCTTTAAGCTTACACACATTCAATGTCTATTAACTATATTTTTAATTTACAAAATCAACAAAGAAATCCAATATAAACAAGGTTACACAAAGCAATCCAATATAAACAAGGTTACACAATAATACAACTCCCTATTCAGCCCTTCTTCTTTGAATTCAGTAATAATCTAGCAATGAAACATAAGAAAATTAAGGCTGCAAACAATAACAGTTGTCTGGTACAGCTGATAAAGAAAAAAAAATTGCTACCTGAGTAAGCCTCATATTAAACTCATATTGTACATCCTTAGTCTGCTGCTTCATTGCTTTAACAATTGGAGCATTGCGACATGTTTTCCACCCATAAAGCCTGTCAGCCTGCAATGTTTCAAGAACTGTGTGAAAGACAAGAGCATCACCTATTTAGGAAAAAAAACACTCAAGAAAGTGTAAGACATAAATACTCACCTTATTCAAGGCAACAATGAATTCTGTATTCCTCATTTTTAATAGATTTAGTGATTCTATTGTTTGTTGCTCTAACCCATTTTTCTTACTTTTTATATATCTTTTTAAACTGAAAAATAAAGTAGTTTTTTTTTTTCTAATCAAAAGGAATTGAAGAAGATAGAAACAAGAAAATAAGACAGGAAATTTGGTACCCGTGGAATCCTATGGCACAACCAACAATGAAATTCATAGCCTTTGGCTGGTTGAGTTTCAAGCCCCCACAATCGCCACTTCCTGCAAAGACACGACCTTTGACTGGTTAAGGGGCACCCCATTGGGTTTGTCTTTGAGGGAGAGGTATGTCTACCACTAAGTCACCATCCTAAGCTGCATTCTTCCACTGGATAAAGAAATATGAAAGAGATTGAATTATTACAAACCGCACATTTTTCACAAGTTATCACCTCCAAAGCCGAAACAATATTTTTATTACAAACCCCTAAGCTGCATTCTTCCACTGGATAAAGAAATATGTAAGAGATTGAATTATTTTTCACATGCATAGCACGCATATATCGCCACACCTGCCAAGTTTCTTGGAAACTTTTTTGGCTAAATTAACCGTTAACCATCAAAGTAAAAAAAATTTGAGAAAAAATAGAAAGAAAAATGATGAAAGAAAGACAACTCACCATCAGAGAAAAGCACCACTTACATTTTTTCTATACCACCATATCACGCGTAAACACTTCTAACATGTCTTGCAACAGGACCACCACTGTACCTTGCTTGGATGAATCTGCATCAAGGGGAAACAAATCACCAAAAAATTTAATGGTGGAAGCGAATGATAGCCTATGATGAAAGATTATACAATTTGTTTAACAAAACATTCAATTGGCTGTAAGAAGACCCAACACAAAAAAGTTAATCAAACATGAACCTGGGTTAAGCATTAAGAAAATCTCTCTTACTATGTAGTTGCTACCTGTTTGTGCTTGAGGCATAACCATTTCAAATTATTTTCTTTTTTTAAGAATAAACAATATTCACATTACAAGTTTACTTCAACCATACACCATCTTAAATTAGAAAAGAACCATTATACATTAACAGAATTCTTATAAGTACATTATATCATATTGCCTATATATTGAATAGCCTTCTATATATTACCTTATAAATGTCAAAGGAAAATGTGAACTTCACATGGCAGAGCACTTGAATACCAGAAAGAATGCCACTGTGAAGAACCACACCTCTCAACCTTGGCAATTTAGCAGCCAAGTTCAGTGTTGGTCCACTTCCAACTGATTGCCCATACAAGATTACATCTTCTTGGCTAACTCCATACTCAGTTTCAAGGCATTCATATATTTCATTGCACAAATTGGTAGAAAAAAAATCAACATGGAAATATGCCTCTGTCGTTTCCATTACAAAAGTTAAGAAAATGAAATAATGACATCAAACTGGTCTGATGTTTAGCATCACAACAATCAATGTAGATGTACACATTGCTCATCCAAGTATATAAAATAAATAAATAAATCAATCAATGTAGAAACAGCAAGAGCCAAATTTGGAGTCTGCATATAAAATAAATAAATAAAAGCATGGGAAAAGAAAGCTGGATAGAATGCTAATAGAACTGGATCATAGTTTTGCTACCCAAAAGAAACATGGCTAAGGTTATTTATATTCTTACATTTATAATGATTCTAGTATGAACTGTAAACTGAAACAGACAAACATCAACAGCAAAAGGATATTGAAAGCTGCATTTTTTCAGCTTCTCCTACTACCAAAGCATTCAAGACATTTTTAAAAGATTCATAGCATTCAATCACAGCACACTTTGTAATATTCATCTGCACATATGTGCCTCCTACTACACTCCTGCTCATGCAATAAAAAAGTTAAGATCCCCAATTAGGGAAATATCTTTGAAATGTCATTTGCCCCCAATTAATATTTCTAACAAAATTAACAAACTAACATTTGTCTATAAAAAAATGTAAAAAGTTTCACTTTATATATCAAAGGCAAGATTACTTACCTTGCATTCTGGAGAGGTGTTTCCTCACCTTCCCTTCACAGCCTTTGCAATGCAAAGATACCCTCAATACTACAACCTGCTAAAAGAAAATTACTCGATCCAAATGTTGAAATATTGAAGTTAATTTGCTCCATTTCAATTTTTAAATTAGTCCTAGTTACTTCACAAACACATGTTTCTAAACTTTCTAGTTACTTAATAGAAGAGCAAGAAAGAGCTGCTCACCAATTTCATATCACAGACCTTGTATTCGGACACAACCAATCACCATCTTGTTGCCATGCTTTGCCTGAAGTATCATTTTGACCTCTACCTCTTCCACTACCATCATTAACATCGTTGGCAGTTTCCTCTAGTCCACCAACATTATCAGCAACTCCCGGTTCAACTACTGCATTATATGCTTGGTCATCCTTGTTTTTTTGACTTTGCTATAAAAACACATCCTTCACCATTTTATAATGTAAATAACCCACAAATAAGGGATTAAACCCACAAATTATGAAATTTAAGACACAAAAATGTAGAAACACAATAAACCATTAAATGTTAAACGAACATGACACAGCCACAAATTCCATTTAAAAAATTTCAAACACAATAATCGAACAAACATAGCAACCAAACCCTACATTAAACTAAAAATAAACCCCCAAAACAGAGCACAAATAAAATCGAAAAAAAAATAGCAACACCAAGAAACCATTGGTGTAGCATACCTTCAACACACCGACAAAACCGTTCTTCAAATGTCTATCCTCGCGGCTTCTTTAATCTCTTCTGGAAGAATTTATTCTCAATGGGAACTGAAACTGCAAACCCGTCGTGCTCAGACATCGCGTGGAGCAGCGCCGCCGATTCAAGGTCCAGCATCGGCGTAGCAAAACCGCGAGACGGAGCGTCGCCAGATGCGGAGGTTGTCGACATTGCTGCGGCGGCACTTGGTTTGGGGCTCATGATAAGGAAGGAGTGTCTAGAGTGGCAGTGAAGGGTTGGGGCTTCAAGAATTTGAAGGGTTGAGAGTGTTTGAGCTGAATTTGCAATTTGGAATTTGGAATTTGAAAGGTTGGGAGAGTTTAAGCTGAATTTGGAATTTGGAATTTGAAGGCACGTGAACTCACATGGGAATTTGAAGAGCGGCACGTGAACTCACTTGAGTTACCGACAGAAAAACTTCATTCGGAAATTGTTCATCGGAAATATGCATTTTTTTTGTAGTGGTCGTCCCAACACCAATAGCGGAGCAAAAGCGCTTAATTTAATTGGATGTTTTGAAGATGGAGAATAGTGTATGGGCATACCATGCAATAGTAGACATCCATAGAGGATCAGATATAGGAGAAAATAAGTATAGTTATGATAACTAAAATAAAAAAGTTTATTACGGACGGATTTTTACCAATGGATTTTAATCCGTAGGTAAAGTATCATTTTTGATGAAAATTTACTGACAGATAATTTTCTGTCAAAATTTATAAAGTTTCCGACGAAGTTTATAGATGGATTCAAATTCGTATGTAATTTGATTAATTACTTATAAATATTACCTGTGAATTTGTTTTGTAGGTAATTATCGACAAACTTTACTTATGCATAGGTATTTCTCAACAAAATTTATCAACAAATTTTACCTATGTATTAAATTCGCAGGTAATTATTGACATATTTTACCTTTGGAATTTATTCTTAGGTATTTATCGACAGATTTTAGCTACAATGTTATTCATAGGTATTTAGTAACAGATTTTACCTACGCATTATATTGTCAGGAATTTATCGATGGATTTTATCGACAGATTTTTTGTTGGTAAAAAAATCCTTAGATAGATTAAAAAAATCCATAGGTAACATTGAAAATGAATAAAAAAGTTAGATAGAACATTATTAATATATTTTTGTAAAAAAAATTATCAATATTGTTATTTTAAAAAAATATTATTAATATTGTAAAAATTCTAAATATTTAATATAAAAAATAACATAATAATTGAGGATGAAATATTTAATTTTTTTTAAACAAACCTAAGACAAATATGTGCCATATGATTTTTTAAATAAAATAAAATAAAGACATATTACAAATATCAATAATTGTTAAAAAAAATGGTATTTAAATCACTTTGAGAACCAAAGGGAGGTGCATTATCAAGCTAGAAGGACTAAAATATTGGATACAATATTTTTGAGGTAGTACTAAAGTTGAAGAACCTTAAACTTTTGATAGGGCAAACAAATAATCATATTTTATTCTATAATATGAAAATGAAGATATCAATATTAGTATCATAATAAGTATAGTACGTAATTAAAATTAAAATTATAATTGATCTATAATATTTTTTGGTACAAAATAAACCTAAAAATATGAAAATATTAAATATTTAACATATATTATAAATAATAAATATAAATAAAAACAAGAATACAAAGTTAGAAATACAATATGAAGTGTGTTACATTGGTGTTTGATTAAGTATGACAAGACCCACTTGTAAAATTAATGATTGTCTAAAGCTTAATAAGACTCATTTGTAATATTAATGATTGACCAATGCTTAATAAGGTTGGTGTGAAAATGATTAACCAAAGTCCAATAAGACTCAAATGCAAATTGATGATTGACAAATATCCAATAAGGTCCAAGTTTAACACTAATGATTGATCTAGGCCCAATAAGGCTTAAGTGCAATCTTGATGTTTGGCCAATGTCCAAGTTTAAAACTAATGATTGTCCAAGGCTCAATAAGATATAACTATAATAATAATAATGACTATTTTATGATTATACCCTCATTTCTAGAAAACATATTTCCAAATACCCCCTTTTCCACATTATGTACCAACCTACCCCCTCCCCACATTATTTTAGGTGTGAATTCGATCCCTTCCCACCGAATTCACATCTTTTTTTTTCGGTCTTTAAAAACCATTGAGAATTCGGTTTTGTCTTAACAGGTTTTTAATTTTTTTTTTCTAATACACTATTAAAAAACTTTAATTAGAGAAATTATTTTTCCCTTATTTTTGTGTACTAATTTTTTTTGTCTTATATATTTTAAAACATTCATTTTGATTTTTTAATTCTGAAATTTGACCTAGTGAAGTAATTTTAAATTTTTAGTTTAAATATTTTTCATGGTGTGACTTTTGCATTTTTTTTTAAATATTTATGATGTTTTATGGTTTAAAAAATAGTTAAGTTCGTTAGTCTTCATATAAATGAATCTAATGATATAAATTTCACATATTGTCTTGATTTTAAAAGACATGAAAAATGTACATGAAAATGCAAAAACATCATGTTTTGCATTTTAATAGTTTTATGATGGTCTTTTTCTGTATATTTTTGCTTATGAATATGAGGTTATTTTATACGAATAATGCATAATTTGCATTATTTCCATGTTAATAAATGCAATAGTATAACTTTCTTGACTTGAATCAGTTCATAAAGGCTTTAAAATCGTGTCCAAAATTTGTAAAAATTAGTTTTTAGGCTTAGTAAACTCCTTTAATAAAATAATTAGCTAATTATGAGTTAATATATCATATTAAATAATAAAAGTTAATGTAAACCCGAATTACTAGTATTATTAAAAAAATATTGCGATGAAACTTAAATGATAATCCATAAAATAAAAAAGAGGAAAAACATACAATACAACAATAAAAGCATAAAATACAACAATATATGAGAATTTGTTGTGGTTGGCTTTAAGCTCCTGCTGGTCTGTAGGACACTTGTTTTTGGAATGGCCAATGGTTTGAAATATACTAGATCTATTTGCCTGACCCCTTTCTCTCTTGTCCATCTTAGTGCATATGTGACTTGTTTTTGGATAACCATGGGGATTTCTTCGGTTGTTTGGATCATGACAACATTCATCTCTAGGATTTTTTGGCCATAATGATTCATCGGGAAGTATCCCAAATGAATAGTTGTACACATTGAAAACATTTTGCAACAAGTATATGAGATACACGTATGACTTGTGATCTACGTCAACATGTGCACAAGCAACAATAACATGTTGGTAAGGCATTTGAAATGTCAGAAACTTTCCACAGTCACACTTGTATGTTTCTAAGTAGACCCTGAATCTCCCTAGAGGTCAACTAAACTTGTGTCGGTTTATTGTTTCGTTCACAATGAAAGTTTTATTATGGCGATCATAGGATTCAACATGATAAGTGACAGATTTTTCCACAGCACCAGTGATAGACTTGTTGACAAGTTCCCCAAATTATTGGCCAGATATTATCGTTGCATGTGCTTCCATCCCCTTCTTTGCTAAATGTATGGGATGTTTCCTGCATGTTTCTTTGACGATCTTCGTTATTTGTAAATAATGCGTTCCCTTCAACACTGAATTGATAGACTCAACAAGGTTGGTTTCCATGTGTCCCCACCGTCGACTTTCATCAAATGCATAAGCCCATTTTTTCTTTGGGATGCGTTTAAGCCAATTTGCAACCTCTGCATTATTTGACTTAAGATTATTATAATGGCGATTGAATATCTTCTCTGTAAATGTATATGCTAAGGATAGTGTCAGAATTGTTGGCATTGTTACATATATGATGCAAAAAAATGTAATTAACATGAATGTGTTACTTACCCATTTTGACAACTTGTTTGCGCATTTCAACATTCTTATACTTTTGCATGAAATTTTGTCCAATCTATCAAATGTAAATCACATGAACTATTTGTTGTCCCCCCTCACCCACTGTCCTCTTGATTGTAGGCACTCTTGATAGCTTTTTGCGTGTTTGAAATCAAACAAAGTCCTAATTGGGGTGCGATGTGTGTTTTTAGATTTTTGAGAAAAAAGAACCAATTGTCTATCGTCTCACCCTCGACAATGACAAAGGTAATTGGAAAGATGTGATTGTTCTCGTCTTACACTACAATGATTAATAGAGTCTCGGTGTATTTTCCATACAGCTAGGTTCCATCAACTTGTACAATTAGCTTACAATATGTAAACCCTCTTATGTATAGTTTGAAAGCCCAAAAAAGTTTTCAGAATGTCGTCTTAACTGGAACTAGACAACCTATTTCAATGATAGGTCGTGTCTGAAAATCTATAATTTTTTTAGGAAAAGAATCATTCATGGTTAGGAGACATCTGGGTAACTATTTGTGAGATTCCTCCCAGTTTCCATACAATTGCTTAGTTGTCCTTTGTTTTTCCATCCATGCTTTTTGTAGGTGGTTGTGTAGGTGTAGTTTTTTGTTTATTTTTTCAATCAACAATGATACTGAAATTGTTGGCTTTTTTTTTTATCAATGAGAAGATTTGTTATGCAATCTTCTTAAACTCTAGCTTGAAATGATCTTAAGAAATCATGCATGTCACACATTAATGTCGCACATTGATACTAACCTTCACATACATTGGGACAGTATACAGTTAATCGTGATTAGTCAGACTTGTTTGTCTTGTATCCAACATTTTCCTTTATGGAAACTCTTGGATTGTAGATTTACATTCATCTTTTGTCATGAATTGCATCCCAACCTGTAGTATTCCTTTAGGCTTTATTGGAATACTTTCACGGTTGAAGAAATGACTATATTCTGCATGTTGATCAATTTCATCTAGGTTTAAATCAGGCATGTAGTGGGAGACTAGGGGATTGTTTACATTTGGAGCAGATGGGGATCCTGCAACATCCTTCTCATTGTCATCGTCATCCTCAGCCTAGGTAGCAAAGATGTCATCTTCATGTTCACTAAAAGACCCTACGAATTCTTGATGTATTGCAATCATGGGATCTTCTTTTTGTTGCATTAATGGGGTAGCTTTGATTGGTTTAAGTGCCTAGCATTGAAAATGATTGGGATAAGGCAACATAAAGTCACGGAAATCAAATGATGATGAGCCCAACAATTGGCGTAAAAGGGTGTATCTAAATCTACTAATTTAAAGGGTTAAGGTTGTGTCTGGGTTAATATAAGGTTAGAAGAACAATTAGATGGAGAAGACTAATATCTTTTTGAAGAATGGTTGGATTGATAATATGGTTCCCTAAGAATATCCTCCAACTTTGCGTAATGTTTAAGTGAATGAAGAGAATAATAACTAGATATAATTACAAACATATTGTGAACATCTTTATTATCATAAAGGGGTGACAGTCCATAATATATGTAACCATCTCCAATGGATAAAAGGTGACAAAAGTATATAGTGGCAACCTTTTGATGTTGGGTAATGTGGATTCACTGTTGGATCTTTTCTTTAAAGACAAGTAAAAATATGTTTCTCTTAACAAAAAATGTTGTTGGGCAAAGGCATCTATACAATGCCCCACAAATTTCTTGTAAGAACATTTCTCCGTTGTAATAGATGAATAATTCTTGTTTACTCGATCTAGAATTGGCCATGATTTTAGAATAAGTTTAGGTGAGGAAGGATTTTAGGTTGAGTATAACTATATAGAACATTGATAGTGAGGTTGTGTTGTGTTTTGATGCTAAACACGCTACTTGTATTTATACATGGTAAAAGATAAGCATGTTAACTCATGCTTTGACGTAGCACATTGAAGTGTCATGTCTTTGATGCACCATGCTTATAGTGTTAGTATTCAGTGATTCCTCATGGGGCAATAGTAACATTTAATGATGTCATGCTGAAGGGTCATGTCTCTGACGTACCACGATTGTAGTGTTAGTATTAAGTGATTCCTCATGAGGGAATAATAACGGGGTTTGTAGAGTTGTGTTGTGGTCGACAAACTATATCCTTGATAATATCATCATGTAAAGTTTTTAGACAGGGCGTTGTACCGCACATTGCAAAAGGCATCCTCCACTTGACCCTTGCTTGCTTAGTGGGACCCCCGAGCTACTTTTTGTAGGGTGTTAATTCGAACATATTTTTGTTGTTGTAAGGGAAAAGTAACTATTGAGGTAACACTGTTTCAAATGCCTAAGACTCATATAAATACATATCATTTGTTGCACCTAGCTACATACATAACCATTTCATCAATAAAATAATTAAAGCTTCCAATTATCATTATTTCCTAACTTATAAATACAATCATGTAGACTTCGACCTTGTTATGGAAGCAACATCAACACAAATCTACAATAGTGGATAACATGGTAAGTTTTAGTCAATTTTAACACAAATGATCATTAATTTTTATCCGACTGCCAAATGATCATTAATTTTTATCCCACTCTCATGGTCTTGTTGTTCTAGTTATAGTCTTGCTTTTATAGGGCACTCAACAAAATGTAATAACATCATATTGTCACTCTATGCCTGTCCTGAATCCATTAATCACACCATTGCTGGAGCGATTGACGTTGTTGAAGTAATAAAGGTATGCCATTTCAAGATTGACTATCATTTGGTTACTACATTAGTAGAAAGGTGGAGACCTAAGTCAGACACATTTCATCTTCCAATTGGTAAATGAACAATAACACTATAAGATGTGGCACTCCAACTAGGACTACAGTTTGATGGAAAACCAATAACTAGGACAACCTATTATGATTGGGATGAAATATGCATAACATATTTGGGTGTTGTTCCACCTAAGGGGATGCAATAATAGGATCAACAATTAAACTTAATTTTTTGCACCAAAATATGAAGCCTTTGCCCAAAGAACCAACACAACAATAGTTAGCAGCTCATTATAGGGCTTACATCTTATGGTTGATTAGGGGGATACTGATGCTAGATAAAATAGGCAACAAAGTTCACCTTATGTATTTAACATTGTTACGAGATATTAATCGGGCTTGTACATATAGTTAGGTTCATCTTGTTTAGCAACTCTCTACAAAGAAATCTGCAAGGCTACTAACTCGGAGACAAAAGTTGTAGGGGGTGTTCTTCATTATTGCAAAGTTAGGCATGGTATCATATGCCCTTCATTGAATCGAGACTCATTCATCAATCACATATCCACTACTTATTATATGAGGTGCTGGCGGGCTACAACATACGAGAATTCCTCGTGGTGATCTTATAGGATATAGATCCATATGAAACATGAACAGGTTATAAAATACTTCATTCATTTAAAAGAAATGTTATTTATGTTTCTTTTATTGTAAATGTACTCACCACAAGCATTCTAGGTATCAAATCTATGGACTACATGCACTGCTCTATTTTTTATGCAACTGTAGTGTGGCAACAAGCAGATAGAGTGAAGCTTTTGTTTAGACTACACCAAGAGGTTCCAAGACAACCTAGAAATCTTGATAAACACCAGAAGATCGACATGCGATGACAGACTGGAGAAAATTGGGGAGCAAAACATGTAGGGTGGATTGAATTCTGGAAAGAACAAGACCAAATGGGAATAATGGGGCAACCTATTCATGGTCCTCTCTCGCAAACCTCTAAATTCATGGAATAGTATTCTGCAAAATCGATACCTTTCCTGACTATGTAAGGACCAAGATTACAATTAACATGAGGGTTGGTAACACAAGTATTAAAACATATCAAATGGAACCACAACAATGTGCACGAAGGAAGAGAACACCTTTGCATCCCAACACCTCCAATCCTGACATCTTGGCCAATGAAGATCTGAAATCACCTCGTCATTCATTTGCATTCTTTGTATATCAACAACAACCATATTCAAATATTGAAAATCGTCCACACTCATTCGTATTAACTCCTAAAGAATTTGTCAGCAATTTGTTTAGTGCAAACCTTTGAACATTAGAGTCAGCTCATGCATACATGCAAAGTATATACTCAGTTGAATACCCATCATATAATCATAATCATGCTAGCAATTCTCACAGGGTGCAACACTTGGTAGTTTTACTTTGTTGTCATTTAATTTAAATATCAGTCAAAATATGGATGAAGTACACCAACAAATTGCTAATGATGGACAAAATACAACATGACAACAATAACAAGAACAACATTCCCACCAAAATCCTCCCCGTAACAGGAGACATCGAGCATGTGGAACTGGACACCAATATGGGGATTAATTTTAATTTTTCACATTTAGTTAGTTGAAAAAACACAAGTACATACTTTTATTGCTATCATGTGGCTAATTAATATCAACTATAAAGTTAAAAAAAAGCAAGAGTTTCACATTTGACATTAGTATAGTGCATGCATCAAAATCAATGCGGTTGCATCCTCTATTTTTTCAATGCAATCTTTGTAATGACCCAGATTATAAGTTGCTAATCTGGATGCTTGATGTGTGTATTATATTAATCAAATTACATGTGTTATGTTGATTGATTAATTGTTTTATTTATAACTTGTTGTTTGAGTGCTTTTGTCTTGGTATGCATGCTTGATGGGTATTGGACGTAAGTCAACTCTGCTGTACTGTGGTTGCTGACTGTGCACGTTAAGAGGACGTGTTGTGTCAGCCATATTTATAAGCAGCAGGCTGGCACAACAACAAGTTTACTCTTCCTTCTTCTAGCTTTGCGTTTCCTCTGTTTTCTCTCTAAACCTCACCCAGAAACCTCTCGTTCCCAACCCCTTCTTTGTTATCTTCAAATGTACAAGAACCACCGTAGCTGCTGCAAAATCTCGACACCAAGGAGAACTTTGTGGTCGAAACAAAAGTAGGGAACAAACCCTCGTGAAGCGTGGATGAACTCCTGGCTAGGTAAGGGGAGTTTATCGTGTTTCTTAACAACTTTAGGTACCACGGTTTGGGGGACAGGGACTCTAATCGTGATGATAATTGCATGTCCCTGTGTGTGTGATGTTCTTCCCAGAAAAGCTACATCTTTTATGAAGGGGATGTGGTATGCTTGGAATCTGTTGAATGTTATTTTGTGTTGATGTTTGGTGTTCTTGAGGGGGGGAGTAGATGCTTTAAGAACTCCCTGTGCATGTGTGTGAAGTTGGCATTTTGATGCTGAAAGGCTTCTATGACACTTGCAGAAGTGTTCGTGAAGGTGATAAGTACCGGGATGGGTTGGCCGTGTTGCACATAGGTATCGACCCTTGTGCTTTGATGTCGGCTACCGGGATGGGTAGGCTGAGTTGAGCGGGTTACGTGGCATGCATGCATGACGTAACTTGGTCTTGGTTGGCGAACTTCAGTAGACTGGGTTTCCTACCCGTGGTCTTTCCCTTAGAGTCGTTAAGACTCGTTTCCTTTTTTATAAGGTATACCGGGTTCCTTACCCGGGTGACACGTTAGAGCTGTTGAGCCCAAGTTACCTCACATAGAAGGAGCTACCATGGTGCTAACTCGGATGAGCTCGTGTCCTCTCGAGAAAAGAGCCACCGGGCTCCCCTACTCGATTGAGCTTGTGTTCCTTTTTCTAAAATGACTGGGTTCCATACACGTGTCTTCTTTAGAAGCTCATTCTTCCCTTTCCTTAGAGAAGCCGGGTTCCTTACTCGGGGTGGGCTGTTTCCTTTAGAATTACCAAGTCCAAACCCCTTTTTCCTTGAGAACTGTCGGGTTCCTTACTCAGTAGAGCTTGTCTGCTCTTGGGAAATGAGCTACCGGGTTCCCTTACACCCTTGTGTGGGTTGGTAAAATACAAACCCGGAGTCTTACAAGCGCTATCTGTTGTAATCGACTACAACGCTTATGCAATCGATTGCATAGTGCAGAACCTATCCTTAGAACTTTACAAGAAACCTAAGGGCCTCTTGACCGCCTTTGGCAAATCCTTACCAAACCCAATCGACCTCGATCGAGTTCCTCCGACCTCGTCCATTTTTGCTACCCTTGCCTTCCCTTGCCCAAACTTTACCCTTCTGACCGACCCCTACCGACCTTGTCCGAGTTGTACAGGCCTTGACCAACCTTGTCCGCCTTCGACCGACCTTGTTCGGATTCTTACCTTAGATAGTATGCCTAAGTTCCAATCCAGACACCTCGTACTTCACACTGGTTCACTTTTTTGTGCATGTTTATGAATGACGTATGTTATTACATTGGTGACATTTGAACTCGGCCTATGTGATGGCTTGAGATGAATAATGCATTTGGATATACATAAATATCCACGGGGTTGTATGGCATTATCCTAGCCAGGTCGAGTTGAGTCTGGTTCTGGGTCATACATTGATGGTGCCGTGGTGATATTCTGTGTATAGCCGTGAGATGCCGGGACTGGGTGGTGGTAAACCTTGCGAGGACCACGGTCAGTGCATCGATGGGCCCTTGTGTGGGCGGTAGGTTACATAGGGGGTGTATGACGTTATCCTGGCCAGGTTGGGTTGAGCCTGGTTATGGGTCATACATTAATGGTGCCTATGTAACATACGACATTTGCATGGCGGAAATAAGGTTGATGATTGGTTGTAGGTACAAAGGTATTGGGGAGCCACGTCTGTTGGGAACTTCTTCTGACACCCATTGGTTGATCACCATGGAGGGTGATTCCTGTACACGACAGAGTAACCCTGACAAGCTACTGCATCATCTGACCATAGGGATAACCCATTTTTGGATGGTACCACATTGCATGATGAGAATTGAGTAAGGAGCATGCATCATGCTAGATTTCATAAGTTGATTTATGAGATGTTTGTAGATGTCTGTATATGTTAGTGTTCGATGGAGACTTGGAATGTTTGCATTGATATGTTGATGACCGTGTTATTGCTTGACCGGGTTGTGCCCTTTTCTATTGTATTTATTGTTGTTATTTAATATGATGAACTCACCTTTGTTTTGTTGTACCTTGTGGTTTGGTACCTGTGATGATCGCGAACCGGGTTCATGTGAGCAGATGGGCAACAGTAGGTGCTTTTGCGATGACTGGGTTGATTGGAGCCGTCGTGTTTTGCCGGGATGTCATGGACATGATCTCGAGCAGGAGTTGCTTTTGTTAGATGCACCCCTTGTTTTAATGGATGCACTCCTTGTTTTGCTATTTACACCCCTACCTTTCATTCTCTTTTTAAATGTAAAACATTTGATATACATATATATACACATATATTTTGAGACATAATCTTTTGTACTTGTAATTAAATTATGTCTGGTATGTGAACACATATATTCGAAATGTCTTATGAGTACCTTTAATTACGTTTATTTTCTATGATGACGGTCGTTATATGCTTGCAAAAAATTTATCATCGTTTTCACAAGTAATGAAAGAGGTGTTCTTTTTATTAAAAAGAATTTATATCATGGTTATGAGTTAGTAATACAGTAGCAATGAGGTGGGTTGTGACAATCTTGACTGCTACTTTTATTGCTACAAGTGATAGATGATTATAAGATTCAGTTTTATCTTAGCTATCGATTTTGTCGATAACAATGACAACCCTTCGTTTATTTTTCTGCCTAACTAGATGAAAGCTTTTTTTGAAGGATTTTTGCATAAAAATATAACTAGCACATGTATTACCTTCCACACAATATCATTAGCCTATAGTCCATATTCATAACATCAATTCATTAGTGCTGGATGAACTCTTTTTTAATTAAATGTGTGTTGAGTTGTACATCGAATCAAACCACAACCCAATGAAGTCTTTGGGACATTATGAAAAAATTGCTTGACAAAACAATGAAACTTGAATGACATTATATAGAGATTTTGATCCATCTTTATTGAAATGTTTATTTTTATGGTATTTTGATTTCATGGTTAAGTGTTTGTAATTTTAGTGTTTGCTTACTATAATAATAATGTATGTATTTTGTCTTTTATGCTAGAAAAGTAGTGGCTAAGATAGCATTAAGGATAATCAATGACTTATCACGCATTGACATACACTACTACAAAGCGCTATTCAAAGATGGTTCTATACCCCATACAAAGACGGTTGTATGATCGTCTTTGTATCGAGCGTCATCGAAAGCCGTTATTTTTTAAGACGATTAGAAAACCATCTTTGTAACACTCACTTTCTAAGACGGTTCTTTGTAAAACCCTCTTAGAATGTGTTCTAAGACTATTCTTCTAAGAACCGTCTTAGATCTTGTTTTTTCATTAAAAAAATACAATATTTCTAAGACGATTTTAGGCAAAAACTGTCTTAGAATGTCACATTCTAAGATGGTTTTTCCTATAACCGTCTTAGAAACTCGTTTTTTATATAAAAAAATAGATAAGTGTTTTCTAAGATGGTTTTCAGGAAGAACCGTCTTAGAATGTGGTTTTTCCCCTACAACCATCTTAGAATATTCCATATTTAAAAAAATAATAATTAAATACCACTAAGCTACCACCACCACATCACATTAAAAATTGCAGGTACATCATGAGCCAATTTTAAAATACCAATTAATTCCTATTTAAAATTTCATTAAAAAAATCATATAAGTTTACAATCAGGCACAACAAAGTAATTTGGGTTGACTATTAAGTTTTCGTGCCCAATTCCTACATCTCACCATTCATAACAAATAACATCACTCAAGAATTTAATAGTGTGCCATAAAAAATTATAAAGTTAGTCAATCATACATTATTTATAATATGATTTTTAAAATAATTATTATAAAATTAATAAACTTAGATATATTTAAGTTTGTGATTAAATAATATAAATGTATGTATTATTTTTAAATAATTTATTCAATAAGATATTTATAATACTCGTTTATTGTTACTCGTTAACTCATTATAATATATCACTTGATTTTTCAACACACTAATAAATTAATAGGTTATATAATATTTGAACACACTACAATTTTATCATCTTTATTAGCATTCATACTAACAAAAACTATTGACTAATATTTGTCAATATAAATTTTTGTTTATAGTACATGCAATTGGTTGGTGCGTAAATAAAATGTAACTTACCTGGAATGCAACTTCGAATTGGTTGTAAGCTTCTTTTCTTCCCCAATCTCCAATGACCAAGAAGCTAAGTGACCCATCTTGTTTAGGTGCTTGTTCAAACCGCTCAAGCATTGCAGAGGAAACAACCAAACACAAGGTAAGGCTAATGGGAAGTGTTACTACATAGTAGAAATATGTTCTTTTGGCCTTCCCATACCTAGACATGCATTTATTTATGGAACAAAGACTAATTATTCAATAATTCAATAAGAATTGAATGTTGTAGGGGGGCAATTTTTTTAACAATGCCTCTTCCTTAAGCCATGTTGCCCACTTCATAGACCAAGAAAAAAGGTTTGTATTAAAATAATTATGATAATATTAAAAAATTATTTTCACAGCAATTTATATATAAAAATAGCCAAGACCAAAAGAAATATATTCGAATAGCTTCGTTTATACAATATATAAAATTTACTTCATTACTTTCTTAATTTATATCATTTTATTGAATTTTTACTTTCACCTTAATTATGTATATTAAAAAAATTAAAGAGGTATTATAGATTTGTTAATTACTATAGATTTTGAGTATAGGTAATTAAGATGATAAAATAATGTTATTGCAGGGTTCCATAATCTTATCATTCAAAGAATTATAACAAAATATAATTCAGGATTTATAATAGGAAATAACATATTTCACATATATTTCATTTTACATAGAACATAATTCAACCATCATAATACACAAGTCATATGTTTAATCATGTTGTAAAATAGGTTCAAGGACATTATATTTCAGGGTTCCTTTGTATTATGTGTAAATACAATGAATATCTAATCTAATAAACCAAGAGGGGAGGGGTGAATTGGTTTATAAAACTTTTTGACTTTTCTTGCAAATTCAAACTCAGCGGAAGATAAACAATGGATCGTATCTTTAAACCAAACACTTTTAATAATCAGAATTCTCTTTTCCAATCACTTAACTCTTATGCTGAAACAAAATCAGAATTGATTCACAATCCAATACCACAAGCAATTGAATGTAATGTAAATCAAAACACAATTACACACAAATTTATACTGGTTCACCTCTAACCACTTGAGGCTACATCCAGTTGTCTTCTAATCCAAACCAGATTAGAGTTCCACTAACAAGATTCAGTTCTTTACAAGCAATCAACCAAGTCTCTTTCACCCACCCTAGGCAAAATTCTAAATCTAACACTAAGATTTATCTAAAGACTTTAGAACCTGAGCACACCACTCAGTTCTACCCACTAGAAACACTATCTAGTAATGCTTTAAAGAATTCTAACTTGTTACATGGATAGTTTCAACACAAACTTGTAAAATACAGAATTAAATCTCACAAAGAGTTAAGCATAAGGTTCAAGAAGGATATCACCTAAACTTCCATTTGCAGCTGAAAGGATTTCAAACAAAATTGATAACCTGGTGATGAATGCAATGCCTTCTTGAATGATCTTGAAAAAGATTAATGCATGAATGATCACTAATCACTTTCTTCTTCTATGCAACCTTCATGTTTTACACATCTAAGAACAACAAGACTTTAAAAGACTCTCTTTTAAGCTTTGTATCACTCAGAGAACAATAGAACTTTTGTATGTAATGAGTGCTTTCGAAAACTATTCTTTTTGGTCAGAGTCACTGCATGCCTATTTATAAAAAAACAGATTTAACAGACTGTAATCGATTATTTCGTCAATGTAATCGATTATTTTATCTAATGTAATCGATTAATTCGACAACTTAATCGATTAAAGTGTTCGTAGCAGTTCTGGAAAATAAGCATGATCAATGTAATCGATTAATTCATGATTTAATCGATTATTCCAGTGAGCTACCCTTTTTGCTTCTGGCCTATTTAATCGATTACGATTACTTTGTAATCGATTAAATTACCTTCTGTATTACACAGGATTATGCAGAATGCTTATGTAATCGATTATTAACCTATGTAATCGATTATTCCAGTCTTAAAACATTTTATGCATATTTGAAACACATCAATGCATTTCTAACTTAATGCATATGGTTATTACTTTATACCTAAGCATGAATGCATGTTGATTTAGTTTTATTAGTAGCTGCAAAGGGATTTTTGGGTTATTCCTTTGAATGAACCATACTAAACAAACAAAATAAAAATTACAAAGCATGAATCAAATATCAAAATTCTTCTTCTTGAGATTCTTCAATCACTTGAATCTAACATTATGCACCCATATGAGACTCAAGGACATTAGCTTGCTGAACTAGTAAAATAGGTTCATAAAATTCATTTGGACATTTATCATATTTTTCACTTTTCATTGTGTCACCAAGTACATGTGGGCATGTGGTCCCATCATCATAGGTTGAATCATGTTGTGTTTTGTCTGTCATTGTTGTAATTTAGGATTCTAGATTGAATTTTGGTTAATTTCAAATAATATTATATTTTTTAAAATATTTTTAACATAATTTTCCATTTTATAAATTTTATTATTATTACTACTACTACTATCATCATCATAACACATGGATATAAGCAATTCACCTTAAACATTTCTTCTGGATCATCATTATAAAGCATCTGGATTATGCGGGCAGGAGAATTCTACTCCTCTTTGAAATCATCTTCATCCAAGGGATCCCATCAGAATCATTGATAAGCCCCTTTATCAGTTCAAACAATGCTTCAACATTCAAGCAAATCATGTTATGTTATAATAAGAACTCACAGAAAAGCAGACAAGTAAGATATAACATACCTTTTTAGAATATCATTATATTTCTCTAGTGGAGCACTTAATAGAGCAAGAACTACAATAATGGGTTCAAGAAATAGATACGTGTTTCATGAAGTCCATCTAAAGGAAGCATTGTTTTTTGCATGCATTACATCCAATGGGTCCCTATGTATTTTAATAAATATAAGTTGGAACTTAGTTAAATATTTCAGGGAACAAATATTATTGGGACTATATATTCTCGCTTAATTTTTAAATAAAGAATTTTAAAATTAATATATAGCAAATTCTATTTATATAATTTTGTCCAATTCAAATTATAAGTTGTCAAATAATTATTTTTAAAAACAAGTAAAATTATATTATTACTTATGATTACTGTATATTCTCTTTGAACTCCTTTTTAACGGTGCATTTGGTTCAAAAGAAATGAGTGGTTCCCACCATCAGAGAAAAAGATAAAGCAACATAAATATAACCAGAATATGAAAAGCAATTAATTGTGCTGTATATGAAAAACAATAGCGAGCAATCTAGGAATCATAGAAACACAAAACAGCAATATGAAGGCAGCTCTTTCTTTGATCTTCGAAGCTGAATGGGTACTTCCTCTTTGAACTTATCCTCTTTGTCCTCATAGCTTGACAAAAGCAGTAACCTTCATTTGAAGATTCATTAATCATATATCATAATATACACATAAACAATTGGCACATGAAAAGGTGAGATAGATGGCTCTTACATTAAAAAATTCACTAAGAGGAGTATGTTGATAGGCTTGGGGTTTTTGAACGCCATCCCAAATCTGAGGAATTCATGTCATGGTAAGAACTAATGATGAAGAAATAAAAGAAACCAGACTAAAGAGGAGAAAAAAAAACTCAAATTTAATGGGAATCACACCTTCTGAATATCTTCTCTTAGAATAGGCTCCAAATTTTCAAGTGGGGTCTGCATAGATAGCCAGAAACATTATAAAACATTTAATAGCAGGAAATCACAAAAGTGTACATTCTCAAGAAAGGACCAAGATTGTAGACCTTTGTTTTATCACGTATAACAAAAAGCAATGTCATTTTCCGGGACTGAATAGACGCATCATGACCTAGAAATACAAGGATCAAAGTGTGAAAGCTCAAATATTGAATACCCAACCAGAGGGTAATCCATGGCTAAAAACTACATGAAAAACTGTTTTTAAAAAAGGTTTATTTGCTGCTTGTTCTCGACCAATATCATGACACCACCTGTGAATAAAATAAAATCTTCAAAATATTGTCCAAAATGGATTGAATGTTTGCATAAGTTTAATGTAAGCTCCCATAAACCATGAAACGGTGTTCTTATTATTTTTTGATTAAATCTGATTACTAATTAGACTCCAAAGAAATATGGAAATAAAAATAAATGAGCAGAATATGAAAAAAGATTATGCATATCAGCTCCTTTAGCACTTCCCTTACAAAATATATTACATCCCATCCTACACTCACTGACATACAATGCCAGTGATCCTAATTACCAAGTGTTAGGTAGATGATAAACAAGATTATCTTAAAACACAAGTTACTAGAACTAACAGGCAATACACCAAGTTAGACAGAAAGATTTGCATTTTCGCCTAGACTTCAGCTAAGCAATGTAGTTTCTAGGACTACACAAAAATGTTGGGTGTGAAGTTGTTAAGAAACTTTAAAATAGCCAAGCATAATGCCTTTAAGGATCACCCCATTCAATCAATTATAATGCAATAATCTAGACCTAAAAACTTACATGTTTATCAGAACAATATCTGATATTGCTAAAGCAAAAAGAGCATTTTGTTTCTCGAAAGTAGTGTCATCCTGAGAGTTATATTTAAAAAAGAAAAAGAAAGCAAGGCAATAGTGAGATCTAATGTACATACAACAAAGAAATAGAACAGGTACATTTGTCGGTAAAAATGAAGCTAGAACCTGTTTTAAGGGGCATTGATAGCATACAATTCAAAATTTCAGCTAAAGATATGGTTAGGTCATATTGATATTTATAATAGTGCAATGAAATTTTCATTTATAGACAAAAACAGTGAAGGGAAGCATCTTGGAAGACAATTAAAGGAAACTTTGAATTTCCAACTAGGTTTGTCAAAAAAGAACCTTTGACAGTTGGAGGAAAAAGAAACCACAAAAAGGAATTTGTAAGAAAATATCGCAGTAGAACCAAAGTCCAAACTCTCCTAAGATAGTTGGAAAATAAGTGCATAGAAGTCTATATTATCATGTGCCAACAGTCAACACCAAGCACATGTTAGGAAATTATAGTATTTTCTTATATTTACAGGTTTTGTACATAGGCAAAAACTAGTTCTGTGAAAAATAACAACAAAAGCCTCATCTCACTAAATGACAAAAAATTAAAAAACTTCTAATCCAGAATTGATTACCTCATGTCTCTCCCTTCCATCAGTGCCCTCTAAATCCATAGCAATTGTACTTGGCTCAATCCCAACACACTTGGCTATCCAAATGCCCTTGGTCATTTGAGATTTGCAACAATATGATACTCAATTACAAGTTCAATAAACTAAACTAAAACATAACAGCCAGCAAGAATGTCAAAAAGACATTCAGTTTTCTCTGCCCAAAACAACAGCCCAATACATCCATCTCCTTGAAACTTGTGTGGAAAAGATTATTCATTTGTTGAATATATATGTTATATATATTAATAATAATATGTTCACATACAAGCCCAATAGGTTATTGTATGGTTATATGGACCCATATGGGCTGGAGCCCAATAGCTTACTATATTACTAGGATTTTTCCTACGTTGGAGGTAACACTGTTGAGCATTCCACTCAAATTCTGTTGTGCAGCCGCAACTTTTGAGGCTAGATCCTGAAAATTTCAACCAATTTCATGAGTTGAAACCTTGTGGGTTTTGTTCTACTCGTCGAGACGATCATTTTGAGTGGTCGTTTGCGTAAAATGGAGGTCAGATGAAGAAGATATAGTCGTGTTGCACTTTTCCAGCGACTGGTTCGTCTTCTCTGGCGAACTTTCTGTTTTTGGGGTCAAATTTGACAAATTTCACCTCTACAGTGCTATTTTGAGAAGTTAGAAGGTTTGGTATACTTTTGAGGATTTTAAGGTGCACTCTTTCTAACTCTTTTACTTTTATTAAAATGGCAAAATATAGCTCCTATGATATCATAAAGCTTAAATCTTTTGATAATCTCTTTGTTGATCTTGTGTTGAGTAAGCTACCTGCTGAATGAAATTCTTTTAAGACTAACATGCATAGACTAAAAGAATAGATGGAGCTGGATGAATTAAAAAAAATGTATATTCATATTGACGATAAAGACATTTGTAGGCAGAGTTTGGAACAAGTAGGACAACAAAAGTTAGTTGCCAACTTAGTTTCACATTTCTATAAATATCAGAAAAAGTCCAAGCCACCAAAAGGTGAATCCTCTTCACAGCTAGAGGCCAAAAAGACTGTCTTCAAGAAGAAGATGAAGGGCAAGTGCCATAAATGTGGAAAGTGGGGTCACTGGGCAGTAGAGTGTAAGCTACCAAAGATGTTAAAGAACAACAAACCACAAAATGAGTCTAATACACTAATTAGTGAACCTGAGTCTCAACCCTTCATTGAAATGATGAATAATGGAAAGGTCAGTGTCTCTTCTGAGTGGTGATTGGATAGTGGTGCTATATGTCATACAACAAATGATGAGAATTTACTCATTGAGACCATAAAAGTGAATGACACCGTAGAAAATTGTAATGGTAGTGAGGCAGGGGTGACTCATGCTAGAACTGCTAATTTGGTGTTTTCTTCGAGTAAGTTACTAACTTTGAAACATGTTAAAGTAGTACCCTTACTTAAAAGTAATTTAATATCTATGAGTTTACTTGATAAAGCTGATATGCCTTTTTTCAACTATGAATGGTAGAGTAACTTTATCTGTTAACTCATGCTACTTCTGTTGTGCATTTAAGATTAATGGCATGTATATATTGAGTTTAGATACTGATAGCATAAACCATGTTAGTTCTACTTTGATTGATCCAAAATTATTATATAATAGACTTGAACATGTGAACTATAGGAAAATGCAACATTTATCTAAAACTCACAACATTCCATTAGATATTTCTATTCAATTTGACAAATGTGAAGTGTGTGCACAGACTAAGATCACTAGAAAACCTTTTAAGTCAGTTTCTAAAAGCACAACACTTCTTGAGCTTATGCATGCTGATCTTTGTGACTTTAAAAACTATGTCACCAGAGGGGGACGAAAGTACCTAATCACATTCATAGATGATTTCTCTAGATATTGTCATGTTTATTTGTTGAAATCAAAAGATAAGGCTTTTGAGAAGTTTAAGGTTTTTAAATCTAGAGTTGAAAATCAACTTAATTTGAAAATTATGAGGTTTAGGAGTGATAGAGGAAGAGAATATACAATGACTGGGTTCAAAGAATTTTGTGCTTTGGAAGTCATAAAACTTGAAACTACTGCTCCTTACTCACCCCAATCAAATGGTGTTGCAGAGCGTAAGAATAGAACTTTAATTGAAATGTTAAATTCTATGTTACTTACAGCTGGCATGCCTTCGTCCTATTAGGGAGAAGCTATTTTAACTGCTAATCACATCTTAAACAAGTTTCCGCACTCTAAATTGTCTAAGACACCTTATGAGATATGACACGAACGTCCTTGTAGATATGATACCCTTAAAACTTAGGGTTGTGTTACCTATGTAAGAATACAAGATCCTAAAAGGCCTAAGGTGGGACCTAGAAAAACTACTTGTGTATATCTAGGTAGTGTAGAAAATAGTGCTGCAAATAGATTTTTGGATCTATCTACTAATACAGTGATAGAATCTAGAGATGCATAATTCTTTGAGTACAAGTTTATTAGCAATCTTGACTTGAAGGTTTGGATCTACATATATGATTTTAGAATCTCCTGTAGAATCTGTAGCTTGTCATTCTGACACTAATCTCACCCAACTGGCTATTGAACCAATCCCAGTTAGAAAATCCACAAGAGAGAAAGTTTCTAAGAGTTTTGGTGAGGACTTTGTCACTTACCATATAGAGGGTGATCCATTCTCCTTTCAAGAAGCAATGAGATCTAGGGAATCCTTACTGTGGGTAGAAGCCATAGATGATGAAATGAGTTCTTTGCTACAGAATCACACTTGGCAGCTAGTCAATTTGCCAAAAAGGGCTAAGGCTATAGGCTGTAAGTGGGTATTAAAGAAGAAACTGAATAGTGATGGATCAATAGCTAGATATTGATAACCGATTGTCGTATCGCTTCAAAACAATTAAACTACGCTAATTCTGTAGCAGAGGATTAACCTAGGTCGACTCAGAGACACAATCAATATGGTTCCAACTTCAATTCACTAGTAAATAATAGGGGGATTTTTGTCGAACAGTTTGCAGGCGCAAAGTAAAAGTTGCAAAAAACACAAACTACGATTAAAGATTAATGCATAAACTAACAAAATTGATAACAAGTAATGTAAAACAGATTAAAGAGCATCAATCCAATTCACCAAACCAAGCTATTCGAATCATCATCGCTCACAGAAATTTATCTTATTGTGAATGTTCATTCAATCTCATTAGAAGCAGTTCAATTGAATTAACCCCTAAATTAATTGAAACCACAACCCTAATTGAAAGATCATCCAATTAATCTGTGATTTATATTTGAAATTAGGAAATGAATCCATTACCTAATCCACTTTCAATCCTAAACGCATTCATAATCATGAAAAAAGAATAGCAATTGAAGAAGAAAGTGACATTCACACAGAATTCGAAATACCAAACTAGAACTCAAATTCTTCTCTTGCTTGGGTTGGATCCTTGGATTGATTGATTATTTAGCCTTCCATGATCATCACCAATGAAAGCCCCATGAAATAAGTGCACGAAAATGAAAGAAAGGAAAACAAAAATGAAGAACAAGGAAGAACAGTTAAGAGAAAATAAGAGAAAGGGTTTTGATTCTAAAAAGTGGAAAAGAAAAATATAAAACTGTTTGTGTAATTGAAATGTAATAATATAATTCCTCCTAATATCACTAACATATAGTGACTAAGTCTGAAACAAAGAATGGGCCATGAGCAACCCATCAATTCTAATTATTTATGCTATTTACACCAATAAAATGTCCAACTCGCAGCCCAAAATACAAGTGCAGTGGTTCTGACTTCAAAGCCTAAAATGACCCTCCAAATGGCAGAATTGGCCTCGGCTTATTTCTGGAAAACTTGTAGATCTTTTCGTTATCTTTCCAAGGACTACAAGAAAGGTCAATTTGAAGTTCCGTAGAGCTCTGTAGGTGCTGTACAAGGCAGATACATCAAGTGAGCATAAAATCCAAAAATACGCAACAATTAGCAACTAAGTTCACTAACTTGCCTAAGACAAAAACTGAATTAGAATGGGAAAATAAAAGTCCAAGAGAAGTCAAATAAGCTAAGAATGATAGAAAAATATTTAACTAAAGTCACTCCATCAAAATACCCCACACTTAAACATTTGCACTCCTGGGCAAAACTAAAAGAAAGACTAAGAGAAAATTTCAAACTAAAGTAAATCAAAAATTTAAAAGGAAAGTATGAACAAGGCACACATATTTTTCAATGAATCATAATAATACACAAAAGTGAGAAGATGAAAGATGGAAGAATGATATTACAGTAACAAACAATCCATGAAAACATGATCACAAAGTGCAAAGTAAGAAAGTAGTCAAGTTTAGAATTAAGAATGTACCGAGGTGATAGAAATCTCTCAAAGACAATACTCAACCTCATATAATGTGTATGGCTTTGTGTTTACACTCAAACACCACATGTAACTATCACATCCAAGTATTGACAAGACTCTAATTCATTCAACTTGAAATACACATGCATCAAAAGATCAAAAGGACTTTATTAGCTTGTAATGAATGGCTTAGGTAAAGGTGGATAAGAAAAGGATATTTAGGCTAAAACTAAGAGAAAAGAGGGGCAATGGGGAGCAAGCCAACAAGTTAAAAAAGGGGTAGAACAAAGAAATGAGATTTAAAGGAATTTACAAGGATGAAAATCAACCATAACAACTTTTATTGCATTAATTATTTTTCTTTCTTTGCTTTTCTTGTACTTCGTTTTCTTTGATTATGCACAATTTTTTTCTCTTTTGAACTTTGCTTTTTAAACTCTTTCTTTTCTTTTCTATTATTTTCTCATCATCATTTTTTTTTTCAAATCAAAACAAAAGCAAATAAAAAATACCCCACACTTGTTTGAAACCCACTCCCAAAACAATTCCAAAGCTCCTTTCCTCCCTAAAGCTAGGATAACATGGTTTTCCATTTTTTTTTTTAGTTTGCAATGAGCTATATAAGAAAGAAAAGGCTAAAGGCTCAAAAGGGGTGAAAATGGATATCAACACAAATATAGGTTTATTTGGCTAGTGGCTAAAAGAAAGAAGGCCTAAATCATCTCAATCAAAGCATGTGCAACAAGGAATGTCAAAAGAAGCAAGACAAAACATAGAGTAATCTAGCACAAGGGTGAATTCACACATGAAAGAACATATCCACAAAGGCTCAAAAACTCACAAGGCATAATTCTATCACACATGATTCATCTTAAATTCTATTTCTCAAACCTACTTATCACTTCAACAATTGCAACAATGATTCACATCAAGCATGAAACCTCTCAATCCAACAAAATTTTTAACATTTCTCACAATTTATGCAAATTAGAAATCCTATGAAAAACATGAAAAAGTGCCTAAATTCAATAAAAACAGCAACAAAAACAAAGACAACAACATAAACAGACAGAAAATAGGAACATACAGACTCAAAAACTAAAACAGACAGATAAACAGAAAACAAAATGTATAAACAGAAACATAAGCAGAAAATAGAAAACAGACAATAACCAGAAAACAGATCTTGGAATCCTTCAACCCCCCCCCCCCAACTTGAAATGCACATTGTCCTTAATGTAAGTATGCAAAGAAATGAAACTCCCGAAATGTCATTCAAGATGCTTCATCACACAAAATTGGCGAGACCAAAGAGATGTCCGCCACAAGCTCCTCCTCCACTTGAGGGCTTTCATGATATACTTTGAGTTGGTGACCGTTGACCTTGAAGACTTTGCTGATAACTTCATTTTTAATCTCAACTGCACCATGGGGAAAAACATTAGTAATAACAAAAGGTTCATCCCATCTAGATCGAAGTTTACCAGAAATAAGCTTAAGGCGAGAATTAAACAAAAGCACTTTTTGGCCACTATGGAACTCCTTTCTAAGAATCCCAGAGTCATGAAATCTCTTCACTCTCTCCTTGTAAATCTTGGAATTCTCATAGGCTTCTAAGCGGATCTCTTCAAGTTCTTGCAACTAAAGCTTCCTTTCCATACCCGCTTCATCAAATGCCATGTTACAACTCTTCACCGCCCAATAAGCACGGTGCTCAATCTCCATCGGTAGGTGGCATGCCTTACCAAAAACCACCCTATAGGGAGACATCCCCAAAGGTGTCCGGTAAGCGGTCCTGTGAGCCCATAAAGCATTCTCAAGTAGCTTGCTCTAACCTTCCTGTTTGGTTGCACCACCTTCTATAACACTTGCTTGATCTCTTTGTTAAAAACCTCTGCTTGTCCATTAGTTTGAGGATGATAAGCTGTAGCAACTCTATGCACAACCCCATACTTCTGAAGCAAGGATGCCAATGACCGGTTACAGAAATGGCTCCCCTGGTCACTGATAATGGCTCTAGGCACACCAAACCTGCAGAAAATGTTGGATCTCACAAAATCCACAACAAATAATGGGTTGCTAAGGCATTTCATGTCTATGTGTAATGGTTCCTTCTGCTCTCTGACACTGCTCACAAGTGGTGGTAAAGTAATGAGCATCTCTAAACAGGGTGGGCCAAAAGAACCCACAGTCTAATACCCTCCTAGCGGTCCTCTGAGGACCAAAATGACCTCCGGTAGGTGTGCCATGACAAAACTGAAGAATAGACTGAATCTCATGATCAGGCACACACCTTCGGCTCACTTGGTCACTACCAAATCTCCACAAATAAGGATCATCCCAAACATAATATTTAACATCACTCTTAAGTTTATCTATTTGGGACCTAGATGCATGAGGTGGAACAACAGATGCAACAATGAAATTAACAATGTCAGCAAACCAAGGTGTGACATGTGATGAATGCAAATGCATCAAATGCTCATTAGGGAAATTATCACGAATGAGAAAAGATTCAAGAGGTCCTTCAATCCTGCTCAAGTGATCAGCAACCAAGTTTTTTGTACCACTTTTGTCCTTAATCTCGAGGTCAAACTCCTGAAGAAGAAGCATCCACTTGATCAATCTAGGTTTAGCATCAGGCTTCTTTAACATGTCCTTCAAAGCTGCATGGTCAGTAAAGACAGTGATATGGGAGCAAAGCAAATAAGATCTAAATTTATCTAAAGCAAAAACAATAGCTAAAAGCTCCTTCTTAGTGGTGGTGTAGTTAACTTGGGTTGCATCTAAAGTGCGTGAAGCATAAGCAATGACATGGGAGAGTTTACCAACTCTCTATGACAACACAGCCCCAAGTGCATAATTAGAGGCATCACACATCAGCTCAAAGGGAAGCTCCCAATCTGGTGGCTACATGATGGGAGAGGTAGTGTTGCGTGATTACGGCAAGTGCACCGATCGTTAACAAGTAATAAAAGTGAGTAAGTGAGTTATCGTCTCCACAGGGATTGGGGTAATTTCCACAGCAAAAGCAATAAGAGTGATTGAAACCAAAATAGAAATTTAAGCAAAAAGAATATTGTTGTTTGATTGATTGGTTGAATGTAGAAACGGAAATAAATAAATTGCAATAAACTGAGTTGAAATGTACCAATGGAAATGAATTGTAGTCAGACACAATCCCTTTTGAGTCCTCCCCCTTTACTTGACTGACTTGATAATTCAAGTTAATGCATGCATATGATAAATCTCTTCTTTATTTGTGAAACCTAGATAACTAGTGAATCAGCCCTTTAATTTGATCAAGAATCCTAAACCCTTATGAATTCCGACAGATTAAGCATTTAGAGAATATACCATATGGGTTCCTGTTGTGATTGCTCGGAGAATAAGTCTTTTCTATAATAGTTAATCCCTAATTCCTTAGTGAACCAACCCTTTAGACTGAATTGAAAACCTAATTCCTTAGTGAAATCTATCAGTTTAAGCATATAAAGAACATATTATAGATTCCGCACCCACGCATCCCTATTCCTAGGTGAAGAATGAATGTTATTCTTTATCAGTTCAGAAATTAGAATCCCAATGTTCCCACTGCGAATCCTAACCCTATGCACTTAATTGAAGTGATCAATTTCAAATAAGAATATGAATAAAGAGAAGATAAGAATAAAACAATCAAAACATATATATTTCAATACCAGTCAATTACAGAGGAATTCTCATCAGTTCATGGCCTTCCTACAATGAGAAGTTTAGCTTGCCATAGAATTCAAGATCACCAAAGCTGTTGGATAAGTCATGATTCTTGCTTGGCTTCTTGATTCCCTAGGGTTTGATCTCCCTTTCTCTCTAATTCTCAATATACAATTCAATACTGGCCTCTTAAGGTGCTCTGAGGCCCTATATTTATACTAATATTTAATTAGGGTAAGAAAACCAAAAGATAATCTAATTATCGTTCTAAATCTTTTAAAAACAGAAATAATAACCTATCCACGCTACTAGCGCACGACTCCACGCTAATAGCGTGGATCTTTCGAAAGCCTGACGCGGATAGCGTGAGTTCCCACGCTGATAGCGTGAATTGGTCGTGTCCTTTAGCTTTAGCTGCGCTGTATTAACGCTAGTAGCGTGAACTACCACGCTAATAGCGTGGATGGTGCGAATCTTCAGGCTTGTTTCCCTGCATCTGGCGCTGATAGCGTGGATTCCCACGCTGATAGCGTGGGGCTTCAATGTTGGTTTTCTTATTTTGCTTGAGTTTTCCTCCTTTTTTACCTGTAACATGCTCAAGTGTATTGAAATTAGTTCAAAATAATTAAAATACTAAACTAAGCTAATTCTATTCTATTTCTTTAAATATTTATTTAAAATTTAACTTAAAACTATACTAAAACTAAGATGTGTTTGCAACACATCAGGTAGTCAGCTTCTTCCTCAATCCCTCAAATGCCTCTTTATAAGGCTGGTCAAATGTAAAGTCTACATCCTTTTGGAGAAGCTTGGACAATGGCAATGCAATCTTACTGAAATCCTGAATGAATCTCCTATAAAAACCTGCATGTCCAAGAAAAGAACGTACTTCCTGCACAGAAGCGGGGTAAGGCAAAGAAGTAATCACATCAATCTTGGCCTTATCGACCTCAAGACCTCTAATAGAGACCAAATGCCCTAAGACTATACCATCATGCACCATAAAATGGCATTTCTCAAAGTTAAGAACAAGGTTAGTCTTAATACATCGGTTAAGCACTCTAGAGAGACTATCCAAACATGCATCAAAACAAGAACCATAAACAGTGAAATCATCAATAAACACCTCCATGCAACTCTCTAATAAATCAGAAAAGATGCTTACCATGCACCTTTGGAAGGTGCCAGGTGCGTTGCATAGGCACATCCGGGTGTAAGCAAATGTGCCAAATGGATAGGTGAATGTGGTCTTGTGTTGATCCTCTGGTGCAATATGAATCTGCATGTAACCAGAAAAACCATCAAGAAAGCAATAATGTGATTTACTTGCCAACCTCTCTAAAACTTGATCAATGAAGGGAAGAGGGAAATGGTCCTTGCGAGTGGCCTAGTTGAGCTCCTATAATCAATGCAAACTCACTAACTGTTGGCCACTCTAGTCAGAATCAGCTCATTATCTTGATTCTTCACAACTGTGAGACCCGACTTCTTAAGAACCACTTGGATAGGTGAAACCCAAGTGCTATCTGAGATGGGATAGATGATCCCTGCAGCTAGTAGCTTTGTCACTTCCTTTTTCACCACATCCAGAATAGTGGGATTCAGCCTCCTCTGTGGCTGCCTCACCAGCCTAGAATCATCTTCCAAAAGTATTCGATGCATGCATATAGAAGGATTAATGCCAGAAAGGTCAACAAGGGTCCATCCAATGGCTTTTTGGTGGCCTCTCAAAACGTGCAACAGCTTCTCTTCATGCCCAAGTGACAGACTACTAGATATAATGACTAGAAGCTTCTGAGCATCTTCTAAATATGCATATTTGAGGTGCTCAGGTAGTGACTTCAGCTCCAAGGAAGGTGGCTGAATGGTGGAAGGCAAGGAAAGACTAGGGGCTGAGGGAAATGGGATAGTAGGCTCAGAACCTATATCTGTACATGCAACACAATCAGAGTGAAGTGCAGAGGAAATCTCCGCACAAATACTACATGCAACAGCAGAATCATCACAGGTACAATTGCAAGAACCAAGATCAAAATCAGAAAAATAAGAAGAATCAGAAAAATCAGAAAGTAAATCAGAAATATCTAGACTATCTACTACAGCATCAATGATATCAAGAAGAAAAATAGAATGATTCTCTACAGGATGTCTCATGGCCTCAAAAATGTTAAACTAGACAATGTCATCACCAAACTCCATAGAAAGAGTTCCTGCATGCACATCAATTTTAGTCTTAACTGTCATCAAGAATGGTCTTCCTAAGATTAATGTGGAACCATGACTAGAAGACTCATTCTCCATGTCCAAAATATAAAAATCCGCAGGAAAAATCAAATTATTAACTCGTACCAACACATCTTTAATAAGTCCAAGTGGAAGCGCAACACTCTTGTTGGCCAAATGAATGACAACACCAGTGGGTTTCAACTCACCAAGGTGTAGTGATCTGTAAACTGATGTGGGCATGACATTAATGGAGGCTCTAAGATCACACAAGGCATCTGCAAAAGTAATATCTCCAATGGTGCATGGAACAATGAAAGTGTCAGGATCCTTGCACTTCTGTGGCAAGGTGGATAGTGGCATGGAATCAACAGTCTTGCCCTGTATGAGTGCAGATACATTCCTGCCCATCTTCACTTGCTCATCTCCCTTCAGCTTCCTCTTATGAGTGCACAAATCCTTCAAAAACTTTGCATATTTCGGAATCTGTTTGATGGCATCCAATAGGGGAATGTTGACTTCCACCCTCCTGAAAATATCAAGCAACTCAGAATCAAATTCCACTTTCTTTGCAGAAATGGATCTAGAAGGAAAAGGTAGAGGAATTAGAGGAGTATGCTTTGGTGGAGAATCTAATTTAGCACCACCAACAACTATTGAATCTGAAAGCTCCTTGCCACTCCTCAAGGTAATGGCATTCACACTCTTTGGATTAATCACTGGTTGTACTGGAATGTTGCCAGAACCTTGCTGCTGCATCTGGTTGACAGTTGTAGCTAACTGTCCAATCTGAGTCTAGAGGTCTTGGATGGTGGCACTAACATTCTGTTGAAACTGAAGGTTGATGGTGGCCATTTGCTTCATCAAGTCCTCCAAAGAAGGTCCAGAACTGGTCTGCATAGGTTGTGCAGGTGTAGGTGCAGGTTGCTGGAACTGTGGCTGTTGTCTGAATGGGGGAGGTTGGTATTTGGTGGTGGCAGGCTGGAAGTGCTGCTGAGGAGGTCTGAAGGGCTGCTGCTGTTGTGGTGGACTAAGACCATACCTCAAATTCGGATGATCTCTCCAACCAGGATTGTAAGTGCTAGAGTAAGGATTATACTGCTGTTGAGGTCTAAATGGTTGTCCAGGTTGCATGGCAGAAACTTCAGCAGCTTGTTCTGTCTCTTGGAGAGTGGGACATGCCATCTGTTGGATGATCAGGTGCACAGCAGATACGACAAAGTCTTGGTTGGTTGGCTGCCATCACATTCTGTTGTTGACCAATAACAAGCTGCCTCACAAGGGATGTCAACTCTGTCAATTTGTTCTCCAACCTCTGGTTATCAGCAACCATAGAAACAAAAACTTCATTTGTAGCCTTGGATGGAGTAACACTAATTCGAGTACCAAATTGTTGATAATTGGCTGCCATGTTAGAAATCAACTGCCTGGCAGCAAGAGGGGTCTTGTCCATCAAAGCGCCTCCACTAGCTGCATCTATCATACTCCTGTCCATCAACATCAAACCTTCATAAAAATACTGAATTAATAATTGCTCACTGATTTGATGGTGAGGGCATGCAGCACACAACTTGTTGAATCTCTCCCAGTACTCATACAATGTCTCCCCAGCTAATTGTCTTATACCACAAATCTCCTTCCGGATGGATGCTGTTCTGGATGCTGGAAAGAATTTCTCCAAAAATCTTCTCTTCATATCTTTCCAAGTGTTGATAGGATTTGGTTGAAGGTACAACTAGTCCTTGGCCACACCATCCAGTGAAAAAGGAAATGCCTTCATCTTGACATAATCTTCATGAATGTCATGTGGTCGCATGGTGGAACACACTACATGGAACTCCTTAAGATGCTTGTGTGGATCTTCACCTGTAAGACCATGAAACTTTGGAAGCAAATGGATCAGTCCAGCTTTTAGCTCATAACTGACCTTAGTCTCAGGATATTGAATACACCAAGGTTGGTAAACAACATCAGGTGTCACCAATTCCTTAAGAGTTAGGTTGTTATCAGCCACTGTATCAAGATGTGCAGAAGTAGAAGGATTAGAAGTAAGTTCAGAATCAAAGTCAGAAGACACTATGCTACTGTCTAAAACTACACTATCAAAGTCATCTAAACTAATATTATGTATGTTTAATCTGTGAAATGTCCTATCTATCTCAGGATCATATGCATGTAATTCACTTGATGTGGACCTAGTCATACACAATTCAGCTCATAAGGAACAATAAACACAGACAACATAGAAATGTCAGACAACTACTCTACCAGGACACTACTTTTTTAAAAATCATGAAAATAGAAAATCGCCTAAAAAATGGCCTAAATGAAGGAATTTCGCGATTTGGACCCTTGATGACCGTGTTCATCTTTCACAGGTCACCATGATGTATTAATTTTCTCCACATTCTGTGAAAATTTCAGCCCATTTCGAGATAGTTTGTTGTAAAATGACCAGAATGCTCATGCGACAATTGTAAAAACGGTGTTAAAACTCCAACTTAGAGGCCGAATTTGCCAATTTTAACCTAGACCCAACCCCTGCGGGGAGTTGCTTTTGTTTAAAATAGGGGATAAACTATGGAAAACAAATCGCAAAGCAAACATGCACAGGTCAGAAAAAATTTTGGACAGCAAAATGACACTACAAACACAACTACACTACACAAATTCTCATCCTACTACTACTCTGTTTTTGCTCTGTTTTGGCTATGTTTTTTGACAGCAAACATGAAACTACATCATCCACACTTCATAATGAACAAGAACAATCATGCAATTATGTAACAAAGTGCGGTTTCGCAACAAAATGTAAATATGCAGTGAATGTAATTTTTTTTTGTTTTTTTTTCTTTTTAATATATATTACTACTACTATGAACTAATTACAGTGAATTAAAGCTAGCACACAATGAACCGTGTCCCCGGCAACGACGCTAGTTTTGATAACCGATTGTCGTATCGCTTCAAAACAATTAAACTACGCTAATTCTATAGCACAGGATTAACCTAGGTCGACTCAGAGACACAATCAATATGGTTCCAACTTCAATTCACTAGTAAATAATAGGAGGATTTTTGTCGAACAGTTTGTAGGCGCAAAGTAAAAGTTGCAAAAAACACAAACTACGATTAAAGATTAATGCATAAACGAACAAAATTGATAACAAGTAATGTAAAACAGATTAAAGAGCATCAATCCAATTCACCAAACCAAGCTATTCGAATCATCATCACTCACAGAAATTTATCCTATTGTGAAAGTTCATTCAATCTCATTAGAAGTGGTTCAATTGAATTAATCCCTAAATTAATTGAAACCACAACCCTAATTGAAAGATCATCCAATTAATCTGTGATTTATATTTGAAATTAGGAAATGAATCCATAATCTAATCCGCTTTCAATCCTAAACGCATTCATAATCATGAAAACAGAATAGCAATTGAAGAAGAAAGTGAACATTCACATAGAATTCGAAATACCAAACCAGAACTCAAATTCTTCTCTTGCTTGGGTTGGATCCTTGGATTGATTGATTATTTAGCCTTCCATGATCATCACCAATGAAAGCCCCATGAAATAAGTGCACAAAAATGGAAGAAAGGAAAATGAAAATGAAAAACAAGGAAGAACAGTTGAGAGAAAATAAGAGAAAAAGTTTTGATTCTAAAAAGTGGAAAAGAAAAATGTAAAACTGTTTGTGTAATTGAAAATGTAATAATGTAATTCCTCCTAATATCACTAACATATAGTGACTAAGTCTGAAACAAAGAATGGGCCATGAGCAACCCATCAATTCTAATTATTTATGTTATTTACACCAATAAAAAGTCCAACTCGCAGCCCAAAATACAAGTGCAATGGTTTTGACTTCAAAGCCTAAAATGACCCTCCAAATGGCAGAATTGGCCTCGACTTATTTCAGGAAAACTTGTAGATCTTTTAGTTATCTTTCCAAGGACTACAAGAAAGCTCAATTCGGAGTTCCATAGAGCTCTGTAGGTGCTGTACAAGGCAGATACGTCAAGTGAGCATAAAATCCGAAAATACGCAACAATTAGCAATTAAGTCCACTAACTTGCCTAAGACAAAAACTGAATTAGAATGGGAAAATAAAAGTCCAAGAGAATTCAAATAAGCTAAGAATGATAGAAAAATATTTAACTAAAGGCGCTCCATCAGATATAAAGCACATTTAGTAGCTAAAGGCTTTAAACAATAGAGTGGAATAGACTTTTTTTTATGTTTATTCACCTGTATATCATTTGTCAACTATAAAAATTCTTCTTGCTTTGGCATCTATTGAACACTTTGTAGTGCATCAAATGGATGTAAAGACAACCTTCTTAAATGGAGAGTTAAATGAAGAAATCTACATGGAACAACCTGAAGGGTATGTCATGAAAGGCCTTGAGAAAAAAGTTTGTAAATTGAACAAATCTTTGTATGGTCTTAAACAAGCACCTAAGATGTGGCATCTTAAGTTTGACAAGGTGGTAAAGAGCTATGGTTTTCAGTCCAGTTATTCAGATAAATGCCTTTACTATTGTTTCATGTCAAATAAGATAGTCATTGTATGCTTGTATGTTGATGACATGTTAATTCTTGACTCCGATCATTCTATAGTGAGTGATGTGAAAACCACTTTAACTAGAGAATTTGACATGAAAGATCTTGGTATAGCTAATACCATTCTCGGTATGAAAGTAAGTTTTGAAAGTCAAGTTATCTCCCTTAGCCAAACTCATTATATTGAGCAGCTACTTTCTACCTGGGGATACAATGAGTGTAAATCGAGTGAGACACCATATGATTATAATAAAAGACTGAGTCTTAATGAAGGGACCAGTGTGAATCAGTTAAAGTACTCAAAACTGATAGGTAGTCTCATGTATGCTATGAGTTGCACTAGACCTGACATAGCCTTTGCAGTTGGCATGTTGAGTCGTTTCACTAGTAATCCTAGTAAAGAGCATTGGGATGCCCTCAGTAGGCTAATGAGATACCTTAAAGGTACTAAAGATTATGCTCTATGTTATTCTGGTTATCCTCCATCTGTGGATGGATATTTTGATGCCTCATGGTGTTCAGAAATTGGAAATAGTAAATCCACCAGTGGATATGTATTCACTCTGGGTGGAGCTGCTGTTACTTGGAAATCCAAAAGACAGACTTGTATTGCATTGTCATCAATGGAATCAAAACTTTTTGCTTTAGCCTCAACTGGTGAAGAGGCAGAGTGGATAAAGAATCTGATTATGGATATTCCTATGACTAAACTAAAGATTAATTCTTTAAGTTTATTTTGTGATAGTCAAGTAGTAGTCCAAGTCGTAAAGAATGCTCTCTTTAATTCAAAGAGAAGACATGTAAGATTAAGACATGCGTTGTTGAATTATCTGAGAAAACAAGGATTTGTCACTTTGGTCGATGTGAGATCGAAGGATAACATGGCTGATGCTCTCACAAAAGATTTGCCTAAAGATCGATTATTCAAAACAGTGGGGGAAATGGGGTTAAAGACTATGTAGACAAATCTTAATTATCATTTACTTACCTTAAATTGTGTGTTTTTAATTATCGAATCTTCTTTTGTTGGCCAAATGATAAGCACAATTTATATGTTTCATCGATGATCATGGTTGCTAACTATTTTGAAAAGGGTGAGTTATCTCATTCCAAACTTGATGAGATGATTTTAATCCAATTCAAAAGTTCTATCTGGGAAGATTGTGTCATTCCAAACTTGATGATACAATCCTACCAGGTTGGCCTATCCTTTTGGTTAAATGATCTCATTCCAAACTTGATGCTAGATTATTTGACTTTAAGGAATTAGTAACCGTGACATTCCAAATTGAAACATATAAATAGTTGATTATATAAAAAGCCTATTGGTCTTGTTCTTAATTGAAACATGACATTACAAGACTTGATTATTGTAAGTGATGTGACTATTAGTCTTATTCTGTGAAATGAGATAATCGTTACTCTCTTACAAATAAACTTAGGTTGATGACTCTTTATAACTTAAACTATTTAGGCCTTGTTCATAATTTATGAAACTGGCTTGATGCTTATGAACATGATATTATGATGCTTTATGACATTGATATATGTTCTTCTTTGCCTGATGATATGATGCTAAGTTCTTTTAGTAGAACTAGACATTTTTAGTAGTTTATTCAAATGATTGAATTCATGATAATATGAAATTCATATTTGATATTCTACAGGGGATGGTAGAGATGGAGGAGAGCTTAAGAAGTTGGATCCTTAGGAGGACGACCAACTTGATATATGAATATATCATTTAGAGTAGTAGGGAACTTGATAGTTCACTTGCTATTGCCCATTATGTTGGAGTCCATTTACTTGAGACCTACATTTTGTTATTTCTATTTTGTGAACATCATGATTATTATGCTTCTTTCTTATATTTGTAAGGCCTTAGACTATTTTGACTAGCCTACTTATACTTGATTATTATGCATATATTGGTTGTGAATTGATTTTGAGATTGATTTTTGGGATGTTGGGATTTGGATGAGTTTAGATTTAATCTAAAAACTCTTGGTATTTATATTGATATATTGATCTCAAAACAAATTCATGAGAATGATGATTCACTTAGTTTGATTGCAAACGTAGTCTGAGTTTAATATTTTATTATTAAAACTCTTTGACCGATCCGAGTTGATTGTCTTGGACTGGATGTGGATGATTCATGTTTGTTTGAACATTACAGTGACTACCTTATTGGATTTGCTGAATGGTGAACATAGGAGGAGATTGTTGAATATATATGTTATATATATTAATAATAATATGTTCACATGCAAGTCCAATAGGTTATTGTATGGTTATATGGGCCCATATGGGCTGAAGCCCAATAGCTTACTATATTATTAGGGTTTTCCCTACGTTGGAGGTAACACTGCTGAGCATTCCAAATTCTAATGTCTCTTGGTGTAATACTTTAAGCACCCAACACTAAACCTTTCTCTCTCAAACCTCCTTACCTCCAACATCATTAACGTGCTCTTCCGTGCTCAAAAGAAAAACACTGAAAATATTAACTCTCACAAGTTCATAAGAGAGAACAGGAGTATAAAGCTAACGAAAAAACTATCGAAACAACACTACTCAACTCATAACCAATTAAAACTGTAAAGCTAACAAGCCAACTCACGAAACAACAGAATAAATTAACAAAGCATCAAACAGTATCGTAAATAGAAATAAACAAACAGACCCTTAACCAAATTCTATTTGTCCCTCTCCTTTTGTTATCTATTTTCTCATCATTAGTTTTTCCCACCCCTCCCTTAAACAGCATAACACAATACTAATTAATTAGTTAATATAAATCAATAATAAAAGAAAATGAATGAAAATGTTACCTACATTCGTCAATGGGGATATGGTTCCAGTATCTTCTATCATCCCTCCCTTGGCCAAAACGCACAAACACAGTTTACCCATGCCACGATCCAACCAAACTTTCTATACAACATACACAAATCTCTCTTCAACTCCACTTCCTCTCATCACATTAGAAACCAAAACATTGGTATATTATTATTATTATTATTATTATTATTATTATTATTATTATTATTACCTTGGTGCCGTCATAGAAAGAATTGAGCCTGGAAAGCCTGGCGTAAATCCCCCTCTTGCCCAAATGAGATTCAGTTTCCCAATTGGAATTAAAGGAGCAAGCATGTTATAGGGAGGCATTTGTGTGTTATGTATTGAAACAAGTTTGAGTGTGACTACTAACCAAGGCTACCCGATAAATGAATCCTAAGAGAAGGACGCAGCAACAACCTCCTGAAACTTATAGTCCTTGTTCGCTGTGATGCAAAGCAAAGGAAATTATAATAGATTATTATTATTTTCCCGAAAGAGAATAAAAGAAAACAAAACCTACCTTGTTGTAAATGAAGGAAGAAGAAGACAAAGGAGGTTCTAGGCCTTTACAGTAGGATTGCGTGTTCAGCACCACGACACGCAAACGTATTGGTTGCTTTGAACACTGCTTGCACAGTCGCGACAATGGGGATTGCTCTTGCGAAATGACATTGTCGTCATTGTCATCTTTCGGTAAAGTCTAAACTCAGGCATGATGGCTTTAGTCTTAGGTGCGACGGCAACAACAAATAACCTTGGGAGCAGCGACACTGGTAAGGACGACGCTGTGTGGAAAAGGGATTTTGGGAACCCTAGAGGCTGTTTCAAAGAGTGAGAGGGTGAGTGAGAATACAAAGAGGTGAGAGACAGTACATAGAGGGAGAAATCAAATATTTAAAAAAGCGAAAAAGCTTCTAAGAAGATTTTGGAAAAATCGCCTTAGAATGGGAAACCACACCATTCTAAAACGGTTTTACGAAAACCATCTTAGAATGGTAGTTTCTAAGATGGTTTTTACAAAACCGTCATAGAATGGTTATATTTATTTACAAAAATGCCACCGTGTTTCTTTCTAAGACAGTTTTTGAACAACCGATGTTAAACCAACGTCGTAAAAGGCCCATTTTCTAGTAGTGATAAATGAGGTTACTATTCATCCATTAGGAATCATGCAGAGTTTCATCTTTTGTGTCAGAAAAAGAACAACCGAGATAGCATCAACAACAATCAATGACCCATAATGCATTGATGTAAAAGAGATTACTGTTCACCCATCAGGAATCCTACAGAGATTTATCTGTTGTGCCAAAAAATGAGTGATCGAGATAGCACTAACGACAATCAACTACTCATAACGCATTAACATAAATGAGATTACTACTCACTCGTAAGGAATCCTACAGACCTTTGTCTTTTGTTCCAGAAAAGGAACGATCGAGATAACACCAACGATAATCAATGGCCCAGAACACATTGATATAAACGAGGTTCCTATTCACCCATCAAGAATCCTGTAGATCTTCATCTTTTGTGCCAGAAAAGGCGCTATCGAGATAACACCAATGACAATCAATGGCTCATAACGCATGAAAGTAAATAAGGTTACTGCTCACTAGTCAGGAATCTTGTAGAGCTTCACCTTTTGTGTTGCAAAAGATGAGCGACCAAGATAGCACTGGAAGAAAATTCTCGACAAAAATATTTCATTTAATCTATGCTATCTCTTCCATTCAAAGCTCAATTCATTTATTTGTATAAATATGGGTAATATATGGATTTTAATTTCAATATATCATCATCTTCAAACCATTTATTTTTCTCACAAGTTTCTTTCATCATCGACAATAAACCGTGGGAATTTCTCGACATTGACGATTTAGACCTCTCATCCTTTGTTCGCCCTTCTAACCTAAATTTGTCATCCTCGAGTTCAAGGGAACTTATTCCTGGTCCCACAGTGGTTGTATAGGTTATCATGATAAATCAACAATCTAGGGAGCAAGTACCATTTCAAGAATTCATAATGGATGTCCACCAAGAAAGCCAACGTGATTTTAACAGGAATCCATGGTTATGTGCTTTAGATTTCATTCAATCACAAGGCCAGCTATCATAAAACTTTTATTGTATTTGAAACACCAAAACCCTAAATTGATTGATGAATTTGTATAATTATAGTAATTATAGAATAGGTAAATGCTGATGATACACCTCATGGGACATCGTTAGGGTCCATTGACTATACTTTTGATCTTGTACCTTTAATAGTCATCATTGTCAAAACTTGTACCCCCAACAATTTTGATGACATAAGAGTTACGCTCAAGGTTGTTTATTTTTGAGATATTTGTTCATGAGAGTTTTAATTTCAGGATCCTACAGGCATTATTGATGCCAGTTTGAGATGGACAAATATACAAGATAAAGATTTTAGCTAATCCATAGTTGTTGGATCTATCGTAGTTCTGCAATAGGTAAATTTCTTACCCTTGTTGTTAATTTCTTACTTGTGTCACATAGACTTTAGTTTTTTTATTGAACTAAATTGTATACTCTACATGAGGTTGAGTTTTGTCCTTTTCCTACTCACACCAAATGCTATTTGAATATTACACTACATAAAGCGTCAAGGTAATGTTTTTCCATTTTGGGTTACCAATAGTTTTGGTATTCACAAATTTTCATTTATGCTCATGCATTGTTAATATGTGGCACATGTGTTTCCCAAGGAGAATTGACACTACTAAAAAAAAGCTTTTTAACATCGGTTTTCTATAAAACCGATGTTAACGAAAATGCGGTGGCATTTTTGTAAATAAAGGGATGTTGTGAAAGATAATCAACATCGGTTTTCTTAAAATCGATGTTGTCTTAAGAAATTCAACATTAGTAACATCGGTTTTTGCAAAACCGATGTAGAATTTCTTATGGTAACATCGGTTTTTGAAAGAAAACCGATGTTGTGGAAGTTGAAATTTACCTATGGGTCTTTTATATTCTCACCCTCTCGCTTTCTCGCCTCTTGCTTGCTTTCCCGGTCGCGAATCTCTCGCTTTTATATTCCCACTCTCTCAGTTAGTCTCTCGCTTTCTCGGTCCCTTTCCTCAAAGACGCTCTTTTATTTCCTATCAATCTTAGAACACCAACTTCATCTTCGCATTCCGGTTAAGGTTAGGGAATTAGGGTTTCAAACTTCAACGCAATGTCGTTCATTAACTCTTCACCCTCTTCCACCTCACACTCAATCGCTCCCTCTGGAAATGGGAGGAGTTCTTCACGCTCCACTCGTTCACAGGCCTCTACATCCTCGGCAAGGCCACGCTCCGCGAGAAGCGCTACCTCGACTACTTTCACGTGAACTACGCCATGGCCGTGCTCCTCGTCATGTTCCTCAGCGTCCTCTGGCACCCTATCTCCCTCATCGTGTTCCTCGTTGTCATCACCGTGTGGTTCTTCCTCTACTTCTTCCGTGATGGCACCATTCATGGAACGAGAGCGAGGAAGGTGAAAGACGATCAAAGAGTGAAGAAGAATATTAATAAGAAGGTTTCGGGTAGGGTTTTGGAAGTGGAAGGCATGGCTGAGTTTGATAGTGGTGGTTGTAGTGGCGATAAGGCTCCTGGAGCTGAAGACAAAGGCACCACACCTCTCATTCCAGAGAAGGTGCATTCTGTTTCACATTTCGAGAATTTCTCATTGTTGCATTTTCTCTCTCTGTTTGATTATGTGAAATGACTTTTTGTGATGTGTTGGGAAATTTATCTATTGTTTGTTTTCTTTACTACAGGTTCAAGTTGGTGGTTCCCCGTTGTACAGAGTTGAGAAAAAACTTGGGAAGGGAGGATTTAGGCAAGTTTATGTTGGTCGGCGGTTAGGAGCTGCGAATTCTAGTGAACGAATTGGTGCTGGTGCTGTTGAGGTATGGTGTTGGTTAGTGTATTGATATTTATTTGGTTAAAGGGTATTTGATTTATGCATATTGGATTTGTCGTTATTGACGTATTGCTCTATTGATTGTAGGTAGCCTTAAAATTTGAGCATAGAAGCAGCAAATGGTGCAATTATGGACCTCCATATGAGTGGCAGGTTTACAAGTGAGTTCACTATTTTTACTTCCCATTGCTCTACTGGGGTTTTACTTTATTATGGATACTAAGTGCTAACTATGCCATGATTATATCTTGTAGTGCATGAGGCGGTAGTCATGGTGTTCCGCGAGTTCATTATAAGGGACGACATGGTGACTTCTATATTATGGTATATGCTCATGAATTTTTTAATAGATGGATGGAACAAAGGCTTGTGGTTGTCCCTGAATGTTTTGGTAATGAGGTGTTGCATACAGGTCATGGATATGCTTGGCCCTAGTCTGTGGAACGTTTGGAATAACAACAATCCTCACATGTGAGTATCTCTCTTAAATGTTGAAATGTAATGCATCTTATTTTTCTTAATGCTATAGAGAATATTGAATAGCTACTCTTTTTCCTTTTGGGTTTCAGGATGTCTACTAAAATGGTTGCATGTATTGCAATTGGGGCTATCTCCATATTAGAGAAGATGCATTCATGATATTAGATGGAGCTTAGCACAGTTCTTATACTTATTTAACATGTAGGTTGATAGAAATGTTGCCATGTAAGTTAATCACTTCATCATTTATTTTTCTGAGAACTTTTCTATCCACTGGTTGTTTAATAAACTTTAAGCACCTCACTTGACTAAAGCCTTTTAAGTAGCATTACATACATCCTTTTGATGTGTTTATCTTGGTATCAGATGATTATATCTAGTATCAATTTTGCAGCATTAGTATGTTATGACATAGCTATAAGGCAAATAATATGTTATATACGTCATCTTGCAAATGATTTGTGTTAGTGTGCACTTTTAGTGTATTGTCAAGCTAAAATGGTTTATTTGTCATGAAGATAACTTAAAAAAAGTTTGCTATTTTATCATTTGTTTTGGTGTATAATGTTCATGAGTTTGGTTTATATTATAAGAGATGAGTTTGCTGGCAGCTTTTGGAAAAAACTGTTGTGAGCTTTCAGGAAAAAAACTGGACTATTCTCTGGAAACATGATCCTTTTATGGAGATTTAGTGCATATGATTGGAGATAGAGAAAAACACAAAAATGTTTAAGGAATAATACATTTTTAAAAATTAGTTATGGGTAGGAAAGTTTGCATTGCTTCTTTGGGTGCTATGCTTCTAGAACACTTGCATTACTCCATTGCAACTATTCCAAAGACTAAGGGGCTTACTTTTTTTAGGCCAAGAAGGCTAACTGAGAATTTTTCTGAACACTTAGTAAAAAATATGTAAATTGAGTGGCTTTATTTTATGAATGGAGCCAGTGGGTCTTGTTTATGTTACAAACTATTTCCTGTTATTTAAAAAACTAATGATATATACATGCTTGTCTGAAACAATCATATAGACTCTTTCAGGTTTCTTGCGGTGCTCCTTTTAGTGGGCTTCTCATTTATTATCGTTGGTGGTCTCATGTTCTTTAAGTTCAGGTAATCATAGATAAGTCACTGTTATTTCCTGTTATTTCAACATATTAATGCGGCATAAAGTGGTGAACACTACTCAATCAAGCAATGCAAGGGATAATTTAAGGTTCAGAACCTTTAGAAGCATCAAAATAAGTGCAATCAACATCATTTTTCACATTAATTGGTTGTTGCTTTCCCCGTTATGTTGTTATTCCTTTTGTGAGGTGCAAAAAATATTTTCTAGTTTTTTTCTTTCTTGGGTGTGTGTGGATGTGTAGGATTATTTTGTATTTCTTAGAGCAAAAGGATTTCTTGATGACCTGCTGTACTAAACTTAGTGCTTAAGATAGGTGCTTCCTTTCAAGGTTCAAGAAAGTGGGGGGAGTTGTGATTAAACATTTATTTGCTAATATATTGGGGACATTAACGTTGAGTTGGAGGAGGGCAATTTAAAAAATTTAGTTATAACAAAATAATTAATGCAATTAATTTTAATAGTATTTGTTGAAAGAGTAATGAAGCAATAATTTAGATAAGTAATAATTAGAAAAGAGAATAATTATTTGTGTTTATCCCTATTATGAAAAAGATGCACGTGAATTCATCAAAGGTTTGCATAATGGATTTCAGTTTCATGCTTTTATTGTTGTTATTAGTACTTGGTAGATATAAAAGCCACATTCACAAATTTGAATATTTGCAGGATATTCTGGTAGTCATGCAGCAGTGGTAAGATCTATTGTAGTAACTAACCTTGCAACAGGAAAACGTTGTGGGGGCTGGGACAGTGCAGAGGTATGAGTTGCTTCTGCTTGAGCTTGTGTTCTTTTTTATGTGCAATTGTATCGTCATTCCATATTTGAATTTGGCATAAGTTTATAGCCATTAGCCAATACTTATTTGCTATCATTACTTTTTACCAAGAGTGGCCTTGGAAATGTTTGATTTCCATTTATCATGTGACTAACTTGCCATCTTAATAGCACCTAAATAATCCAAAGGTGCACTAAATGTCGTTTGGTATCTACTAAGTACTATTATAATATAATTTGCATCTTTTGACTTTATAATTCATTTAGAATATTTAGAAATGGAATTGCTAGGCTAGCGATAGGATAATAATAATAATAATAATAATAATAATAATAATAATAATAATAATAAT
>CM023944.1:13028382-13116937 GCA_013407115.1 Glycine latifolia | reverse complement strand
TTAATTTAATTTAATCTCAACAAAGATTAACTTGCTATATGTAGAAATTGTATTTGCTAACCAAACATCTCTACATTTCAACCTGATCAGGGTTTAAATAGCATATTTCTCTTTGTTAAGATAACAACTTAGATTCATCATACATGCGAAGATTATACTTAAGCATTTTTCACAACCCGGTCGTGACAACCAATTTCTCTTATCACATGCATTTTCCACTCTATTGGTTAGTGGTATTCCCTGGTCCATCGTGGAATTCACAGAACCGGGACTGATCTATCCCCGCCTTTTTGTACAATGGACGAGGTTGGTCTACCTTTTTCATCTCGGTTGAAGCTACTTCTCGCTAGATTTGTGACCGGGATGCATTTAACGGGGTGTACTTCTCATATTTGGTCTCATATTTTCCTGGCCTGAACCTGGTATCCGTGTTTCTTTTTTGATTGTGACCCCCTTGTTGCTCCCTGCCCCTTGTTAGTCAGCTTCTTCTTCTGGGACTTCTTCTTTCTTTCTCTTTGCAGACTGCATTAGCAATCTCCATTTGTTCTAGCTCTAGGTACTTCTTTGATCGAGCCTTAAACTCCATCAAAGATTTTACTGGATCTTTGTAGATTGATTTTGCTAGCCGGGATGACCCATCTAAACCGGCAGCAATGATGTGGTCATGCACTTTTTCTTCCAACCCTTGCACCTGTAAGGCAACTTCCTTGAAGTGGTCCAGGTAACTCTGGAGCATCTCACCGGGTTGTTGTCTTATCTTCCCAAGTGCAAATTTGGATTTAGGTTGTTTATTACTAGTGGCAAAATTTAAGAGGAACTTCTGCCCAAAATCTTCAAAGTTTCGAATTGACTGTGGTGGCAATGTATGAAACCACGTTTGTGCAGCTCCAAATAACATCATAGCAAAAATTTGGGAAATAATGGGCTCATCAATTCCCCCTACACACATCTGCATGTCAAATTCGTCAATATGCACTTACGAATCTTGACTTCCATCATACTTTAACAAGAAAACTCCATCGAAATCTTCTAGATATGGAGCATTGACAATTTTATCAATGAAGGGACTATTATTATGTTGCCCCCTACGGTATTTCCTCTTGTAAATTCCCCCATCCGTTTTTGGTCAGGGTGCAACTTCTCTGGCGTTTCGATTTTCTTCCGCGATCAGGTTTTGACCCTTCACTGTAGGTTGCTGAATATCAAGGATTAAAGCCCAGACTTGAACAGTCTGATTCGCTTCTACAGTGGCGTTTTGGGGCATAGTTTCTGTTGGCACACAATCCACGTTTCCAATGTCAATCTCGACTGGGTTTACATGCCGATTTATTGGAAAAACTCAGCCTTGATTGACATTTTGGTTCCTTACGTTCCTAGTTGTATCCTGACTTTGCTGTCCTTGGTTCTCAATATGAATCGGGTTTTCCATAATCCTGAAGTGTTGTTCTATAAGCTAGATACATTGCTCTTCTTCACATCTCAGTGCGGCATTACGCTCCTCCATCTGGAGCTCTAACTTTCTGATATCTTCCTGCCTTTGCAAGTTATGCCTCCTTTCTATCTCGTCCATCCAAGCCAGGATAGAATTAAAAACGTTGTTCATGAGACGTTCATTAGGCTCTAGATTACAAGGTACCGCTATTTGTTGACCTTGAACCGTTCGAGTTTGGTCCAGGGGGTGAACATCTACTTGATTGGGTGAAACTGCCCGTGTTGCTGGCGCAGGAGTAGAGGCTGTGTCTAAAATTTCGTCACTTACATGGATAGCGTCAAAGTCTAGTGGTCGAGGTGTCATGTTCTGGTTTGGAGGGGGCAGTGGGTTCACCTCCTCCAAAACAGGATTTGAAGGTAAGTCCCTCCGTATACCTGCATCAGAACGTGGGTGGATCATCTGATTATTACTTCTTGTGTTTACCATCGCGTACGTGGGATTTGCGATCGTGGGATTTGAATTTTAGCGATCCCCACGTGGAATTTAGCGATCGTGGGTTCGATCCCCACAAACGGCGTCAATTGTTTTGTTGTTGAGAATAACAATGTCTAGCTGGATAGCTAGTGATTAATCTTGGATCAAGAACTCTCTCCAAGGTATCTATGAGGAAGATACCTCTAAGTCGAGCAAATCACCATGCACGACGATATTAATCTTGGGTGTGATGTGTGTGCACAGTGACAACATATATTAGGTAAGAGAGAGAATGCCTATACCTGTGAGCGTACCTCTTATTTATAAAGGTGTTACCTCTAGGTTAAATCGTTTCCACCTCTTGATTAGATAAGATATAACCTCTTAATAAGATATTTGTTTGTTATGATCTCTTTTGATGACTGTTATGCCCGTTATTAAGATTTCCTCAGTTATTGTTAAGATTCTAAGTTGATAGACCTTTAATGAGCTTCACGATAATGGGGTGCTTTATTAGGCCCATATATTGGGTCTGTAACATTTCTATTTCCTTTTCTTGTTATCGCATGTACATTTCCTCAATATACATGTCATGCAGTTTCTCTATTTCAAAGCTCGCTTCCTTGAACTTGTTACCGCAAGTACATTTCCTCTACTATTTTATTTCCTTAACTTATAAATAAATTTTCTTAACAGTCTTTTGTGGCCCTTGTCTTAAGTATTTGACAATGGCATGCATGTCAACACTGATTCTTGACACTCAGTGTCATATTTTTCTCTGAACTCTGATACTTATTAATATCTTGCCTTCTTGTATCACAATTATCTCCTAACTAATATTTCTGGTATGTTACCTATGTAAAGATATATGTGTATGTGTCTTTGTATCACTTGTGAGTTGTGATATTATACCAATATACCATTTAGGGTATCAACTGGTTGCAAAGGGGAAGAAATGTTTGTCTCTGTACTTTATCACTGAGGTATCATTTGCTTGATCTCTTATATTTTCTCTAAAATGGTTGAATCTTAATACCTGATTAAAATCAGCTACTTGTTGTACTGTATGAATTGGTTGTCTCTACTCTCTAGGGCTTGTGTCATTTTTTTCCTTTTAGCCAAAGTTATTTGGTTAAATTTATGAGTTTATATAGCAGTGTATTGGAAAAACAAATTTTTCTTGAAACATTTTCTATAGTGAAATAGATATATTGTGCAAAGTTAAACGCCTAAGCTGCTGAATTCTTTAATATTTTATGGCTACAATACATGTTGATAAAAGAGGAAATTCATTGTCAAATAAAAAAAATTCATTTTGACTTATTTCACAACCAGACTTAATTTTGTGCTAAGTTGTATCAACTCATAATCGGTGTTTGCTGCTACGAGGTTAATCTTTAACCATGAAGTAAGCAACACCTATGTGATTGTTGATCCATATGCATGTCTGGCGAGGGATTTACATATTTTTAATGATCTTCTGCCATTATTTCTTTTACTAGTAAATCTACCATTATGATGTTGTTAAGAACTTGTTTACTTACGATGCTTTCATCCCTTATAGCTTGTTGGCTTTGTTTAAAGAAGCTATATCATCGATTACGTTGGAGAGATGTCTTTGAAAGGCACACATTTGCTTCTATTCCTGATGTTTCAACTATTGAACTGCATGATATTTTAAACATAATATTAGTTGTCATTTTCTTTTGTCATCTGCAGCATACTAAGCTATTGCCAATGCTTGCTAAGAATAAATTGCTATTGGACAGTGTACGGATTGTGACCTATTTTTCTACTATCATTTTGGTATTCCCTTTCATAATTAATTTTTAATTTTCAATTTGTGTTCTAGATGGAAATGTTTTCAAGACCAGTAGTATGAGGCTTGGAGCAAATGTCATAGTCTTTAGTTGCCATATAAATAATAGGTATGGATCAACTAATGAACATAATATTACACTAAAGTTGGTTAGGGAAACATGTCTCCTCCTGTAGTGACTATAACCTTATTATCTTAAAGAAAGTATTATTATTATTGATTAATTAGATTATCAGTTTGCAGGCTATATATACCCATCATGTTTTTAATATATATATATATATATATAAAACTAAGACGGTTATTTGGAATAATCGTCTTAGTTTAAATTTATTTAATTTTTTTAAAAAAAAACACCTTAAACTAAAATGATTCTAAGGAAAACCGTTTTAGAATGTTCACATTTTAAGACGATTTTCCCTAACAACCGTCTTATTTTAAATTTATTTAATTTAAAAAAAAATTATTTCTAAGACGGTTCTTATGAAAACTATCTTAGAATGTTGACATTCTAAGACGGTTCTCCTAATAACCATCTTAGAAAGAAGTTTTTACAATATTTAAAAAAAAAAATCATTTCTAAGACAGTTTTCCATAAAATCGTGGTAGAAATACATGTTATTTTTTTATAAAAAAAATCATCTTCTAAGACGATTTCTTTGAGGAACCGTCTTAAAAAGTAAGCGCTACAAAGATGGTTTTATAACCGTCGTCGAAAGTGATGACTTTCCACGACATTCGATACAAAGACGATTATACAACCATCTTAGAAAGGGGTATACAACCGATGTAGAAAGCGCCTTTTGTAGTAGTGCTTGAAACCTAAGCTTTGGTTGTGGGAAGTTACACTTCATTTTTGTTGTGCATTTACATGTATTTTTTTGAAACCCATATTTTTGTGATGTAGCACTGTGAATGTGCATGCATTATTTGTGTATTTTGAGCATAAAAATGATTTCCTTGACCTCAAAAACCTAGGAAAGCATACATGGTATGTCTCATTTGGAGTTGTATAGCATTTGGAAATGAAATTTTAATTTAGGGCAAGTTATGTATGAACAACAGTTTTTTTAAAACCTGTGTTTGTGGACCTCAAAATTGAACTCGCTAGGTCCTAAAACCTAGTGTTAGACATAAAATACACTCCATCTGAGTTAGTATAGTTTATGGAATCACAATTTCAAGTATTGTTCTTTCCTGGTAGAATAATTATGTTTTTCACTAAATGCACTCAAGGGCTCAGTTTTTTTTTAATTTTGAACATTGGAATGAGTTCATCACGTTCGAAAGCAATGAGTTCAACACAAATTTTGCATAAAACGGATTTCTACAACTGTTGAAAATTACAAAAACAAGTTTTGTGATCTTTAGTGACAAGTGCAGGGTAGTTCGAGCTTTGGGGCTTAATGGGAGTGGATTTATTGAGATTGCATTACATAATATAATAGAAATATTTAAGATTATATTACATAATAAGATAAAATATTTTTTAAGATTGCATTCAAAAATAGAATAGAATATTTTTTAATATTGTATTCAAAAATAGGATAGAATATTTTTAAGATTATATTGCATAATATAAAATATTTTTAAGATTGTATCACATAATATAAAATATCTTTAAGATTGCATTGTATAATATGATAGAATATTTTTAGGATTGCATTCAAAAATTGGTTAAAATCATATGCTTAAATTAGTATAAATATAAACATATTTTTGTGTTTATAATATGTATTTCATTCCAAATAATATTAGAGCTTTAGAGATTTTATGTTTGCATCATTGAGAGAATTGTTATGAGATCATATAGAAGCGTTTGACAAGTCTGATTCTTAACTCTTTTTCATGATTGAAATGTACTTATTTATTATCATAGTGGAGTTGTCCATTGGATTGATTATCCAATTTAGACGTCGTGATTTTTTATCCAATTAGATTTTCCACGCTAAAACTGATTGTGTTTTTTTTATCTCTTATTTTCATATTATTACTTTAACTTTGATTTTAAATTGTGAATTATTTTAGTAAGATTCACTAAACTTTGTTAGCTTGTTCATCAACCCACCCTGTTTATAATTTGTCTATCTGTGGTTTGCGATTTGTCTCTTTTTGTATATTAGATTTGTATTGTCTTCAAAGTACTTTTATTTATTATATAGTTTTTTTTATGTTCGCTCCCTCTCAATAAAATTTCTGGCAACTTTATTGGTTAACCATCCTAATTAATGGTTGTTTTTAATGGTCTCTATTAAAGTTTTAGCTAATAAAACATTAAAATTATAAAAATATTAAATATATTGACTTTTACACTATCACATAGTCACAATCACATATCACAATGCATAGTAAATTTTAGGGGTGTTGGCGGTTTATCACCCCATGAACATCCTTAGTAAATTTATTATTTTTATGATAATTATTTTAAAAGTTATACCAACAATAATTTATAATTAAATGATTATGTAAAATTTGTTTTATACTAGTGCATGTCCACTAATTTTTTCTATTAATAAAAGACTATTGTATAAATAATTTATAAATATTTTACGATACTAATATTAGTTCAAAATTAATTAATAAAGCAACTAAGAAAACTAAAGTTATCCTTTAAATAGGTAATTAATTAAATTCAAAAGATATTAATTTAATTAGATGTAAAATTTTATATAATACTTGTGTCAAATTTAATAGAAAAGTGACTAAATGATAAAAAAGAATGGATATAAATCCTATCTTATTTCAAATTTTTTTGTCTTGGTCAGAGACGACAGACGATGATATCTTTCAACATACCAGATCAATTATTAATTTCAACAATATGTGATTATTGTTGATTTTAAAAAAATTGTAAAGAAAAATCAAATACACAAATTTTTAATTAAATAGATCATTTCTTTACATGTAAACATAAGTGTTACTCTACTGCATCAATTATGTGGATTTAAAAATAAAATAAATATTCATAGTACAGAAATTCTAATATATGTAGATATTTTTGTATTCATAATGATAAATTAGATTTATACAGAGAGGAAAAAAGTCACTTTCTCCTTATCTAGCGCATCTTCCACTAGGGCACGTCATTAGCATGCTTGGCCATCACTGAAAAAGATGTTGAAGATAGATCGCATGTGTGCGTTAATTAGCGATGTTTTACAAGTCGTACCGGAAATTAGACAGGTAAATCACTTATTTATGGTTAGATTGCACCGCTCCATTCCATTATAATATTATGGTGTAAAAAAAATCTAAAATAATTATTATTTTAATTTTTTAATGTAAATTAATTATATTTATATCTCTTATAATATTAATGATAGATAATAAAATCTATAAATAAACTAATAATAATATAAAATTAATTTTATAAAACTATTATTCTCTTTCATTTATTTGTTTTCTTTTTGTCTGCTATTATTTTGAAACAGAGAAAATAATTGAATTGGTAATAATTAAATTTATTATATTTTTTAGCAAATTATGTGAAAAATAATCTTAAAAAACTGCCAACCTACCTTTCATTTAGATCTTTTGATATCTGTACTAAAAAAAATAGAACTGTACCAATTTTTTATGTCTATAAATAAAATATAAATACAAAATTTAATTATGATATTATCATTATAAAATTTATTATGAAAACTGAAATTCATATATTAAATACTAATTTTGAGTAAGATTAACGTCGAAGAAACTAGACCAAACGAACTGCTTTGTTTACAAAATAAAAAATAAAAAAACAAACAAAGTGATGTTTGGTTTAAAGCTTAGAAAACTCAAATACCATGTAATAACAAGTGGCTTAAGTTGGTTGATGATTTATAATTTCAAATATCATTTTATCATTTTTTATATTTTAAAGAGCAATTGAATCAACTATTGCAATTTCAAATGCTAAATTAATTAATACTAATTTACAATTTTATTAATTTTAGACACTAATTTCCTAAATATTAAAATTCCAAACTGTAAATTGATAATTCAGTCAAAAAGTTAGCATGACACATTCTTTATTAATTTCACCCTGCCGTTTAAAAAATTGTGGCAAAAATATTTGGGGATATGGGACAGCTATATATATTACAGTAGGAGAAATATTAATTTGTAGATGTATTTGCATAACCAAAGTGATGTACCAAATTCCGAAGAAAAAAAAACGAAATGTATCAATTTTAAAATAAAAAAAAACACATATATTATCTGTTGCTGTTAGTGATAATGAATTATATTCGAAAAGGAAAAATTTTAGAGAATTAAGTATATGTTAACTGTCACCTGCAAAAGAAAAAGCAAAATGAAAATGCATTTGGATTTTTTCGTCGACAATAATAATAATAAAAGAACCATGCAGTATGGGACAAAGAAAACAAAGATTCCAAGTCAGGTATTGATCGAAACTCGAAAGGTAGAAATTTGGACTTACACCTAACTAGGGGGTTGCTGACTGAATTTGGTTCAATTTTTATCAAAAAGATATTCGAATCAGACTTATAAAAATATATATAGTTCGATTTTGTTCGATTTTTATTTATGATTTGGTTTGGTTTAGTTTTTGCGATTTTATTAAAATATTATTTTATTAAAATTTATATACTTATTTTTATTTTTTAAATTAAATTACATTAAAAATTACTAATAACAATGTATCAAATTTATTAATATGTTAAATATTCTACAATAAAAATCTTATTAATTTTTCATATTTTAAATCAAATATATCTTAAAAAAGTCATTTAAAAAATGATATACATTATATAAGTTTCATATATATATATATATATATATATATATAACATTACAAAATATTATAAAATTCAAATGATATTCACATAAAACACATAATAATAATATGAGTATTGATATAAATGTTGTGATTTAATTTTGTTTTAAAAATATAAATTGTAAATTGAATCAAACTGATCAATTTGAGAAAAAAATCATAAAAAATCTAAAAACAATCAATTTAATTCAGTTTTTAATTTATTTTGAAAGATTTTTTTATTTTTATTTGAATTGGTTTGAATTTATACACCTTCTCCTAACTTAAAGAGTACGGTTAGGGGCATTATCAATAAGGTCTCTATCACAATATTAAAAGTATTCAGTTTCCATTTAACAGACTTCGAATTTTTGCCTGCCCATCTTTAAGTCCTTCCTTACCTAAAGTGAACTGAACGTAAGAAACACCTTATTTTCGGCCACAATAGACTCGCGGCTTTGCGCCTCAAGTGGTGGATGGCCACAATTACTTTCATAAAGTTCCAATAAAATCAATCTGTACCACGATTCTGGGACCCATAACAAGAAAAATACCAGAAAATTATGGTAGGGGTCCGAAATTTCGGTACATTATCTTCAAAAGTTCCATCCTCCCAAGTCCTGCCGTGTCACAGTTTTGGTACAATGTACATGTATCTTTACAGGAAAATAATTCAGTTCTAAGGTAGCTAAATTGTTATGCATAACTTATATAAAATAAAAATTTACTCATTCCATTTCTGTCATCCTAAATTTACAAGAACCGAAAAAGGTTAATAAATAAATTTTAAAAAATAGTAATTTTATAAAACTAACCTTATTATTATTACATTGAAAAGCTAAAATAACATTTATTAGGGATATTTCTGAAATAAATGAATTAATATTACATTAAAATACTAACATAACATTTATTTTAAGATTTTTTTTTCTCAGTTGCGATACTTAATTTGAGGCAAAGGAAGTATTATGGAATGTGGATAACAAATTCTTTGAGTGTTTAAAATACAGCCAAATACATAGGGTTTGAAATTGAAATTACAAATTAAATAGAATATAAGTTGATCCTCATGTTTTTTTTTATAAAAAAAAGGGGGGAAAGTTGTTGCTAGATGGATTTTGACATCCTAACTATGTTGACATCCCAAAATCTGCTAACCAAATCAATAGTCCCTATAATATATAGGCAAAAGATGTAACTGAAGAACAACACGGGAGAGCATAAACCATACCCATGGAAACACAAAAGAGAAGCTGTAAAAACCACTACCCAACCTATAACTAGGCCTATGATTTCTACCATTTACAAAATTCTTCTGTATGATAGTAGCACATGAGTCCCACTAAAATAACTCATTCGAAGAAGCACCATGAAAGGCTAAGAAATTTGCACGAGTAAAGGCTAAGAGATTTGCACAAGAGTTCCCCTTGCGATAAATAAGACCAATTAAAAAATCCATAGATTTGGTTATCCACAGGGTGTTGTTCCATTTGCTTTTGATTTTCCAAGGCACTATGGAAACATTTGTTTACAGCTTCCAACACCAGCTTAGAGTCAGACTCTATCCACAGTCTACTCCAACCTTTGTCAATTGAAATTTCAACAGCTTTGATGAATCCCATTAATTCTGCAAAGAAGGATTTTTGGCAGCCAAGGTTCTCTGCCAAACAACCTAAAAACTCAGCAAGGTGGTTTCAAAAAAGCCCACCACACCTAGCTCAGCCAAGATACCCTTTTACCGCTCCATCTGTGTTACATTTTATCCACCCATAAAGTGGAGAGAACCAATTAAGTTGATGGATGATCAGGGATTTTGGGGGTGACATTCAGTGGCGGATTCAGGATTCTAAAGAAGGGTGGACACTCAATATACTCCAAAATATTAACAATTTATTTATCCTAAAGTTCTCACCTAATTTGGAATTTTGGACAATACACACACTGTCCAAATTATTTTTTTACTGATTGCTATCACAATATTAATAAATAACCCCGTGCCATAGAAAAGGAGGCACCAAAAAGCAGTTTGAGTTTTTGATTTTTACGGAATATCATTATAATTATGCTTCTGATTTCATAAAATTCTCATTTCCATGTCCACTATCAATAATCCTAACACATCAAATAACCATAAAAATCATCATAATCAAAAACAACAACAACAATAATAACCACCAACTGAACATTTTTCAGAAAAATCAAAATTTCATGTTATGTCCCTTATTTTAACCCCTTTTATACATCGAAACATAAAATCCAACCCCCACACATTCGCAAGTTGTAATTTTTTTGGTCACAGATAGAGACCTCATCCTGAATAGAATTGGGGAAAAGTAAAGAAGACGAACCTGATCGAGATTGAAGAGCAGAGTTGCGTCGTGAGCAGAGGGGAAGCCAATGGAGCCAATCGTTGATTCCACCTCTCAGCCTCGTAACACGCTGCAACAAATATATGAATGATGAATCAGTGTAAAGAGATAGAGAGAAAGAGTTAGTTGGAAAATTATAAGGGAAAATAAATAAAAAAATGTTCGTACGAATAAGAGGTGGTTGTGGGAGAGGCCAAGGGCGCGGAGCAAACTAATGCTGTGATTCTTAGAGGAGGGGAAGCCATTGCCGATGACGACGGCACGACGAACGAGGGTGTGGACATCGAATTCGAAGATGTCCAGAATGCCAAGCGCCGCTGTGGGACTGGCAGTGAGCAGGGGGGAATGACGAACGAGAGAAGAGAAGAGGGGAACGAGAGAAGAGAAGACTAAGGTATGCAATGCATTGGCTAGGGTATTTTAGTAATTTTACCTTAAAATTTAAGGGTGGGCACTTGCCCCCCTTCTCTTACACTTGGGTCCGCCTCTGGTGACAGTTAACATTAAAAGCCTTTAAAGAAAGAAGCTCGTGCACATATTGATGCATAGTGTTGATAGTAATATTACCTGAGAGCTTAACATCTCTAAAAAGGCTATCATTTCTAGCCTTCCAAATCATCCAAAACACATTGGCTATGATTGCCATTCTAATATCTTTAACTTGGTCAGAGAATTAAGTTGACACAATGGACAAAATAGAGAGGTGGTTGGACCTATCAATTTCAAAACTGAGTTTGATTTCCAACCAAGTCCATAGCTGATAAGCAAATGAGCAATGAAGAACAAGGTGATATGAAGTTTCAACAAATGTCAAACATATTTTACATCTAGAAACAATATAACAACTTCTTCGAGCCAAGTTTTCATCTCTAGATAAGCAACCTTGTATGTACTTCCAATAGTCAGCGATTTTGATGGAGGGATGCAACTTCTCCAAATTAATTTCTCCTGAGGTATCATATTATTAGAAGGTTTGAGGAATTTGTAAGCTTCTTTGAAATTTAGGTTTCCAGTGCCATTGGCTTCCCAAATGGCCTAGTCTTTCTCTATGAAAGCAAGAATGATTACACTTTGTATTTTCGTTGGTAAGCCAAGGGATCTTTCTATCAGCTATTGGGGAAAACACCAATAATTATTATGAATGAAATCCTTAACATATGCTTTCAAGTTTGAATGGAGAGAAGCGATGACATGTATGGAGTCAACAATAGGTTGGGCCAATCACCAATTTTTCCAAAAGTTGATGTGATCATCATCTCCTAGCATCCTTAGAGTATTTAAAGAAATTGTGCTTCAAGAAGATTTGATTCCTGGGTAGATGGAAGATTTCATGAAGGACCTAGTATCATTGTTCTTGTTGAAAGCTCCAACACGAATTAAAGAAGCCAACAAATCATAAGAAGCTATAAAATTCCAGGATAACTTAAGAATGACAGCTCTGTTGATTGTTTTGATGGGTCTTATATGTAACCCCTCCCCCCCTCAAGAAGGAGAGTGCAAATATTTCCCCAAGCAAGGGTTACAAGCTTTCTTGTGTTAGGATCTCCTATCCATATGAAATTTTTTATGTGTCTTTCAAGCATAGTGAGCATATTTGTGAGGCATTTATAGATGTGGAAAGAATATAGCAAGGTACCTTCAATGACTGAATTAATGAGTTGGACCCTCCCCATAAGGGATAAAAGCTTCCCCTTCCATGCTCCCTATTTACACATGATTTTTTCTGCAAAAGGTTGAAGGACAAACCTAGATGACTTACCCTTAAAAAAGGGCACTCCCAAATAATCAAAAGAGATTGTTCTAGCCTTAAAGCCAAGAAGATTAGTGATGTTGTGGATTTTGTTAGCGGGGATAGCCATTTGAGAAAAGGACGACTTGTCTTGGCTAATGATTTGGCCTAAAGTATCCTTATAAAGATTGAACAAAGCAATCATGTTTTTAATATTTTTAAAGTTCCCTTGTAGAACAAAATGATGTAGTCAGCGTACATGCATGACTAGGAGTAGAAAAGCTTTTTGGTCCTGCCATTGAAACCAGATCATGGGACTTAACTAGGAAAGAAAGGTCGTAGCTGGGAGCATATTCTATGATGCAAAACAACAAAGGTAATAGGGGATCACCCTATCTAACCTTCTACAGCAGGAGAAAAGCTCATAGACTTGCCATTAACCGAGATTGATAGCTTAGCTGAATTTAGAATAGAGTGTATCAACCTACAAAATGTTTCGCAAAATCCAAAAGAGGATAGAACTTTTAGAAGGAAGGTCCAATCCATTGTGTCAAAGACTTTCTTGATGGCAATATTTTCTACAAAGCATTTGTTATCCAACATGTTAATAGCTTCTGGGGTTATTGCTATATAGTCGGATATGTGTCTACTTTTTATGAAACCCGTTTGAAAATGAGGAATTATTTTGAGGTCAATCCTGAAGAGCCTTTCTGCAAGCACCTTGGTGATTATTTTAAATTGGTAATTGGACAAAGCAATAGGCTTGTACTACTCGATCTTCTCGGCATTGGGAGTCTTAGGTGTGAGAACCACAACATTGAAATTCAAGTTCGGGAGAATCTAGTCTTCCTTAAGAAATTGAATGGTAGCATCACAAACATCTTGATGAATGATGTGCCAGTAGTGCTGGTAAAAGTGTCCCCCAAACCCATCATGTCCAAGGTCTCTATTAGCATTCATGCCAAACCCTGCACTTTTGATTTCCTCCAAAGAAGGCATGTTCGTTAAGAAAGAGTTTTCCTTCCTTGAAATGATGTTTGGGATGACCGTATGGGCAAGATCATTTTCTTGGAAGTTGTTGTAACGACCCGCCTCGTCGCTACTGTATCATACTCTTAATCATGCTTTTATTCCCGATTTTGTAATTGAAAATCTCTTTAAGTTGATTATAAAAATAACAGTAAATTTTTCGCGTAAGTATAATCAATATCACAAATCAAAACTCAAATATACAAAGATGCAACATATCATAATACTTGTATATTAATAATCATAAGTTGGTAGTGATTATACATAACCAAGTCTGAATTGTACAAAATTCTCAAAAGAAACAAGGATTTACATGACAGGGTGTAACTAGCAAAATGATGGGGTGTAGCCATTAGAACAAGGGGTGTAACTAGCAAAAATACAACCCTTGCCTGGGATCTAGTCCATCTACATCTCGGCTACTCGACGGCTCCAACCAACATAGGTCATCTTCCCGGTCACCTACTACTGTTCATCTGCTCACACGAACACGGTTCGTGGTCATCACAAGTATCGAACCACAAGGTACAACAAAGCAAATGTGAGTCCATCATGTAAAATAATGATTAATAAATATCATCAGTTATAATAACAAGACAACTAAATCATCGTGATACAACAATATTCAAACATATCCTTATGCAATCAATCATGGACAACCCGTCCAAAAATATTTCACAATTTATCTTACAATGACTAGTCATGATGTATGTTCCTAACTTATCTCTCAGTCAATGCAATGTGGTACCATCTCTCCGGAAATAGGCCAAATCCATGGTACAAATGATAGTTGTAGTTGACGTCGGGGTCACTTTGTTGTGCACAGGACTCACCCCTCCATGGTGATCAGCCAAAATAGGTGTCATATTTCCGTCATGCATGAAGTATGTCTCTCATGGGCACCATTGTATGAACCGGCACAGGAACAACCCGTCATGGCTGGTGTCACCACACACCTCCCATGTACATACACATTGCCCCAGACAAGGGCCGCTCTTATGGGCACCATTGTATAGACCGGCGTAGGAACAACCCATCTTGGTTGGTGTCACCACACACCTCCCATGTACATACACATTGCCCAAGACAACAGCCGCTCTCATGGGCACCATTGTATGGACTGGCGCATAATCAACCCGTCCTGGCTGGTGTCACCACACACCTCCCATGTACATACACATTTAGCGTTTTAATATCCTAAGCCATTACAATGGCTGATCTCAACGTAATCACATACGTTACTTACAAACATACACACAAGTGAAAGGGTGTGAAGTGTTCGGTGTCCGAGTTGGTATTCAGCTATAACAATTGAGGTAAGAATCTGAACAAGGTTGGATGAGGACGGATAAGGTCGGTAAAGATCGGTCAAGATTTAGACAAGGGTGAACAAAGGAAGATAAGAGCGATCGAGGTCAGAAGAGATAGGTAGAGGTCAGACAAGGGCGGTCAAAGGAATCCTTTGGTTTCTATTAAATACCAAGGACGGGTTCAGCACTATGTAATCGATTACATAACTGCTGTAATCGATTATAACAGAGCACTTTGTAAGATTCAAGGTTGTCTGGGTAAGGGAACCCGATATTTCACAAAGAAAAAGGTACGAACTCTGCCGAGTAAGGAACCCAGTAGCTCTTTTCCCAAGAATATACGAGCTCTGCCAAGTAAGGAACCCGATAGCTCTTTTACAAAAGGCTTGGACTTAGCCATTCTAAAGAGAACAGCTCACCCCGGGTAAGGAACCCGGTCTCTCTAAAAAGGAAATGATGAGCTTCTAGAAAGACGACGCGTGTATGGAATCCGGTCATTCTAGAAGAAAGGACACAAACTCAACTGAGTAGATGGCCATGTGGCTTTTTTTTCCGAGAAGACCCGAGCTCATCCGAGTTAGGAACCCGATGGCTTTTTTCCCAAGAACACCCAAGCTCGTCCGAGTTAGCAACCTGGTAGCTCTCTCTTTCTTTTGGGAAGTAACTTGAGCTTAACAGCTCTTAACATACTACCCCGGGTAAGGAACCCGACACATCTAAAGAAAGGGAAATAAGCATTAACAATTCTAAGGAAACAACTCCGGGTAAGGAACTCGGTATACGGACGTCCACTAACAAGGACTAAGTTATGTTTTGCATGCATATATGCATGCTACGTAAACCACCCAACTCGTCCAACCCATCTTGAGAGTCAACTTCACAAACAAAGGTGTGATACACATATATACAACTCGACCAACCCTTCTTGGTAGCCGACCTCACAAACAATAGTTTGATACATATATACGACATGCTCAGTCCGACTTACCTAACCCGATAGTCGTCCTTTCCACAAACACATCACATAAAAACATCGTCAAGTTATTTCACGCATAACACCAGAACACTTATACATATCTCATCTCAACCATGATATCTAAAATCATTATTAACACAATAAACTCCCCTTACCTCAATAGGGATTCTTTTTCTTTTTTAACTAACATAAGTTTCGTTCGAACGTGAGTTCTTACAGCAACCATGAAGGAAAGAGTTGAGCTCCGTTCACAAGTTTCTCTTAACGTAGAGGTTTTTCCACCGTAGCTACGGTGGTTCTCGAGAGTTAAAGTGGTACAGAAGGTGGAAGAAGAGAGATTTCTAGGTGCAAAGAGTTTTAGAGAGAGAAAATAAGAGAAACACGCACAGACGTGAGAGTGAATCATGCTTCCGCTTCTTGCACTGCTATTTATAGACGAAGCACTGAGGCAAGTTGCCAATAACTTGAATCAGCCAGCTATCACAGCCACCATAGTTGCCAACTTGCGTGACAGGACAGCTACCTAGAGCCACCACCATTTTTACTATGCGTGTATGAACAACTTATCTCAACCACTAATTTTGACTTACGTTCAAGCACAATCACCAATACACACAATTTATAGCAATATGCAAGAATTATATTAAACAATTAAGTAACACAAAATATCTATCACTTGTAAATTTTCAAGGTGTTACAGTTGTTATCAACAAGCACAAAATAGAAAAGAAGAAAGAAGTTTGTTGATTATCGCAGATGTTGAAAACAACAAATTGCTTTAAAGTTGAATAACATTAGAAGTTAGACAGTTAGAACACAAGCACTAGATATTAGGTGCATTACCTGGTCTGTTATTGGTGGCAAAGACTTTCATATTGATGTTGTTCTAGAAGGAGGGAGTAAAAAGGCTTAGTTTATCAATGATTTGGAGATAAACATGAAGTTAGAGTGATTGTCATCACAGATCTTCTTAAGGATCAACCTTGAGTCCAGATTTGCTATTCCTCTTATGTTCCAATAAACAACCTTCATTTAACACTATTTATTTTTATTTGTCTTGCAATGGTAATTGTCTGAAGTGGCTGGTAAAGAACTCTTACCCCTATTTTTCAGCTTCTTCTTTTTTGATTGGATAACACTAGAAGGAAAGATGTGTCATCTCCTTCATTGTTTTGATCTGTGGGAGATAGGACTTTTATTTCCTCATCAACCTCATCTGCCCAAAATATAGAGAGGAGACTCACAATCACTGACCATAAATTGGGATTAGGACTAGGTGTTGGAAGGAGAATATTTGAGAAAATGAAAAGGTTTAAAAAGATTTGGAGGAAGAGAACACTTTATTACTGAACAACTCTTTTTCTCTTGGATTAATACAAAATGGTGGAGAACTATCCTATTTATACTAGTAGCACCTCTTTAACCAATGGATAGGATTGTGCCAACACAATTCTTATCTAATGGCTACAAATCATTCTTTAGAATTCTCCACACTCTCCTAGCCTAGATATTTATGATGGTGGTTTTTAGATACAATTATTCTCTAGATATTTTATAGAGATATCTTGAGTGAATTATTCTAGATTTTGGACTAAACATCTCTTCGATATTTCTAGATATTGGGTCATTTAACAACTAATTCCAATGGACTTAAATCAAGTTTATTATCATTGAACACCCCCCTTACACTTGATTTTTGTAACTCCAAGCAATCTTCTCATCTTGACGAAGTCTTCATTCTTGATTGGCTTGGTGAGGATATTTGTAGCTTGTTCTTGAGACTTCATATACTTTATATGCACATTCTTTCTTGCGATGCATTCCCTTATATAATGATAAAGTGTATCAATATGCTTGCTTTTGTCATGGAAGACTGGATTCTTTGCTAATGCTATTGCAGATTTGTTGTTAACATAAATATTGGTTGGTTGCTTTTGTGGCATATTCAACTCCTACAACAAATTCCTTAGCCAAATAGCGTGGTAGACACACGATGTAGCTGTGACATACTCGGCTTCACAAGTAGACAATGTGACAATAGGTTGTTTCTTCGACATCCATGTGAAAGCAGTATCTCCTATGAAGAACATAAACCCGATGGTGCTTTTTCTATCATCCATGTCTCTAGCCCAATCGCTATCACTATATCCAATAAGTTTATAGTCATTAGATGGTGAGTAAAACAAGCCAAAGTCAATAGTACCTTTAATGTAACGAATAATTCTCTTTGCATCTTTCAAATGCATGGTAGTTGGAGACTCCATGTAGCGACTAACAAATCCAACAGTAAAGAGAATGTCAAACCTCGTGCATGTCAAGTAGCATAGACTTCCTACTAAGCTCTTGAAAGATATTGTATCAATCTCTTCTCCATCACCATACTTGGATAGCTTGGCTCCACAACCCATTGGGGTGTTAATAGGCTAGCAATCCTTCATCTTACATTTCTTCAACATCTCCCTTGTATAATCTTCTTGGGTGATGAAAATGTCTACTTCGCTTTGCTTGATCTCAATGCCAAGGTAGTATGCCGTTAGTCATCTCAAACTCCTTCTTCATCACTTTCTTAAACTCTTCAAACATGCTTAGATTGTTTCTAGTGAAGACTAGGTCATCCACGTACAAGCATACAATTAGAATATCCCCATCTTTGATTTTGACATATGATGCATGTTCGTGAGGACACTTGATAACACCGTTCTCTTGGAAGTACTTGTCAATTCGATTATTCCAAGCTCGTGGTGTTTGCTTTAGCCCATAAAGTGTATTCTTTAGCTTCAATACTTTGTCCTCTTATCCTTTGACCTCATACCCTGTTGGTTGCTTGATGTACACTTCTTCTTCAAGTAATCCATTCAAAAATGATGATTTTACTTACATTTGGTGTATACTCCACTTGTTTTGACCTGCCAAAGAAATAATTAGTCTAATAGTTTCCAAGCAAGAAACAGGAGCAAATACCTCGTCATAATCAATTCCTGCTCGTTGACTATAGCATTTTTCCACCAATTGTGCCTTGTATCTTTCAACTTATCCTTTGTCATTTTTTAAGCTTTGTTGACCCACTTCACACCAATCATCTTATGGCCTTTTGGGACTGAGGTTAACTCCCATGTTTTTTTCTTCTTATCGACTTGATTTCTTCATCATTGCATCTCTCCACTTCTTGATTTGGACAACTTCTTGAAAACTCACTGGCTCACAATCAGCAAAGAGACAAAACAAAGTGAGGTTATCTTGATTCTCCATTACCTCATCAAGTTCTTGCAAGCTTCTGAAGCGTGTCACTCTTTCGCTTGAACTTCCAGCTAACTATGGTTCTTCTTGTTGTCTTGCGGTTAGTGAAGATGGGGGAGTAATAGTCTCTTGCCTTTCTTGCTCCATCATTGGTTGCTCCATTTCTTCATCCTCCATCAAGTTGGGAAGTAAGTTGTAGTTTTCATCTTTTATACCCCAATTCCATTCTTCTTCTTTGTTTAACTCTACATCACGACTAATGATGGTCTTTTCATTATTTGGATTATAAAGTTTATAGCCTCTAGAATTAGAATCATACCGATGAAGATGAGCTTCTCACATTTTTTTCAACCTTTGACCTTTTCTCATCATGGATATGCGCATAGGCTATGCTTCCAAACACTTTGAGATAAGAGATCCTAGGCTTTCTTCCACTCCATTCTTCTTGCGAGGTCTTTCCCTGAACGCTCCTTCTTGGCGAACGATTTAAAAGGTAGACAGCAGTTGCCACGCCTTCGGCCCAAAACTCCTTTGGCATCTTCTTAGTCTTGAACATGCTCCTTGCCATGTTGAGAATGGTTCTATTCTTCCTTTTTGGCTACTCCATTTTGTTACAAGCTTCTAGGAACGATTAAAGTCTGTCGAATTCCATTATGATCACAAAATTCTTGGAATTCTTTAGAAGTGAGCTCTCCACCTCTATCGGATCTCATGGCTTTGATCTCACATCCACTTTCTTTCTCTATGCTGGCCTGAACTTCTTGAAGACTCCAAACATCTCCAATTTTTGTTTTAGGAATTTACCCATGTCTTCCTTGAAAAATCATCTATGAAGAGAAGAAAGTAATTATTTTTACTGAGTGAGCTTGGCTTCAATGGTCCATAAATATCTGTATGTATGAGCTCGAGCATCTTGTTGGCTCTTGACGAAGCCTCCTTCAGAAAACTCTTTCGAAATTGCTCCCCAAGTAAGCACCCTTCACATAACTGTTCTGGTTGACTGATGGAAGGCAATCATTTCACCATTTCCTTCTTATATAGCAATTCCAAAGCACCAAAGTTAAGGTTTTCGAATCGCAGATGCCATAGCCAAGATGCAACCTTGTAGTAGGCCTTGAGACACTTTGCAATGTCGTGTTGAATGTTTAGCAAAAATATTCTATTTCTTGACATAGACACGTTAGCAATCAAGTTATTTTGATTGTCTCTTAAAGAAAGAGTATTATTCTTTAAGTGAACATCATACCCTTTCTCTAAGAGTTGCCCCAGACTCAAAATATTATTCTTCATATTGGGAACATAGTAAATATTAGAAATGAATTTGTCTTTACCATCTTTTAATCGGATAAGAAATTTACCTTTGCCTTTCATCGATGTCTTTGATTCATCTCCAATGAGACATTTCCATTCACCAATTCGTCAAGTTCCACGAACATGTCTCTATTTCCACACATATGATTGCTTGCCCTTGAGTCTAGATACCATGTATTCTCTTGTTCTCCTACGTTGTCGTTGCGTACCATCAATAGAGTGCCTTTCCACATAGTTTTCCTTCTCTTAAATCCTTTTTGTAGGGACTCTGTATTTAGAAGCATAATGGCCAAACCTTTGACAGTTGTAGCGCTTGATTTGAGACTTGTCACGTCTTGTTTGGTAGCTACCTCTTCCACGACCTCTTGTTGAGCTCTCTCTTTGATCTTCATTGGTGTAGTTGTTGTTGAAGCTTACTCTTCCACGACCTCATTGTCCTTTTGTGATGTCAAAGTCTTCTTCATTTTTTTTGGAGTTGAGTTGTGACTGAAGTAGTTGTTCACCAACCCCTTGCTTCTTCTTTTGCTTCTCCTTATAGGTTTGTAAAGAGCCTAAGAGTTACTCTAATGTCATATCTTCTAAAACTTTTGTTTATTATATGAAAGTGACAATATGATTGAATTTCGAATCTAAAGAACTCAATATCTTTTCCATAATTTTTACGTCATCTATCTTTTCACCATTTATTTTTAATTGATTAGTCACCTTCAAGACTCTAGAAAAATAATCGAAGATACTTTTGACATCTTTCATGTGTAAAGTTTCAAACTCACTTCTTAGAGATTGAAGACGTACGTTCTTGACTGGTTCATCACCCTTGTAAGAAGTTTGTAGCTTCTCCCATGCTTCCTTTGCAGTAGTTGCCTCCAAAATCTTCTCAAAAACATCATCATCCAATCCTTGATAGATGAGATAAAGATTTTCTTGTCTCTCTTTCTTGAATCCTTCAAGCTATCCCTTTGAGCTTGGGATAGAGTAATTTCTTCTTTTGACTCATCATAGCCTTTCTCTACCATTTCCCACACATTTTGTGATCCAAGGAGGACCTTCATCTTGATGCTTCAATTATCATAGTTGCTCTTGATGAGCATAGGGACTTGGAAATGAACCATGTTGCTACTTGTCATCTCTTTTAAAAAAAGATACTAATGCTCTGATATCACTTTGTTGGAAGGAAGATATTTGAGAAAATTAAAAGGTTTAGAAAAATTTGAAGGAAGAGAACACTTTATTACTACAAACTCTTTTTCTCTTGACTTAATACAAAATGATGGAGAACTCTCATATTTATACTAGTAGCACCTCATTAACTACTGACTAGAATTGTACCAACACAATTCTTATCTAATGACTACAAATCATTCTTTAGAATTCTCCACACTCTCTTAGCCTAGATATTTTATGGAGATATCTAGAGTGACTTATTGTAGATTTTGGGTTAAACATCTATTTTATATTTCAAGATATTGGACCATTTAACAACTAATTTCAATGGACCTTAATTAAGTTTATTATTATTCAATAGTAGGAGCTTTAGCTGCAGTGATAGTTGGTTGTTTAGTCACATTGTTGGGAGGCTTATCTGGGTGTTGTGGTTGAACTTCTAAAGATTCACCAACGCAACTCACAACATCATCTTGTTGATTGTGGTTGGAGATCACGAACTACATGGCTGGAATTGGTGGCTCGGCTCCAATCTTTTCTCTTCTGTGTCCACAAAGGGTTCCCTCTCTGGGAATTTTGTCGAACACCTTGCTGGCTACTAGGCACGGCTTGTTTTGCGTTGCCTTCTAGTGGATTATGAGTATATTTCATTACATCATTTTCATTACTCTGCGGAATGTTGGGTAACTCAGTCGACTTGGTGGCTTCATCTTTGTTCTTCTGTTAAGTCGGCTACTTCTCGCCTTGTTTTTTTTCTTTTACACTGAGAGACGACATGGCCAACCATTTTGTAGCAATCGCAAAATGATGGAAGCTTTTCATACTCTATTCTAATGAAGAAGGCAAAAGATTCCCTCTCCACCAGCATCTCTGAGTGTAATTTGGAGGCAAGGTCAATGTCAACTAGCATTCTTTCATAGTGACCAAATTTCCTACTCTTCGTTGCATCATCCATAGCAATTGGTGGCGTATTCCACCTGCAATTTCAGACAACATTTGGGATCACTAGTATTCCCAGGGTAAGTCTAAAAGCATTACCCAACATTGAACATGCGTTTGCTTCATCTTGTTAGGATTGAAGTCTAGCGTTCATTGTAGGAGACGAAGGAACCCCAGCTGAATGTTCCAAATCCCCACGGTCCGCACACTACGAAGGTCCTCAATAAAGCCGAGACTGAACTCGAAGAAGCCTTGTCCAAGGGATATTACTTGCCATTGCTTGATAGGGCTCCAAAGCTTTGAAAGTTTCTCTTTTAGTTCTGTCGCTTTAACCGACGGAGAGCTTTTTGGAAGGATAAGCCTCCCGTGGAGGTTGTTCCTCCAACTCTAGATGCTCTTTTGATACCCATTCTCTGATATTATGATGGAGATGGTGTTGCCTTTAAGGCATGGTTTTGGCAGCTGACTCACATGAATGTCACAGGAGCTGCTGCCTTTGGCAAATGAACGCTATTGAGGTTGTGGTTTGGTGCTTTCTAGTTTGGCAGAGGGTGCGGGGTCCAAGAATCCCCACAGGCACAGGATTGGGGATTCCAACATAGTGCGGTGACTGTTGGGCGAGGGAATCCACATGTTTAATAGTCTATCGTATCACAATTTAAATGAATCACTTCTTTTAAGTTATTTAAATGAATCAAATTGATCTAGTAGATGTAAATTCTTTTACTGGTGAGAAAAATATAAAATTAGTAAATTATAATAACAGTGGTGTTTGTTGAAATATTAAAAATAATGTAATAGATAAAAGATTGTTTTGATATTAGTGCTTTACAAATATTTCATTACACTTAATGTCAATATTAAAAATAAACTAACTTAACTGTTAAAAGATTGTGTTGACTTTAGGAATTTATCAATGACTGCCTAAACCCTTTCAAAGAGATTTCTCTAACCCTTATCAGCTATTTGAGTAGTCACAACATGATGAAATTGTTTGTGGTTTGAATATGTACAATAATTCTTTAGGTGGATCTCTGTTGACAACCCCAACATGGAGTAGGGACAGTATGAAACTGTTTGGGGTTTTAGTCTGTACAATAATTCTTTAGGGGGATCTCTCTTGGCAACCCCAACATGGAATTAGTAACCTACCTAGTAATATTGGAAGTAAGAGTGTTCAAATCAAAATGATCCATAATAAAAATTGAAACAAATGGATAATTTTTGGATTTGTTTGGATGATTTTGTGCTCAAATTGATTAGTTTGGTTCGAATTGTAATATGTGTTTCTAAAACCAAACCAAATCACAACACTTATATACTACTTTAGTGTTATGTTTTTTTATGTGCATACCACCTCACACAATTTTATAGTTATGTATACGAAACTTATACCACGCTTATTGCTTTCATCTTCAAATAACTTTTTCAATATATGTTTGATAAAGTATATAAATTTTAATAGAATAATATTTTAGTAAAAATTACAAAAATTGATCCAAACCAAACTGCATAAGTTTAGTTTGGTTCAGCTCGGATTTGATAATAAATTCAAACCAAACTAAATCGAATCAAATATTTATGTTTGATTTGGATGACTTGTTAATAAAAAATTGAACCAAATGACACCACAAACTCCCCTAATTGGAAGTGTGTCTTTCCGCAAATAGTAAAAAAATTAATGACTACCTAATATTGGTTAATTAAATAAATTTGACATAAGGTAAGAAAAAAAAGAAAAAAAAAACTAAAAAAAAAATAAACAAGAAAGTATTGGAAATTGGACTCTCATATTATATCAGACTAGAAATTAGAAGCAAGGGCACCCAAAGGGTCAATCGTAATATTAGTACAATCATATTACCTCTAAATTCAAATATAAGCAACAAGAAAATGTTTTTGGACTCAAATATAAATAAATTTTAACTAGATCTTATTTAATAATATCATTCCAAAAATATTCTTCAATTAATTGTGATTATAATTTTAATAGCTATTTTTAATTTTATTTTTTATATCAAGTTCCAACGAATGACACTTTAGAAAAAAGTTTATTTTCTTAAATGTTATTACAAGAGTTAAATAAAATTAATCAACTTTCTTAGTTAACATAAAGTTAATTTTACTTATATTTAGGTCCCATAGTAGTATATCACGTGTTCATCTTAGCTATGGTAACAATGCATCCTTAATTTGTAAGATTTAATGTCTCACGTGAGACATGTGACTTATTAAAGACTAATAAATAAATAATAATTAATGATTATGACCTAAATTGTAAATGGAAAATGGACCATGGACTTAAATGGAATAATTTCTAAATATAATTATTATTTGATAAGAGTAGTAGTTATAAATGGGTTAATATCCATTAACGTGAAACAAAGTCCCTTTTTGATATAAGAGTATTTTCTCAACTCTATTCATCATTACAAAAGAGAGAGGATAGAAAGAAAAGTCAAAAGAAGCAAAATCTTATTTTCTTTCTTTCTCAAGGAAATCAAAGCAAAGTGCAACCAAGATTTCATAGAAGTCTCATTTAAAGAAAGGTATACACTATCCTCTATTAAATATGAAAATTATTTGTTTTAAGATCCTATTTAGTTTTATGTTATTGTGATGCTTAAAAAACCTTAATTCTTATATGTGGTATTAGAGTATGGGTTGCGAAATTATATGATTTTTTTATTAAAGATGTTTCTTCCCAAATTGCATAAACTCTAATTTTAAAATTAAGAATTGATTTTGTTTCCACTGCAACTTGCCCGTTATTTTTTCAATGTGTATCAACATATTTAAAAAGTTTATTTTTTCTCCCATCTATTATCGCATTGCACCAATGACGTGAAATTACATAATTATCCTTGATTTCGTAAGAGAGGACGGGCATGAGATTTGTAATAGTTAAACTCCCCGTCCTTTAGAATTGATATGAAAGGCCCTGTATGAAAACCGTGTATGTATCTTGATTTGTATTAATATTCCAATTCAATTTCAATTTGCTTTTAATATGTCATTGAAAAACTTGAATTTTTAGAATTTTACATCATGTGCCAAAGCTTTTTGAAAAATTCCTTTGCAAGCTCTTGTACATGAATTCTCAATTGAAAGTCCCGAAGCTTTTCAAGTCAAGCTTTGATATCTAACCTTTAAGGCCTCTGGACGTAACTGAATTTTATTTTGGGGAAATAAAAGTTGTAAAGTGGCTTAGTTGATTTCAAATTTAATTTTTATTGTTTGATCAAATACATAAAGCAAATAATGTGAATTGTATGTTGCCCGTTGAGAATTATGAATCATTATAGTTCAAATTGTTGGTAGCAATAAGTATGGGCAGGTCGTGTGTTAATTTGTTTGGAATTAAGTGTATGATAGATTTGTTAGTTACCAAAGTAACCAAATCTTTAAGTTTATTTAATTCTAGATTAATGATAATTTTTAATTACTCATAAAATGATGGATGCTGAAATATATAATTGTTGGTTATGGGTACATAGAAATTTATTATTATAAGACATTTATGGATCATCCAAAGGTTAATTAGGTGTCCTTATGGTTAATGAATATGATTGTAGGCAATTTGTGTGTATCATTAGTTTTATTATATACCCAAAGGTAATAGGTGATTTTAATTGGTGCATATTTAACTGTTAGTAATGTTAAAACTTTATCAACATCATTATGTTGTATGTTGTATGTTGGTGTATCACCTAAAGGAGAATATCAATATGCTTTGAATGTTATTTATATTATGTGTAGCATGTACTTTATGTCTCAAAACCCTTATGTGAATTTTTATAATTTCTATTTTACTGAATTCTCATGTATCGTCTATGCTAATTTAATGAGCTTAACTTCTCTAACTGGAATGAGTAAGTCCAACTTGACATGGGTGTTTTGGATATTTATCTTGCTATATTGGAAGACAAGCCTATTGCTATTCCTGATTCTAGTAGCAATGAAGATAAAGTCCATTATAAAGCTTGGGAAGATCTAACAAACTCAGCTTAATGTTTATGAGAATGATTGTCACATGCAACATTAAGACAACTCTCCCTAATATAGTAAGTGCTAAAGAATTTATGGGGTTAGTGGGAAAGCACTCCCAAATAATTGATAAGTCTCTTGTCAGGACATTAATAAATACGCTAACCACCATGAAGTTTGATGGTTCACGTACTATCATGAGCACGTCATTGAGATGATAAACATTGCAGCAAGGCGTAAGACTTTGGGAATGGATGTGAATGAGAACTTCCTTATATTATTTGTTCTTAACTCATTACCATTTGAGTATGTCCAGTTTCAAATGAGTTATAATACCATGAAAGACAAATGAAATGTGCATGAGTTGCACAATATGTTGGTTCAAGAGGAAACGAGGCCTAAGAATTAAGGAAGTCATGCAGTCCATTATGTAAGCCACCAAGGGAATCAAGGAGATGGACATAAATTTATGTAGAAACATGATAAAGGTACAGGGCCATTAATGATTAATGAGGCATCCATCCAAATTCAAAAGAAAATGAAAGACTTGGTTTAAGAAAGGTGAGCTTAATGCTCATGTATATTTTGAATCTTAATTTAAATGAAGTTCCCCATAGCACATGGTGGATTGACTTTGGATGTACAACTCATGTTTCTAAACAATGTAGAGAATAGAGTGGAAGCTACAGTGGAAGTACTTAGGACTTATTGTTTAATTATTGACATTGGACATCATTTTGTTTTATTGGACAATTTTTATGAGCCTAGTTTATCTAGTATTTTAGTTTCATTATCTAAACTTGATGTTACTAGATACTTTTTTAATTTGGATGGTTTGTATGCTGAAATGCTTTTGACTCTGCATCATAATGTTAACACTAAACCTAGTTTAGTGAAAGAATGTTATGCTTTCTTGTGACATAAATGTTAGGGTCAAATTTCTAGAGAAAGAATGGAATCTTTTGAGATCTAGATTTTATTGATCTAGATATTTGTGTGGATTGTATTAAAGGAAAACAAACAAAACACATAAAGAAAGAGGTTACAAGAACCACTCAACTTCTTGAAATTGTGCACATTGACATTTGTCGGTCTATTGATGTTAATTATTTCAGAAAGGAAAAGTACTTTATCACCTTCATTGATGATTAATCACATTATGTGATGACTATCAAGACATGAATGCTTGGTTTGGATCGTTTCCGGAATTGCAAGCTTCAAGACTCCATGAATGGTGCTTTAAAACTCAAATAGAAAAATGGAGAAGATTAAGGAATGACTAAGAAGGACGCCACGATCCACAAATGGAACGATAAGTCGGAGGAGGATTCGCCACAAAGGAAAGCTTCCTTGATAAGAATCAATTTGGTTTCAATCAAGAACCAACAAGAGGCTAAGCTCCCAATTCAAGCAAATGCTTAATTTCTATTAATCAAAGTGTCATAGAAATATCAATATTTGAGTACTTATAGATTTAAGCCTAAAAATGCATAGTTTGGGCCTATTTTAAGTCCACATTGAGACCCATTACACAAATAAGAAATTACTAAATTACGACATTACGAAAATTACGAAAACTACGAAATTACAAAAACTACGAAATTACGAAAGCTACGAAAGGAATTTTGAAGCAAGCTCTCCTACAATATTCAAGGTGCTCCAATTCATCTCCTTGTGTATTCCTCCATCCTTGTCCTTGTTAAATAGTCCAACCATGATTCTCTTGGTCATCTCTTCCTGTAGAAGCTTGGTTTTAGACTTGTCATGGGTCCTTCAAATCTCACCAAAGGAAGTACTTCAAGCTCTCCTTCTAGACTTTTGGCTTGGAATGAACCTCCATCATCATGATCCTTAGATAGTCCTCTATCATTATGGTTATGTCTACTTACTACATGAGAAATCTCAAGCAGTGTATGCCTTGAAAATTATTTGAATGAAGTAGAAAGGCAATTAGGCAGAAATGTGAAAGTTGTCAGGTTTGATAGAGGTGGTGAGTATTACGAAAGGTATGATGAAATCGGGAAACACTGAAGTCCACTCACTAAACTCCTTTAGAAATATGGTATTTGTGTGTGACACACAATGCCAAGTACACCACAACAAATGGTGTATCAAAAAAGGCATAACATAGCATTAATGAATTTGGTTAAGAGTATGTTGAGTAACTCTAATTTACCTGTATCGTTGTGGATGTATGTATTGAAATCTGCCATGTATTTGTTAAATAGGGTTCCAAGATAGATAGTTCTAAAGACACATTTTGAACTGTGGACCAATAGGGCACCTAGCATGAGGCACCTATATGTTGGGGTTGCCATGTAGAATTAAGGATTTATAATCCACAAGTAAGAAACTGTATGTAAGAACAATCAATAGATATTTCATTGGTTATCCAAAAAACCAAAGGGTATATTTTAAGATGCTAATCATATTATCGGGATTGTTGAAACTGGAAATGTAAGGTTCATTGAAAATGATCAAATTAGTGGAAGTACAGTTCAACAAAATGTGGAAATTAAAAAAGTTAGAATGCATGTCCCTTTGACTTGTGCCTTTAATAGTAAATTGAGTATTCTTCTAGATGTTGTTCCAACCAATAATGAAGAAGAACAACACAGTAATGAGCCTATGATTCTTAATGAAACTATTACAGAAAAACCACAAGAAGTAGCATTAAAGAGGTCTCAAAGTAAAGGCCAACTATTTCGAATGCATATGTGGTATCTATATGAGTTAGAAACTAACTTAAGCATTGATTTTGTTTTCACAAGCCAAAAGTATTGATAATTTTGAGAAATGGTTAAATACCATGAAAGAAAAGTTGAACTCCATGGAATAGAATGGTGTTTGAGACCTTGTATAATTGCCAGAAGGTTGCAAAAGAGTTGGTTGTAAGTGGGTCTTTAAGACTAAATGTGACACTCATGGAAACCTTGAATGTTACAAGGCTAGACTTGTTGCCAAGGGTTTTTTCTCAAAAAGATGTCATTGATTATGGTCTCATGAAAATATTCCTTTAGAACTATCATGGCACTGATAGCCCATTATGACTTGGTAGATGGATGTGAAAACTGTCTTTCTTAATGGAGATTTAAAGTATAATGTATATGTAGACCAACCAATGGGGTTCTCAGTTGAAGAAAAGGAACACATGATGTGCAAACTAAAAAGATCAATATATACACTTAAGCATGTTTTCTGCCAGTGGTATTTGAATTTAAATGATACCATTGTTTCCTTTAGATTTAAGTAAAGCACTATTGAATGGTGCATATATTTGAAGGTCACTATGAGTAAGGTTATATTTTTTTATTTTGTATGTTGATTATATCTTGCTTGCAACTAATGATCTTGGTCAACTTTACAACTAATGATCTTGATCAACTTTATAAGACTAAGAAATTTCTCAAGTTAGTTTGAAATTAAAGATATAAGTGAGGCAAGTTATGTGATAGGAATAGAAATATTCTGAAATGGTACACATGGACAGTTAGACTTGTCTAAGAAAGCATATATCAATAAAGTACTAGAGAGATTCAAGATTAAAAAGTGCTAAAGATCACCCATTCTCATAATGTCCTAAAATGATGAACGAAAATAAATTGAAGGAATTTTGTATATGTAATGACCTGCCTCGTCGCTACGATATCACTACTCTAAAAAACAAAATTTCAATTTTAAATGCAAATTTTATTAGTTTTATTGTGAAAACGATGATAATTTTTTTCACAATTTATATTCACTAAATAACGCATAAAATACACACACACACATATACACATACATACATACATACATACATACATACATACATATATATATATATATATATATATTAAACCACTATATATTGTTCAAATGTCAAAATATAATTCAGTTTTTATATGTATCTAAACCTGGGATTTACATGCCTTATAAAAAAAATCAAAGAACTAACTAAGAAAAAGTTTGATAACAAAACACAACTCTCTGAAAAGAAACTCCAACGTTATCAAGTTGGCCTGGCGACTTCAACAAAAGACTTCCCTCCAAAGAACACCTACTGTTGTTCATCTGCTCCAACAAATGAAAGTGAGATCATCACAAACACCAACCACATGGTACAAAATGCAAGGGTGAGTTTATTATAAAATATCAATGAACATCAAATGACAATAACTAGAAAGAAACACAATAATAAATCATCACAATTATTCTCAATAATCTATCAGTTAAACATACACTTAATAAACTAGATATCAATTTTTCAACAATTCAATCAATTATGTTCAGAATGATGCATGCACCTGACTCAACTCTCAAAATGCAATGTTGTATCAGTCATCAAGAAATAGCCTATGTTTATCCTCATGACACTCCCACTTAGGAAAACTTAGTAGCAACCGTCGAGGTCACCTAGCCGTGCATAGGCCACACCCCCCCAACATGTTGATCAACATGAGTCTTAAGGGAGTTCCAAATCGAGTGATATGCCCCTAAGTACCAGCATTTTTCCTCATGAAAAACCACAACTACTTACTATCAAAGTTTATACTATTTCCACTCAATTATGCAATATGAAACATGAGCTCCAACAATGCACTGACCTTGAAAATTTAAAAATTTTAAACATTCCCCTTCCTCCTTCAAGGACGCTTAAAATTTTTAAACCAAATCTCTTTTCCTCTCTAGGGATATTCAAACGGGTCACTGTAGCTCCATTTACATATATAGCATGCAGTCATCTTAATGACATCATCAATATCAACATCATCTCATCTCAATATCATCATCAACATCAACATCAACATCAACATCATCTCATCTCAATGTCATCAACGTCTCAAGCAATCACATTCCACATACATACATATAAACTCATGCCTAGGATTCACACTCCCCAGGTCTTTAGACATCATGATAACAATTCACAATATAACGAAATCGATATTCTTAGGGAAAAATTATAAATTAAAGAGAAGAACTATAGTATACAAAACAAACTCTTAAGCCCATTTAAATTTTAACAAAAGAAATAACAAGAGAACAAATATAAAATTTTGGGCAGAATCTCCTATGTAATTAAGACTTTTCCCCATAATTCCAATCAACACAACAACAATATCATTCACATTTTCTTAATCAATCACAAATATATCACATCCCATTAGTTAAAACACAATTTTCTTGAAAACTAGCATGCAACAAGGACAAACATACAACCCCATAATTGGGTTCCTAGACCCCAACTATGGTGTTAAAAGCTATAAACTCCCATCACCTATCTATATCTCCCTGATAGCTCCTTGTAGAGTCATTCCGATATCTTTTATGTTCACGTTCGTTGGTTCAAATACGGAACTCTATATACCCAATCAAAGACAATCCAATATAGGTTTCAAAGATAGGGTCAATCTTAACATTTTGGGTCAAATACCTATTCAATTTTAAAAAGGCTACAATGGTGTTTTTAGGGTCCACATCGAAGACACGTCATTTTGAAATTATGATCATGCCAATGTGATCAGGGTTTAGCAAAGGTCACAAAAATGAAATCAATTCTATAAAATGGCAACTTTTACAACGTCTTATTTTCAAGGGTTTTCCAAAGGAAACATAAAAACATCCAATAACGGTAACCAAATCACAAGGGATGCAAGGAAAGGCTCAAACTAACTAGGAGAAGGAATATTTATCAAGGTTACCTCAATGAAACAACAAAGGTTCTCTATGGATTCTTCGAGTTGGGTTTTGAAGATTCCACTCTAATTAAAGTGTTCCATTTTGTGCGGTGATCCGACGACAAGCAATAATAGCTCGTGGAGGTCATCGATAGTCATTGGTGGTGGAGGAAGGGATTTAGGATTTTGGGTTAAGGGTTTGGAAAGAGATGATAAAAACTGTCGAATCGCTACAAAACAAATAAAACTAAGATAATTTTGTAGCATATGATTAGCCTATGTCAACTCAAAGATACAATTCAATTTGGTTCTTGACTTAATCCACTTATAAACAGCAGGGGAATTTTATAAAATAGTTTGCAGACAGTGAACAAAAATTGCAGAAACACAAACAAGAATTGAAGAAAAATGCAGAAACTAACAGAATTGATAATAGATGTATTAAAACAGATTCAAGAATATCAATCCAATTGATTAGAAATAGTTCAATAGAATTAACTCTTAAATCAATTGAAATCACAAACCGAATTGAAATATCATCCAAACAATCTATGATTAAAATTCCAAATTAGAAAATAAATTTATAGCCTAATTCATTTTAAATCCTAAAAATATTCATAATCATGAAAATCAAAAAGAGGATTGAAGAAGAAGATGAACATTCACATATATATTAGAATACCAAACCAGAACTCAAATTCTCCTTGCTTGGACTAGATCCTTGGATTGATTGATTGTTTAGCCTTCCATGATCATCATCAGTGAAAGAGCCACAAAATTTGTGTGAGAAAAATAGAAGAACAGAGATGAAAGAAAGAAGAAATATAAAGAACAATGAAGAACAATACAAAACAGTTGGGAGAAAAAGAGAGAAAAGATTTTAATTATGAAAATTTGCACAAGAAGCTAGAAATTTTGTTTTGTATCTGTGTCTGTGTGTCTATCTATGTATCTTCTAATAACTCCTAGCTACACTAATATATAGTTATTGAACAGAATTAAGGGATGGGCTCTGATTAGGCCCATCTAAACTAACTAATTATGCTAATTACAACAATTAAAATCCAAACTCGCACCCTAAAACTAAAGTGCAGACGTTCTGACTTCCAAGCCTAATTTGACCTTCAAAATGGAAAAATTGGTCCACGCTTATCTCTGAAAAAATTGTAGCTATTTTCCTTGCCTTTGCAGGGAATACTCATATGCTCCATTTGGAGTTTTGTAGAATCCTATAGGTCCTGCACAAGGAATATAGGTTAAGTAAGCATAAAATCTAAAAATAAGCAACAATTATCAATTAAGCCCAATTATTTTCCTAAGACTAAAACTGAGTTAAAATGAAAAAAATAAGAATCTAAGAGAAGTCAAATAAGCTAATAAGAGTATAAAAATACTATACTAAAAATGCTCAATCAAGAGATGATGGGTGAAAACACATTTTTCCACGCTGATAGGAGTATTTATAACCTACAATACTTGCTTAGTGAGACTCACTAAGTAAAATTTAACTTTTGGCACTAAGTGAGACTTTTTGCGTTGAGCAAAATTTATCTTTTGGTTGGAATTTCACTTAGTGAGCCGGTGTCGATAAGCTAATTACTTTCTTTGGAAAGAATTGCACTTTGCGAGCAGGTGTCACTAAGTGAATTATTTCCTCTGGATGGAATTGCACTTAGCGAGGTAGTGTCACTAAGCGAGTGATAAATGCCATATATAAGTCAAAATAAGGTCACATTTAAGGCATTTATCTAAGGTTTTATTGAGAAAATCCATCTAATCTTCCCTAATTTAGTTTGTTAGGATAAGAAGCTTAGCATCAATGCCGCATTTATAATTCTGGAACATTAATCCACGCATATTTCATATTTTTCCAGATTCCGTGGAATTCTAAAACTTTCGAAAACAAAAAGTAAGCAGAATGGAAGAAGAAAGCAAAACAGGGAGGTGCATCCAGCAATTCAGGACTAGAAGCCCAAAAAGAATGGCCCAGGTACCATTAACTCGCTTAAGCGAGTGAAATGCACATGGTAAACTCGCTTTGGCGAGTTAAACGCAATTGGGCCAACTTGGGCCACTTGGATGACAGCTGGAAGTGCAAGTTGCTATGCAACTTGGGCCTAACTCGCCCAAGCGACCAAAAACAGCCTAAAACTCTCGCCCAAGTGACTTGAGTCGGTCAGAGAACATCTATAAATACCCCAGCACCCTTCATTTGGAGAATTAACTTCTTCTATGCATTTCTTCTTCCCTTGGGCTTCTAAGGTGCTCAAAAAAACCTTAGCTCTTCTTCTAAATTTGTATTAAGGAGTGATTTAGGTTAGGGAGAGATTAATAAAGAGTGCGGAAGCTCTGCCGGACGAGAATGGTGATGATACTTTTCATCTGTTTTTCTAAGGAGACTTGCTCCATGGTCGGCTAAACTTCGCGCACACGGATTGGATGTAATCTTCTTACCCTAAACTATTTCTTTTAATATTTATTCATGCATTAGTTCTACTATTTATTTTTGATAGATTTATTCTGCGCTTAATGCTTGATTCTACTTGATCAATAGTCTCACGAAGTAGGGTTTTAAGTTTAACTGGAAAAGTACTCTTAAAACTGGACTTGAATAAATTTATTCTTTACGTTACGATCACTAGGAATAGGGCGTATCGTTTAGATTGCAATTTACACGCGAATATAAACGTAATGCTGGGATATTTATTTTATATGCGAGGGATCGATATTTGATAAATATTCTTAGAATTTCCAATTGCGAGGAATCGAATTGGAATGATTTTACGTGTGCATCAATAATAAAAGGAATTAACTCATGCATGGTAATATTAATTGAATACTAAGGGGTATGAATGATGAAATCCAATCCTGCGCTTCTCTTTAATTAATCTCGTTCTATTTATTTCCGTAAACTTTCCGTAATTGTTCGTAATCAAGTCATACTAAGTTTATTATTTCCGTCTTTTGTTAATTTGTATTTTAATCAACACTTGAATGAATTTCGTCCACTATCATTGTACATAACTATTCAACCATCAAGTTCTATATAAATTAATTGAGTAAACTAAATTCCCTGTGGAGACGAATCTTATAAATTTTGTAACTTACAACGATAACTCGGTACGCTTGCCGAAAGTTTTCCTAACAAGTTTCTGGCGCCGTTGCCGGGGAATTAAGTTGTTACTCAGTTCTTTTAGATTTAACTTTTCAGTTTAGTAGATTGTTTTTCGTATTTTTGTTATTTTCTTTATTTTTGATTTTTGTATAAATTCTCTTCTATTTTTAACTTCAATGCTTACGGGATATTGTAGTTTGTATTTTTTCCTTTATGCGAGGTAAGTCTTCTGCAGATAAACCTTTGTTTGATCCAGAAATCACCAAAACAGAAAGGAAAAATAGGAAGAAAAAGAAACTAGAAGACCGTAAGACATCGGAGGAAACTTCGTCTATTGATCCTCCCTCATCTGAAAAGCCACCTGTTCGTGATAATATGGCTGAACGTGAGGAAAATGAAAATAGACCACCACCAAGGAGGACTCTTGGTGACTATGCTTACCAACAAGGACCAAAGCACTATAACAACATAGTTTTCCCTCCTTTCACTAACAAGGTTGTGGAGTTGAAGCCAGCATTACTCAGTTTAATTGGTTCACATCCTTTTGCAGGAATGGACCATGAGGATCCGTACACTCATTTATCTACATTCATGGAGTTATGCAGTACAATGGGAGCTTCCGAAGAAGATGCCGAAGCTGTTTATCTTAGAGCTTTTCCATTTTCTTTGACAGGTAAAGCAAAGACATGGCTCCAGTCCCAACCTAACAAAAGCTTGAGCTTGTGGGAAGAAGTGGAGGAAAAATTTATAGCCAGATTCTTTCCTCCATCCAGATTCATCAGTGCTAAATCAGCCATTGCTACCTTCTCCCAAGGAGCAGATGAACCTCTTTGTGAGACTTGGGAGAGATTCAAATCCTTATTACGAAGATGCCCAAATCACAATTTTGATGATGCCGCCCAATTACATATCTTTTACAGTGGTTTGAAGCCACAAACCAAGATGATCCTTGATGCCTCAGCTGGAGGTACGATGATGTCAAAAAGCCCTGAGGAAGCAACAACAATCATTGACTCCATAGCAGCCAGTGATTTTCAATCTCACCATGAAAGATCTCCTACTCAGAGGAAAGGTGTACTAGAATTGGATACTCAAAATGCCATTCTAGCTCAGAACAAATTATTGACTCAACAATTAGAGGCCTTAACCAAGCAAATAGGCCAACTGCCTCAGCAAATACAACATGGAGGACCACAAAAATCACATACAGCTCATCAAATTCAACAAATTTCGAGATGTGATTTCTGTGGTGGTGAACATCAAAATGGCTATTGTCCAGCACCTGGTGACTGCCAACCTGAGGAAGAGGCCCATTATTTGCAGAATCAAAACAGACCTCAACAAAATTATCAGGGAAATTATCAAGGTTACAGAGGAGGTCCAGGTTCTAACCAACCTTATAATTGGAGGCAAAATAATAATGCTTATAATGTTCCAACTAACCCTCCTTTTGTAGGTCCCACTAACCCTCCTTATGCAGGTCCTTCTAATAGAAGTCCACAGAACCAAGCTCAACCTGATAGATTATCAAAATTGGAAGACACACTAACTCAATTTATGCAAATGTCTATCACCAATCAAAAGAACACTGATGCTTCTATCAAAAATTTAGAAGTACAAGTTGGTCAGCTTGCAAAGCAATTGTCTGAGCAGGGAAGTGGATCTTTCTCCGCAAATACCCAAGTCAACCCTAAAGAACAATGTAAAGCCATTATTACAAGAAGGGGGACTGTAGTTGGTAGGAAAGAGGAGGAAGAGAAGAAAAATGAGGGAATTGTAGAAAATAAAAATGATGAAATTTTGAATGAAAAAGAGGAGGGAGAACCCAATGAAAAAAGTGAGAGAAAAATAATGAGTGAGGATGGAAAGAAAAAGAAAGAGAAGGGTAAAGCTGTTCTAAACCCTCCACCAGTCCAAAATATGCCATATCCACATGCTCCGTCCAAAAAGGCAAAAGAGAGGCAGTACAAGCGTTTTCTTGATATTTTTAAACAATTGCAAATTAACATTCCTTTTTCAGAAGCGTTAGAGCAGATGCCAACATATGCAAAGTTCATGAAGGATCTATTTACAAAGAAGAGAAGATACACAAATGATGAGACCATAGAGCTTGATGCAGGTTGCAGTGCGATCATCCAAAAGACAATTCCTGAAAAATCAAGAGATCCCGGTAGTTTCACAATTCCTGTGACTATTGGAAATCTGTCGGTAGGGAAGTCTCTTCTTGACTTAGGCGCAAGCATCAACCTCATTCCATTATCCATGGTCAAAAGGATAGGAGAAGTAGAAATCAGACCAACAAGGATGACGTTGCAGTTAGCTGACAGAACCATCACACATCCTCATGGCATTATTGAAGATGTTTTAGTGAAAGTTGATAAATTCTTTTTTTCCAGTTGACTTTGTAGTGATGGACATGGATGAAGACACTGAAGTTCCACTAATTCTTGGTAGACCCTTCATGAAGACTGCCAAAGTCTTGATTGATGTAGATGAAGGAAAACTCACTGTGAGAGTGCAAGATGATGAAGTGCAGTTCAATGTTTTTGAAGCAATGAAGCATCCCACAGATAAAAAAGCATGCTTTAGAGTCGACGTTCTTGATGAGGTAATTTCTGACTCTAAAAGATTTATTCACAGAAAGGAAGGCTTGGAGAAGGCATTGACAGAACCAGTCCAAGATGAAGATGAAGATAAAGAAGAAGCGAAATATCTTCATCAATTGAATGCTTGTAAAGAAGTTCCTTATCACCAATCCCTCTTTGAAGAAATAAAGGAAGAAAAGCAAAAAGAAGAACAGAAGCTGGAATTAAAGGTATTACCTTCACATTTAATATATGTCTTTCTTGCAGATAACTCTGAAAAACCAGTTATCATAAATGCCAATCTCTCTGAAGAGGAGGAAGGAAAATTGGTGAAAGTCTTGAAAGAAAACCAAAAAGCCATTGGTTGGACACTCTCAGATCTAACAGGTATTAGTCCTTCTTATTTTATGCATAGAATTTTAATGGAACAGGACTATAAACCTGTAGCTCAACCTCAAAGAAGACTCAATCCAACCATGAAAGAAGTTGTCAGAAAAGAAGTAGTCAAGCTACTAGAAGCCGGAATGATTTATCCAATCTCAGACAGTCAATGGGTAAGTCCTGTACAGGTAGTACCTAAGAAAGGTAGTATGACTGTGATCAAAAATGACAAAGATGAGCTAATTCCAACACGTACTGTTACGGGTTGGAGAATGTGCATTGATTATAGAAAGCTCAACAAAGCCACAAGGAAGGATCATTTTCCATTACCTTTTATGGATCAGATGCTGGAGAGACTAGCAGGTCAGCAATACTATTGTTTTCTTGATGGTTATTCAGGATACAATCAAATCACTGTTGATCCTGAAGACCAAGAGAAAACAGCATTTACTTGTCCCTTCGGTGTTTTTGCTTATAGGAAAATGCCCTTTGGTCTCTGTAATGCACCTGCTACTTTTCAAAGGTGTATGCTTGCTATTTTTTCTGACTTAGTTGAGAAAAGCATTGAAGTATTCATGGATGATTTTTCTGTATTTGGTACTTCTTTCGATTTATGTCTGTCTAATCTTGATATTGTTTTGAAGCGTTGTATTGAAACTAATCTTGTGCTGAACTGGGAAAAGTGTCACTTCATGGTGACTGAAGGTATTGTTTTAGGCCACAAGATTTCTATGCAGGGCATTGAAGTGGATAAAGCCAAAGTGGATGTCATTGAAAAGCTACCTCCACCAACCAATGTCAAAGGCATTAGAAGCTTTCTGGGACATGCTGGATTCTACAGACGGTTCATAAAGGATTTCTCAAAAATTGCCAAACCTTTGAGCACTCTTTTAAATAAAGAAGTTCCATTTAATTTTGATGATTCATGCTTAACAGCTTTTAACACTTTGAAACAAAAATTAGTTTCTGCACCCATAATCGCTGCACCTGATTGGTCACTTGATTTTGAATTAATGTGTGATGCAAGTGATTATGCTGTAGGAGCAGTTTTGGGTCAAAGAAAGAACAAAGTTTTCCATGCCATACATTATGCAAGCAAGGTTTTAAATGAAGCACAAATTAATTATGCAACAACTGAGAAAGAATTGCTTGCCATAGTGTATGCCTTGGAAAAATTTAGGTCATATTTGATAGGATCCAAAGTAGTAATCTACATCGATCATGCTGCAATCAAATATCTGTTAGTTAAATCTGATTCTAAACCTAGACTGATCTGTTGGGTTTTACTTCTACAGGAATTTGATTTAGAAATCAAGGACAAGAAAGGGAGTGAAAATCATGTAGCTGATCATTTGTCTAGGCTAACCGTTGATGAAATTGCCATACAGGATCCAGAAATTCAAGAAGAATTCCCTGATGAAAAACTCTTCCACATTTCAGAAAGGCCATGGTTTGCAGATATGGCCAATTTTAAAGCAGTTGGTGCAATTCCTGAAGATTACAATTGGCACCAGAAGAAGAAATTTCTCAGAGATGCCAAATACTATGTATGGGATGACCCTTACCTGTTCAAAATAGGAGCAGACAATCTCCTGAGACGATGTGTAACTCAGGGGGGAGGCAAGGAACATCCTGTGGCACTGTCATAGCTCACCTTATGGAGGCCACTACAATGGAGAAAAGACTGCTGCAAAGGTCCTACAGTCAGGATTCTATTGGCCTACACTCTTTAAAGACGCTCATGAATATGTGCAGAGGTGTGACAATTGCCAGAGATCAGGTGGAATCTCCAGAAGAAATGAAATGCCTTTACACAATATCCTGGAGGTTGAGACATTTGACTGTTGGGGCATTGATTTCATTGGTCTATTCCCAGCCTCATATTTTAATGAATACATCTTATTAGCTGTGGATTATGTGACCAAATGGGTAGAAGCAGTAACTGCACAATATGCAGATTCTAAGACAGTTATTCGCTTCCTAAAGAAGAATATTTTCACAAGGTTTGGAACCCCCAGAGTCCTGATCAGTGACGGAGGATCCCATTTTTGTAATTCTCAATTACAGAAAGTCCTTCAACACTACAGTGTCAGACACAAGGTTGCCTCACCTTATCATCCTCAGACCAATGGGCAAGCTGAAGTCTCAAACAGAGAAATCAAAAAAATCTTGGAGAAAACAGTTGCTCAATCAAGGAAAGATTGGTCCCAAAAGTTAGATGAAGCACTGTGGGCTTATAGGACAACATACAAAGCTCCCACTGGCCTCACTCCCTTCCAGTTGGTCTACGAAAAATCATGCCACCTACCTGTTGAATTGGAACACAAAGCTTTCTGGGCACTCAGGTATTTAAATTTTGACCCTTCTTCTGCAGGTGAAAGAAGAAAAATCCAACTGCATGAATTAGAGGAACTGAGACTGTCGGCGTATGAAAATTCTAAACTTTACAAGCAGAAAGTTAAATTCTATCATGATAAAAAACTGTTGAAAAAGAATTTTCAACCTGGACAACAGGTGTTGTTATTTAATTCTCGATTAAGATTGTTTCCAGGAAAGCTGAAATCCAAATGGTCTAGACCATTCATTATCAAGGAAGTAATGTCACATGGAGCTGTAATCCTTGAAGATCCAGCCACAAATCGAACATGGACAGTCAATGGTGGCAGACTCAAGCCCTACCTAGGTGGTGACGTTGAAAGACTCATCACTGTGGTCCATTTACAAGAAGCCTGAGTGACAAACGCGTCCAGCTAATTCGACGATAAAGAAGTGCTCCTAGGAGGCAACCTAGTATTTTCTAACCTTTCTTTTTCTATTTTTCGTCATTTCTTTTAATTATTTTTGCATAAATAAGTATAGTATAGGAAAATAGTAAATAATTACAAGGTAAAATAATATTTTTAAATTTTTAGTTAGTTCTAAAAAAAAAAAAAAAAGTGTTTAACTCGCTTAAGCGAGTTAATTATGAACAAAAAACTCGCTTAAGCGAGTGGAGGTCTGCAGCACGAAATTAAAAGCTCAAAATCACATTTTTTTTGTTTGTGAGCTTTTGTGTGCTTCCAAATCCTTGTGCTCCTATTCCCCTAACTCGCTCAAGCTATTTCAATTCTCATTCTCCTTCTTCATCCCACATATAGGTAAGTAATTGCTGTTTTAATTTCATTTTGCTTCAAAAATAATATAGGTTTCAATTTAATTGCTTTTCACCTCTTATGCTTTTGTTAAAACCTTAGGGTAGATAAGTTACCAATTGTGCAAAGTGATTGATTTGTTTCTGCAATTGATTATGATCTGAACTTCTCCTTCTCATTCTCTGAAAAATTTTGGTTCAAACACATACCAAAGCCATTTAATTGCATGGAAAACCAAGCATGCATACCATGTGTTTGTTGATTTGTCCCAAAGAACCAGCCATGTTATATCCCACAAAATGATGCACGAATTTGCTTCTAGGATGTGTCTTAGATCAACCAAAATGCAAACTACATTTCACATTCTTCATGCTAGACTTAAAGTTCAATTTAATCATTATGCATGAAACTTGAAAAGCAAATATATGTGATGTGCATGGGCTGAAATGAAATGAATGAAAGCATAGGCTGTTTTAAAATGTGCAAAAGTGATGTATTCACCAATTGAAATGCTTGATAGCTAAATTGAAACACAAAGTCAAGATTAGCTTGCAAGTATAATTATTCCATCTATGCACAACCTTGGAACTCATTAAGAATGACATAGCATACCCACTCTCTTTGAAATGAATTGGATGATTAGACAAAGCTTGATAAGTCTTCAAAGACTAAACATGGAATTACCAAAGCTGGACCATTGTGACCTTACACAATTCATTTTCATGGCTGCCATTGATATGATGCTTCTACTTATTGAATTGTTGCAAATTATTCCAAATATGAATGGTATGGCTGGTTGCAAAGTGATTTTGAATTGTACAAAACAATTGCCATGTTGCATTTTCTGAATTGTTGCATGAATTCACCATTGAATGCTTGCTAGGAAAATTGAAATGCATAGTATATCTCAAATGCCTAATGCTTATTACTCCTTATGCACAAATCTGAAATTCACTATCTTGGCTTAAGTGTTTGTAGCATTTAGGATAATGAAATACTATAGGATGAGGTATACATATACATTCACAAGCATGCAATTGCCACATGTTAATTGAATTGTTAAAGCTTGAACATGCAATCACACATTAAAACTTGCACACATTCCACTTTCAAAGGTTAGTCATTTTTGAGATATTTGCAAATATGTAAAGTTTTCCTAATTTTTTAAATGGTATTTCTTCCATGATTTCTCAATTGTGAAATACTTTTTGCAGATGGCACCTAGAAAGACCTCCTCTAAAAGAGCTAGACATGGAGGAGAGGGGTCAAGCTCCACCCCATTAGAGGACATTGAATTCGATCCTCACAGATTCAGGACCAAAGAGCACCAACAACGGTTCGAAACCATCAAGAATTGGTCCTTCATCAAGGAAAGGAAAGTTCAGTTAAGGGATGATGAATACCCTGACTTCATGGCTGAGGTAAACAGAAGGAGATGGGGTCAAGTGGCAAACCCGATGCATAAATTCGATCCAGAGATAGTGCTAGAATTCTATGCAAATGCATGGCCATTAGAGGAAGGAGTCAGAGATATACGGTCCTTTGTGCGAGGCCAATGGATTCCATATGATACCAATGCTATCAATCAATTCCTAGGGAATCCATTAGTCTTGGAAGAAGGGCAGCTATGTGAATATCAAGCGAGAAGAAACATCCATCTGGGATTTGATGAACAGGAATTGGTCGATCTACTATGCATACCAGGTACTGATTTTGCCAAAAGCACAACAGGTAAAAGAGTTAGATTAATGCGCACAAATATGACCACATTAACCCAAATCTGGATGACCTTTCTTCTAAGTAACATTCTTCCTAATGAACATAGCAGTGATTTACCTATGCCAAAATGTGAACTAGTTTTTAGTTGCATATCTCAAATCACTGTCAATGTGGCCCAGCTTATCTCTGATTCCATCCACCAATTTGTCACCTTAGAGCCTCCTAGACACCCCACAAACCCAGAAAAAGCACATAAAGCATTAGGATTCCCTGCTCTTATCACCAAATTATGTAGGTTTTATACAGTCCCAGTGGTGCCTTCATTAACAATCAGACCTCCAATAAACCGAGCTTTCATTGAGAAAACTGTTTAGCTAGACAAGTACAGGAGGAGCAACCACCACAGCCCACATCTCTGGAGTCCATTTCCGCTCACCTACAGCGTATGGAACTCCGGATGCAACATCTGGAAGAGCAACAGGCTGCGAACCACAGGGGACAAATGAGGATGAACCAGAGCTTTTATGACTTCTTCCACCATCAACAGAGACGCGACCCCACCCCATTCCACTGGCCCACCCCGAAGCAGTTTAGCGCTCATATAGCATGGCCTGGGGACAGGCCCACTTTCCAGGGGGAGGCAGGAGGCCAGAGAGCCGATCAGGAGCCCGCAGCTGACCCTGTCCATGAAGAAGAAGCTGAAGAGGAGGATGACTTGTAGTATCTACATCGGACATCCGGAGCACTGTGACTTTGTTTTATTTTCAGTTTTTCTTGTTCCTTTTTGAATATTTTGCGTTATTTATGTCTTTATTACATTAGTTACTCTGTTATGGTTATTGCTACTGACTATTTCACATGTTATTAGCACTAACAGATCTTTTTGGGAACTAGATATCAGTAACATGTCTTTTTGAAAAATTTCACCAAAATTTTTGCTTTTGTTTATAGTTATAGTAATTATAATATCTTTTTGGGGCTTAAAGGAAATAATTTTCTTGAAAAATGATGTGTTTTGAAAAGAATCAACAAATACTATTTTTGAAACTTGATTTTAAATATTAGATCAGAAAAACAAAATGATTTTTTTTAAAAACCTTGAGAATGAAAAACAAATGATTGATTTTCCAAAAATCAAAATGAAGGCAAGATTTTCTTCACATAAAATTAATAAAGAATATCTTTTGAAACATTGACATGATTTAAACATGAAAACAGACTGTAAGCCGTAAGTGAGTGTGTGCTACCACATAAACTATATTGAGAGTCCTCACTGATAATAATTTATAGTAATTTTGCATGAATTTCTAATTGTCAAAACATATGATGCATGGATATGATTTAGGCCGTCTTTCTTTTTGAATATTATTGAAAGCCAATAGCCAAAAAGTCATCCCAACATGAATTTAATGATTTATCATTTGCAACCTCTTTGAGCCAAACAGTTGATATTTTGTTCAAAACCCGAACCTAGGATAGGAATTCCACACCTTACCTGAGGTTAGGAGAGCAAAAAGGGAAATGATCTGTTGATGAAAAAATTCTTCTAGGAAGAAACTCTCAAATGTGGCTATATGCTATTATGTGATTAGAAAAAGAAAAAGAAATAAAGAAAAGGAAAGAAAGAAAAGAAAAAGGAAAAGGAAACAAAATTCCTTGTATGAAAATTATTATACAAAGTTGGTGAAACAAAAGAGAAATAATATCTTGGAAGAAAGAAATAGGAGATAATGATCTTATTGTGTTATCCTTGAAATTGCTCTCTTATTCTAAAGGTATTTTTGAATATCCAGAAAAACCAAGATTTCTTTTCTAGCCAAAGACCCAGCCATAAAAGTCCTGATGATCTTTGTTGATTATGAACTTTGATTCGATAGGAAATAAACTGCAAAATCGATCTATAAATTATCAGTGTTGGAAATGAGAATAAACACTCACCTGTGAGAATTAAACACTTTGAGAGGTTTTCCTCTGTTTGAATCAATCACATGTTTCTTCCGATTATTCTTTAGAAAGGAAATGTGAATTAATCTTAATCTCAATTTGGTTATGTGAATTTCATCTATTGTTTCAAAATTCTCAAGGTTCGCTATTTAATTCTGATCAATTTTTGGAAGTTGATTCTTTACAAAACATGTTTTTATTTACTATTGCTTGAGGACAAGCAAGATTCTAGGTTGGGGGGAGTTGATAAATGCCATATATAAGTCAAAATAAGGTCACATTTAAGGCATTTATCTAAGGTTTTATTGAGAAAATCCATCTAATCTGCCCTAATTTAGTTTGTTAGGATAAGAAGCTTAGCATCAATGCCGCATTTATAATTCCGGAACATTAATCCACGCATATTTCATATTTTTCCAGATTCTGTGGAATTCTAAAACTTTCGAAAACAAAAAGTAAGCAGTCTTGTACGTAAAGCCTATGGAATCTGTGGAATTTTCTCTTAATTGTAGGATGTACAGACTTATTTAATAAAATGATTTAGTAATTTTGATGGTCAGAAGTAGAACGAACCAATCAGAATTAAGATAGAGCAGTCTTGTACGTAAAGCATGTGTAGCACTCTATATAGACTGTTTGTGAGCTATTTGTATTGTAACTGAAGTCAATTTTTGGAAATCTCTAGAGTTCTATTATTTAATCTTATCTTTTAGGCAGAAGAGTTCGAATTGAACTTTACTTCCTCCTATGAATGCCATGTGTGAAGACAACTTGGAATTGAATTCTTCCTCTTCATGAAAGATGACATATGGACACAAGGAGAACCACACAATTTTTTCCTCTTTAAAGGAAACCAAAACGTGGTGTAGAAGGAGGAGGGGAAGATAAAAATCTTTCCCCTTGGCCATGGTACCCACGTGAAGAGAGGAAAGGAGGGGGATAGGGTGGTTTTGTCCTATTCAAAATTGATGAGTCATGATGAGTAGAAAAATATCTTAAGGTTCATGAATTAAATCGATAAGGTGTAATCATGAAAGCTTAAGAAATATCTATCCACTTGTAAGCAACCATTAATGAAGGGATAAGAAGCCATCATAACCTTGAAAGATATTTGTACAATATGGCATGAAAGGAAGAAAAATCTTCTCTCCTTTCCCCTTGATGGCCACGTGAGTGAGAGAGTAAGAAGAGAAGAGATTTCATGACTTAAATACATGGGGACAAGTAGAGGACGCTTGGAAGAAAGTCCTCATAACTTAGGAGATTTTTGTTATAAAGCTGGAAGATATTTAGAAAAGTAATTATGAGTTTAGTTAGGACGTAATGGAATGAGATGAAACTAAGTTCTAATGGAACCAAATGAGAGTAACTAATTAAAAAGGGTAATTATGTCTTTAAATATTTTATCACTTTTCAAACCCTATATAAAGAGAGGAGGGCCCTTAAGTGGAAGTCACTTTCAAGACTCCCTTTCTCTACCAAACCCCACATGAATCTCTCTCCCTCCCATCTCTTTCATTTCATTTTCACCCTTTCCTTTTCAAGGCATAAGTTAAAGTGAGAAGAGGCCCAACTTCCCTTAAGGTCACGTGTAGAAGGCTAGCACTTTTAGGAAAAGTTTGTCAAGCTCTGTAAGGAGTTATCAGGTATGTATAAGGAAGTTTTATGATAAGGATAGTTTAAGTGTTACTTGTGTTTGAATAAGTGTTTAAAGTTCTGTGAAGTATGACTTGTATCTGAGTAATTGTTGGATTTTAAGTTATAGTTATATGATTGAGTGCCTGAATGAAGTTTTATACTTGCTAAGTGTTATATGAATCTTTGTACATGAATGATGTTAAGTTTCCGTACATGAGTAATAAGCTGAGTTTTGTACATGATTTATGTTGAATTTCTAAGTAAATTATGTGAGACAGTGATTGGAGTCTGATGTTGAAAATAAATCTGAGTTTATAAAATGAATGAGATATGCATGAGTGAATCAGTCTCATGTGTCTCATAGAGTTGCCTCAGAGAGGAGGTGTGCCTCAGAGAGGAGGTGTGTTAGATAACTACAGGAACAGAGTCCATGCGTTCAGGCAGAGGGGTCTGAACTGGATTGGGTGACTCTTGCGGTGGGGAATCACGCCACCCATGATGATCACATGAGTGTGGGTGAGAACCTGTGCAACACCGGGAGACCCTGACTGATCGGAGAATTTCTGTGCCACTGGGATGGGGTTATCTTGACAATTGGTACCACATGTTGATGTTGAGAGTTTGGGAGAATCATGCATCATATAAAATTAGAACTGGAATTTATGGACGTTGTTATAAATAACTGTGCACTGAATATAACATGTTGCTTAAACTATGTTTATTATGAACTTACCCTGTGTTTTGTGTCTGTGGTTGACACCTGCTATGACCTCGATTTCCATTCGGGTGAGTAGATGAACAGTAAAGAGAGACTGCCTAGCTGCTTACAGGAAGAGGATTTTGTTTGAAGATGTTTAGTTTGAAGATGTGTTCTTTTGTTACAGAGTGTTTTAGTTATTTGTACTATGTAATAGAACTAGTGTCAGTTTGTACTCTTATTATATGTTACTTCAGGTTTATAAATATTACTCAGTGATGAAATTTTCTTGGAGTATCAGTTATTGGCAAAATTTTGTTATATTCAACTAGGTGCTCTTAAGTAAGTTGAAAAGAATTTTCATTAAAAATCAATAATAACAAGACTGTAAGTTGAGGTGTTACAAAATCCATGGTTATACTGTCCCACTTTCACTGGGGTATCTCTAAGGGTTACAAATTTCCTAAGGGTCTCTAATGTTCTATCTTAGCCTTTTGGTTGACTAAACACGCATACACAAACTCATTAACCTCTCTCTTCATGTTTGGCCACCAAAACATTGTCTTGAGATCCTGATACATCTTGGTAGCACAAGGGTGGATGCTCAAGTTGCTCTTATGTCCTTCCTCCAAGATCATCTTCCTAAGTTTTGGTACATTGGGGACACAAATCCCATCTCGAAGTCTCAGGACTCCATCTGATCCCACATTGAAACTACTATCATTCCCTGACGCTATGGATTCTAACTGAGTTCTCATTAAAGGATCAAACTTCTAGCCCTCTCTGATCTCTCCTAGCAACTCACTAGAAATTCTTAAATCTCCTAGTTTTACATTGTTAAGGGTTCCTTAACCATCTTGGTAGATATATGTAGGGATTTCCTACTTAAAGCATCAACCGCTACATTCACTTTGTCAGGATGATAACTAAGTTCAAAATCATAGTCCTTAAGAAACTCTAACCATCTCCTCTGACGCATATTCATCTCTTTTTGACTAAATAGATACTTAAGGCTTTAATGATCACTAAACACTTCAAACTTGGAGTCGAACAAGTAATGCCTCCACATCTTAAGAGCAAAAACTACAGCAGTTAACTCCAAATCATAGGTAGGATAGTTCCTCTCATGAGTCTTGAGTTGTATAGAAGCATAGGCCACTACCTAACCATTTTGCATCAATACTCCTCCTAAACTCATCTTTGATGCATCACAATACACCTCAAAGGGTTTTCTTGGGTTAGGCAAAACTAACATGAGCACGGCCATCAACTTTTCCATAAGAGCTTGGAAACTATGCTCACACTAGGCATTCCACACAAAAACTTGACCCTTAGAGTTAGCTTAGTCAAAGACAAGGCTAACTTGGAGAAACCTTCTATGAATATCCAGTAATATCCCATTAATCCCATAAAACTTCTAATCTCAAACACAGACTTGGGACTATACCACTTAAGAACAACTTTTATCTTAGAGGGATCAACAACTATACCGCCTTGGGATATCACCATGTCCTAGGAAACTAAATTTTTCTAAGCAAAACTCGCACTTGGACAACTTAGCATAAAACTATTGGTCCCTAAGGGCTTGCAGCACAACTCTCAAGTGCTCTTCATGCTCCTCTCTAGTCTTGGAGCATACCAAAATATCATCTATGAATACTACCACAAAATTATCAAGATAGGGGTGAAAGATTCTATTAATGTAGTCCATAAACACACCGGGGGAATTAGTCACATCGAAGGGCATGACTAGACACTCATAATGACCATAACGGGTCCTAAAGGCAGTCTTCGGAATATCCTAAGACTTCACCCAGATCTGATGGTAACCTGACCTACAGTCCACAAGATCATCTATTCTAGGCAAAGGGTACTTGTTCTTAATTGTCACCTTGTTCAACTAGCGATAGTCTACACATAACCTCACCGTTCCATCTTTCTTCTTCAGTAACAACATTGGCACTCCCCATGGAGACACGCTGGGTCTCACAAACTGTTTATCCAGCAACTCTTCTAACTGTTTCTTAAGCTTGACCAACTCTATAGGAGACATCCTATAACGAGCTATGGATATGGGTTCGGCACCAGATACCAAATCTATAGAAAACTTTATCTCTCTCTTAGGTGGTAAACCAGATATATCCTCAGAAAACACTTAAGGAAACTCTCTAACAACTAGGTTATCACCTATAGAAACCTTTATCTCTACTTCCAGGTTAGACAAGATCATGTACACTTGGGCACCCTTTTTCAAAGATGTCATAACTTAGTTGGCAGAGATAAACATCCTATCCCTACTCACTTCAGAATCACCAAACACCACAGTTTTATCAAAATAGTTTAATAAGACATGATTGATAGATAACAATCCATGCTCAGAATAACATCAATTTGGCTCAGAGGTAAACAAGTCAGATCAATCAAGAATTTTCTACCAGAAATCTCTACAGGATAATTCAAACACACATTAGAAGTTAAAACGGGACCATTAGTCGATGTCTCTACCAAAAGATCATCATTCAAAGAAGACATAGAAAGCTTAAATTTCTCCACACACGAGCAAGACAGAGGATTGGTAACTGTGATGAATTGGCGCTTAAGGTGGACATAAGAAGAACTCTAGCCAAGGTTTGGTTAGAAGAAACTGGATGTAGCTTCTCTTTTGAGGAGTGAACCAGTATAGATTTGGTGTGCTCTTGATTATCATCTTGTTGTCTTAATCTTGCTTATCTTGAGGTTAATTTCTTTCAAGATCAACTGATATATTTTCTGCAATTGCTTGAAAAGAAGGATGAATCTTGATTGATTTAAAGTTTCAATTTTAACAAGGTTAAAATTGTGATACGATCATAATTCCGCTGCTAGTTTTCAAAGAATTTTTAAAGTTCCTATTTTAACCAATTCACCCCCCTCTTGGTTAATTATGTGTGTTCATATTATTTTCAATTGGTATCAAGAGCTGGTTCTTGAATGTTATTCAAGATCACTATCTTTTTTTTTAAAATAAAATGAATACCACACAAATTACCTTCAAGGAGGGTGCCTCCCTCAATCGTCCTCTGATGTTTGAAGGAGAGCATTTCAAATTTTTGGAAAAATAGAATGCAGATTTTCATTCAATCAAATGACCCTGATGCTTGGAATGCAATAGAAAAAGGTCCTTTGATTCCTACAAATACTGTTGATAATGAAAAGATTTCCAAGGAGTGGGATGAGATGACGAATGCAAAAAAAAAAGAGTTGTTCAATATGATTTTAAAGCTAAAAACATGATACATCCTGCACTTTCTTTTGACGAATTTTTTAGAACTATTAGGTGTAAAAGCGCAAAGGAAATGTGGGAGATGTTGGAAGTAACTCATGAAGGAACATATGAAGTTAGAAGATCAAGGAAGTATGCCTTGATTCATGAGTATGAAATGTTCAAAATGAGAACCATAGAAAACATTTCTCAACTCCAAACAAGGTTCACTCACATTGTCAACCATCTTCTTGGTCTTGGGAAGATTTTCGATGCTGAAGAATTGAACATCAAAATCTTAAAGTGTCTCACAAGACCTTGGCAACCATCTTCTTGCTGGAATTATGAGTTATGTGTTTAAATTATTTATTTTATAAATTGTATGTTTATTTATGGTATTTGTTTAAGCATACAATATTATGTTAAATAATTTATTCACATTAATATTAATGAACTTATTGAATAACTATATGCAATGTTATTTCAATTTATTTACATTATTAAGGATGTTATGTAAATATTTAGCTCTTATTAAGAATTAATTAATCTGAATGATTGATTATTTAATTTTATTGTTTATTGTTAATTGCAATAAAATTAATTTTGGAAAATAAGAGAATATTTTGTGATCTTTATAATTTAATTGATTAAAGCCTCGCCACAGCAACTTTAATTATTTAAATTATATATTAAGAGCCCCTAGATCACATAAGGTAAATGGTATTAATTGTAATTAGTCATATATAATAAAATAGATATTATCCCACAAAAATTTCTATGATAGTTTTATATGATTAATTACATGCCCAATCATTTGAAGGCATTTTTAGTCTAAGTGGTTCAAGTGTTTTGCCTTGTGATCTTTCAGCTACATTTGCATTTTCATGCATACATAGTTTTATTACAATCTCAAAGCAATCCAATGATTTCATAAGAAATTAAGTTCTCATGGCTAAGTATTTGAAAAATGAAAACTTACTGTTTTAATCGATTACACAAGCATGTTAATCGATTAAATACATTCATACTATTTTTGAAAAAGCCTTGAAGAACAGTTTAATCGATTACCAGCTTCTTGTAATCGATTACATAGTAATATATGAAAACAATGCATCACTGGAATAATCGATTATCTTAACTTGTTTGTCATGGTGCCTTACTGGTATAATCGATTACCTGGTTTCCGTAATCGATTACACAGGCCGGGTTCATGTTTTTCATGTTTGAGCTTTACTGGTTTAATCGATTACCACGTAATCAATTATTTCTTCATGCTTCAATTATACTAAGTCTGCTTTAATCGATTAAATATCGGTTTAATCGATTATCTTGTTCATGAAAACATTTCCAAGAAGCTCAAGAACATATTAATCGATTATGTTATATTTTAATCGATTACATATGGTTAAATAATTGATTACCTTGTCGTTTTAATCGATTATTGTCAGTTAAATCAGTTTTATAACAACTTTGCTTATCTTGTCTTTATAAATAGATTTAGAGCGAATTGTTCTAAGTAACTTTGAGCATTTGTGTGAATCACTAAAAGATTAGAAAGCTTTTTCCAAAACCAAAATACTGATTTGTTCTAAGAGTGAAAAACCTCTCATGAGATCAAGAGAGTAAAATCTTTGAGATGAGTTTTTAAAAAAAAAACAAGAGATTTCAAGAGTTCTTATTCTGAGCTTTGAATTACATTCAACCTGATTGATTGGTAACATCATTCATTCATTCATTTGAAGGATCATAGGTTGTATCTCTTGAATCTTTCTTTAGAATTTTTCTGTGTATTAAAAATTCTGTTGATATATCTTTGATTCTTTAAAGTGGTTTTCTAGAGTAGGGTTCTCTAGAGGTAAGAACATAGTAGGGTTCTCTGGGTCTTGATCATTTGAAGTCTATAAGGTTTAGATTTTTGTTTCTTTATCTAGTGTAGGTAAAGGTGATCATTGTAAACTGCTTGTAAAGATTCTTTGATATAATGAAAACTCTAACCTAATGTGGGTTGGAAGTAACTTGATGTAGCCTCCAAGGTTCTAAGGTGAACCAGTATAAATTGCCTTGTCTCTTGTCTTGAATTTTGTATATTTCATTGCTTATCTTTGTGAAATCAAAATATTATCATCAAAGAAACTATTTTTGTCATTACATGCATATCAAGGATTGATCTTGATTGAAGAAAGAGTTCTGGATTTTCAAAAGGTGAACAAGTGATACGATCCAAGATTTTAATTCTGCAATTTATTTTAGAAAATTTTAAATATTAGATTTGAACCAATTCATCCCCTCTTGGTTTATTTGTAGTATATTCATTGTGTTTTTCAGATACATAGAGACAGAATAAGAGGTGTTCTTAGTTTGTCTCAAGAGACCTATATCAACAAAGTTTTGGAAAGATTTAGGATGAGTGAATGCTCACCAAGTGTAGCTTCCATTGTAAAGGGTGACAGTTTTGATTTAATCCAATGCCCGAAAAATGATCTTAAGTGGGAACAAATGAAGAACATTCCTTATGCTTTAGCTGTTGGAAGACTTATGTATGCTCAGGTCTGCACAAGACCTGATATTGCTTTTGTGGTTGGAGTTTTAGGAAGATATCAAAGTAACTCAGGTTTAGACCACTGGAAAGCTGCAAAAAAAGTGATTAGATACCTTCAAGGGACTAAAGACTACATGCTTATCTAGAGACGAACTAATAATTTGGAAGTGACTAGTTACTTTGATTCAAACTACGCTGGCTGCATTGATTCATGAAAGTCAACTTCGGGAAATGTTTTTATGCTAGCCGGTGGAGGTGTGTCTTGGAGAAGTGCCAAGCAGACCTTGAATGCTACTTCCACTATGGAGGCTGAGTTCGTTTCTTGTTTTGAGGCTACCTCACATGGTGTATGGATGAGGAATTTCATTTCTGGGCTTAGAGTTATGGATTCCATTTCTAGGCCATTGAAGATATATTGCGATAATTCAACTCTGTTTTTATGGCTAAGAATAAAAAAAGTGGTAGTTGAAGCAAGCACATCGACATTAAGTATCTAGCCATAAGAGAGCGTGTTAAAGATAAATCGGTTGTCATTGAACACATTAGCACTGAATTGATGATTGCGGATCCTTTAACTAAAGGCATGCCACCGTTGAAATTTAAGGATCATGTAGAAAGAATGGAACTTGGTTCCTGTATGTAATTATCGTTGTAAGAACGATATTATATTTAATGAAATTCCATTTGTGATGTTTTCTCATTCAGTATATGCACATATTAATTTATTTTGAGAAATATCAATAAATTTTGGACCTAGAATGAACATTGAGTTTATTCATTATGGGCTAAAGGATATAATGCATTGTAATACATGGAAGATAATACTCATTATTAAGAGGACTTATCGTCATGATTCATGCATTTTATTTCTTGTTATGTAAATTAAGGGACATGTAGACCAAGTGGGAGAATGTTGGTTTTTATTTTGAAATTACAAAATATTTGTAACCAACCTGATAGTAGTTAACAATAATTCAAGAAATTAACCATTACCCACATCCCTTATTTTTCTGCAACGTTAACGTTCCTTCTTTTAGCACACTGTAACTGACCCTTTGATGGCAAGGGATCTGTAAATGTGTATACAGCCTTCTTGGGTCCCCTAACTCATTCTACATACATCAGCATATACACCATCTAGTGCTTTAGAACCAAAGTTTGAAAGACTCAGAAGAGATCTTCAGTGTAATCCAAAGACTCAGAACCGTGAGCAATGGCGGGAGGTATTTATATCGATTTAATTCCGCATTGATCTAACTGTTTGCTATTTAAATGTTGAACATGATTAGATCATAAGTATTTTGAATCTTCATAAATATCATTGTAAACTTGGGCTCACAGGTTTGCCATTTATGCATTAGTTTAATATTACTAAGAGTGATGTTTTGACTGTTGAAATTGTAGCTACACTTGTCACAGAGGACAAAAGGATTATAGATCTAAACCTCTTGATTGGTCCCAAGCTGTATAATGCAAATTGGTTAGATCTAGTAAAAGGTGGATTTATTGCAAATGTATAGTGTATGGAAGTATGGTGTCCGATGACAACATAATTTTTTGCTGAGTATTTGAAGAAAGAGAACTCCAAGAAGAGGTAGGTAAGGCCATTTGGAACACTCTAGATCTTTGTAATAGAAAATTTATGTAGTGATTATGAAACACGAGTTCTGCTGATTTTTTTATTGGTCAATGTTAGTTCGTTATTTGTTAATTTTTGTTACTTTCTTGAATTCACTCATCTTAATTAATGATCTTGACACTGCAAGCACTTTATGTGATGAATCCTAATAAGTTCAGAGCATGAGCTTCTCACAAATTACCATGAAAGGGCACGTGTTGATAAAATTATAGTCTTTGCTGATAATTTGTTTGCTCTCACTGAGTATGCCAAGAAACTCCACAAACCAATGATATATGGTGCTACAAGGTGCTAAGGTCATATATTGACCTATTTTTTTTATTGGAAGCTGTGATTTGGGGTCTGCTATTTTATAACCTTATTTTTTGATACACCATGCGTACAACCATGTTTAGATGGATCCATGAAGTTGATACAATAATACTCAATTGAATTATCAGTGGGACATTTTATCCAATGGGGTGTAGTTCAAGAATTAGCACATATAGCAAATGGTCATGATCCCGACAACTGTGTCTTCTTTGTCCTCCTTACTTTTATAGCACAAGTACATTTTCTTAACTTATGGCATTTCTAGGTACTTTATACGCTTGGTGGATTCGAAAACCTGCAAACTACAAAGAAATACTAGTCATCTAATATTGACTTGATTAGAGGGAAAAATACCAGAGCACTCTTTGGTATCACTACTAAAAAAACTAGTTTTAACATCGCTACGTTAACATCGATTTTTGCTGAAAACCGATGTAAACAAAAATGCGGTGGCATTTTTGTAAATAAGTGAGTTTGTTAACATTGGGTTTTAGAAAAAATGATGTTAACAAAGTGTTGCGAATTTCACAGTGTACGGCAAGTGCACCGATCGTTTCCAAGTAATAAAGATTAGGTAAGTGAGTATCGTTCTCCACAGGGATTGGGGTGATTTCATAGCAATAGTAAATTAATGTGATTGAAAGGCAAAACAGTAAATTACGCAGAGAAATATTGTGGAATAGTTTGGTTGATTGGGTAATTAAAAGACGAGAATTAAAGAAATGTGCAGTAAATTGATTTAGGGAAGTTACCAATGGACGTTTAATTGTGGTCAGGCGCAATCCCCTATGATCACTACTCCTTCACTTGACTGGTTATGTAATATTAACGTTCACAAATGATAAGTCTCTCCTTTAGTCGTAAATCCTAGATAACTAGCGATTTCACTCTTTAATTCGATCGAGAACCCTAAGCCTTTAGCGATTCTGCCAAACTAAGCATGTAGAGAACACGTCATAAGGGGTTCTTGTTGTTAATTGTTCAGAAAATAAGCCTTTCCTAAGTTGGCTAATCCCTAATCCCTTAGTGAATTAACCCTTTAACCTGAATCGAAAACCTAATTCCTTAGTGGATTCTATCAGATTAAGCATTCAAAAGATCCTATTATAAGCTCTGCAGCCATGCATCCCTATTCCTAGGTGATGAACAACTGTTACCCTAATTCAGTTCAGAAATTAGAACCCCAACGTTCCCATTGCGAATTCTAACCCTGTATTCTTAATTGAAGTGATCAAGTTCAAGTAAGAGTAAAAGAGAAATGCAGAATAGGGTAAAACCGTTAAAACATATTATTCAATACCAGTCAAATTACAGAGAAGCTTTCATAAGTTCATGGCCTTCCCACAATACAAGAATTAGCCAGCCATAGACCTCAAATACACCAAAGTTGTGATGGAATTCATGGTTGTGCAGTAACTCTGGCCTTGATGCTTGATTTCTAGGGTTGGGTGAGTGAAAGATGGAAGAAGATGAATGGGTGATGAGTGATGGTGATTGTGGCTACCCTCCAGGATCATACCCTCAGTGAGTTTTAGTGAGTTATTTATAGATAGGGCTAAATCCAGTAATGAAGCGCTTTTCTCCAGCACAATTCAAAACAAATCATTTAATTAAGGTAACAGAATAAGTTGGCGCGGTTCGCGCGCGATCCCGCGCTGTTAGCGCGAATTGTTCGAAGCTTGGCGCCAGTAGCGTGATATTCCACGCTAACCGCGTGGAATGTGCGAGTTGAAATGCTGGATCTGGTCTTCTGTGGCACTGATGGCGCGGGTCTGGCGCGGATAGCGTGAGTCCTTCGAGAGCAAAGCTTCAATCCTGCACTTCGCACGATCCGCGCGAGACTCAGATCTTGCTTTTCTTCTTTATCTGCTATTTAAACTTCTCTTTATGCCTGAAAACACTCAATTGGTATTGAATAGGATTAAAAGTAATAAAGTAACAAATTTAATTAATTCTAAACTAATTTCCTAAGTATTTAACTAAAATATAACCTAAAACTATCTTAAAATTAAGATGTGTTTGCAACACATCACAAAGTGATGTTAACATTGGTTTTCATAAAAACCGCTAAAAATCGATGTTAACGAACTTATGTTTACATCGGTTTTCATAAAAACTACTGAAAACCGATGTTAACGAACTTATGTTAACATCGGTTTTCATAAAACCGCTGAAAAACGATGTTAACAAACTCTGTTAACATCGATTTTTTAAAAATTGAAAAAAATCGATGTTGAGTTTATGTCAAGAACATCAGTTTTGTTTGGAGAACCGATGTTGTTTATTTTTTATATTATATTTTTCTGGCGCCCATTACTTTCTTCATCACTATCGCTCTCGCTCTCTGACTGTCGTTCCTTTCTTCACTCTCGGTTTCTCACTCTTAGTGTCGCGGCGGTTAAGAAGCTCCGGTGTGGCTGTCGTACTCTCGCAGTTTGGCTTTCATTCCATTGTCACTGTCTCAGCCTTCATTCCTCTCTGCATTGTTGCTCTGTCATTCTCGCTCCAGGTATATATGTTTGGCAACTTAAACAATGATTTTCATTTTTGTATTTTATTTTCATTATTGATGTATTTGTTACTCTAGCAAACTATTCTTTCACGAAACCATGAAAGTTACTTCTGCAAGCAAAACCTTGACCTAGGGGATCAAAGGTTCACCATCTTCAATCAAGAAGACCCGTCTCTGTGTAAGGGAGCTTAAACCTTTTCTATTCTCTTCTAATTTGTTATAAGCCAGCATGAGTAGCTAGGGTAAATTTGTCATTCTCTATAGATTGAGTTTTTTTGACCTGTTTTGTGATTCTCTGTAGCATGAGTAGTTTTTTGAGTTGTTTTGTGATTCTCTGTAGCATGAATGTGACAGTGAATGTATGCAAACACCTATGATTTTATGCAAACTGTGAGACATTGTGCTGGCATAGTAGAAGACTGATTATGCTCTGTATATTCACTATTTAGCTACCTCTGAGTTGATTTGTTTTAGGGATATTTTAAACACGATTAAATGTTCCTTAGTTTGGTGGACACATAAACGATTCAAATGTTGGGTGGAAGCCGTTATGTTGTGAGCTAGTATTGAAGGCACAAAATGGTCTGGTGCCATTGACAAAAGCCACAAAGCTGGCCATGCTTCTGTTTATACTGTGGCACAATACAATGACCCTTTTGAATATCAGAATAAGGTGAATGAGATATGGTTTTTGTTTGAAATGGAAAGTGAAAGGCATGCAATGTGAAATTTATGAGAAAACTATTTACATCACTATACATAGCTTGTAAATTTTCTGCAAGAAAACTTAGCAGATCATGGTTTGAAGTATTCGAGCATCTGAAATTGATAAAATAAAGTGTTTAACATTTTGCTTAAGCAATGCTTTTTGATTAAATAGTATTTCAACCCCTCCTCCAACACTTCTAGAAACTTGTCTATTTGATTTTGATCCTTGTCTTTCTCTCTCATGCGTCATAATGCACCAATAGAATAAAGAACAACAACTACCATTAAGGGTGTTAAAATTACCATTTATCAACTACAATTGCAATTATTTGTGCAGTATTTAAAAGTTGTTTGTATATTGAATATGTTGATAAACTTTGGACCTCATATATACAAGTAGGCCACATACCTAACTTATGTTGGAGATTCCTTGAGCCTTTTTGTTTAGTTAACTAGTAGGCCACATAGCTAACTTATCTTATCTCATCTAATTAGACCTTTACTTTTGAGAAGTTGATATGGTTGTATGTAGTTGGTAAATGTCTAATAGAGACTAGAGATGCATGGTAGGGACTAATGAATGAAATCAATCGGTTATGATTATTGTGAGGGAACAAGAAGCATTACTCAATATTATACATTAAATGCAAAGGACATAAATGCACATAAGAACCCAATGCTAACCACCAACATAATCATATGATTGGTTAGCATAAAAGCATGATATATGAAAGAATAGTGGCTAAAGAACTTGCAGCCTGAGGTTTACTGCTTGGTTATCATAACATATCACGGTATAGTGCATTATTGGCACAAATAAGTTTGACCTATGTAAAGAATTTTCCTACGGGTCAAGAATTATGGTTTGTTTATGTTTGACAAAGTAATTTGGGTGTTCTTTGAAGCTGATATGGGCACTTTTCTATTTTTAAGCTGATCTAGACCTAACTTAGGTCACTCTCACGGCGCTTCCACTGTTGGTGTCATTCTCGGAGGTGGTTCTCTTACTCGCAACTTCTGGCGGCTCCCACAAGGTTAGTACCTTCCATTGACTTTGTATTTTGTGGTTTTGTAACTTGTTTTATGTGATTAATTACTAGTGTTTTATATATACAATTAATGTTCATTATGAGTGAACCTTAGTTTCCCATTTGAGATTCATTACAGTGATTCTTCCTGACAGTTTGGATTAATCGTTGTATTGATTATTGAATTGTCCATTTGCACAGTTTGGGACTCATATTTTTTTAGTATATTCATATGTATAGGTTATGATTCTTTTCTTAAATATGATGAAATTTTGGTACAATGCATTTCACTTTATTCTCCGGATGCATACTTGACTGTGATGAAACTCATGTCACCGCTTTCATGTTGTGTACTTGGAGACCTAAGCAAAATGATGCCGAAATTTTGTCAAATTTAAGATAAGAAACTCATTCTATACATATGAATATACTATTAAAAAAAGTCTTCCTGAATGGGATAGGGCCACACCTTTAATGAAAAAAGTGAGGTTTTCATGCATGGAATAACTTTATGAGTATCGCAGAGTTATTAATTAGATGGATCAAAGTTAGATGAATGCAAGTCGCATAATGGTTGAGTATGAGGAAGGCGTTGAACATTTCTTGCAATTTGCCTCCGAAAGAAGTCGACTGGATGGGGATGGAAAATATTTATGTCCATGTATCAATTGTTTGAATGGGAGACGCCAAGCGTTGGATGACATATGGGAACACCTTCTGTGTGATGGGATTAAGAAGAATTATACCACATGGATATGGCATGGTGAATTGACAGACATGCGGAGTGGGTCGCAAACTAAACTGGTTAATGTTGACATCAGAGATCGATTAGAGGATATGATTCGTGATCTGGGACATGAATCTTTTCAGCAAGCACATGCCCCTATGTATGATACATTGGAAAGTGATTCGAAAAAGCCGTTGCATCCGGGGTGCAAAGAGTCATTGACACTGTTGTTAGCGATGTTAAATCTGGTTAATGTCAAGGCTAGATATGGGTGGAGTGACAAAAGCTTCAATTTACTGCTTGAGGTAGTTCAGGACATGCTTCCAGATGAAAACACGTTGCCAAGAAGTTACTATCAGGCGAAGAAGATTCTATGTTCGATGGGTATAGAGTATCAAAAAATTCATGTCTGTCCTAATGATTGCATATTGTACAGAAATGAATTCAAGAAATGCATAAATGCCCCAGGTGTGGGGTATCACGATACAAAGTGAAGGTTGATGACGACTGTAGCATTGATGAAAGCACAAAGAAAGGCCCCCCCACGAAGGTGTTGTGGTGTCTTCCGATCATTCCAAGGTTTAAGCGTCTGTTTGCTAATGAAGATGACGCAAAAGACCTTACATGGCATGCAGTGGGAGAAATTGTAATGGAATGCTCCACCATCCGGTAGATTCCTCCCAGTGGAAGAAGATTGACCATTTGTATCCAGAATTTGGTGAAGACCCAAGAAATCTTAGACTTTCACTTGCCAGTGATGGAATGAATCCCTACGGCATTTTAAGTACTCAGCATAGTTTGTGGCCTGTTTTGCTAGTCATTTACAACCTGCCTCCTTGGTTGTGCATGAAGCGAAAATACATGATGTTGTCTATGATGATATCGGGCCCAAGACAGCCAGGAAATGACATTGATGTGTACCTTAGTCCCTTGATTGAAGACTTGGCAAGCTTGTGGGACGAGGGGGTTGTCGTGTTTGATGGGTATCGTAAGGAGACATTCAAATTGCGTGCAATGCTATTTTGTACCATTAATGATTTTCCAGCGTACGGGAATTTGAGTGGATACAGTGTTAAGGGCCATCATGCATGCCCTATCTGTAAACAACACACAAGCTACGTACAACTTAAACATGGCATAAAAATAGTTTACACTCGCCATTGACGTTTTTTGAAACCTTACCACCCTTATCGACGATTGAAAAAAGCGTTCAATGGAAGTCAAGAGCATGAAACTGCACCGATTCCGTTAACCGGTGAGTAGGTTCTTGAGCGGGTTGAGGGCATCCATACAGTGTTTGGAAAGACCAAAAAGAAGCAGAAAGGTAATACTTACATATGGAAGAAGAGGTCAATATTTTTTTATCTTCCATACTGGTCTGATTTAGATGTTAGACATTGTATTGATGTATGCATGTGGAGAAAAATGTGTGTGCTAGTGTCATCGGCATGCTTCTTAACATTCAAGGCAAGACAAAGGATGGTTTGAACATTCGTCAAGATCTTGCTGAAATGGGTATACGTGAGCAGTTACATCCTAAGTCTGATAGTAAGAAAATATACTTGCCTCCAGCATGTCATACTTTGTCAAGAAAGGAGAAGATAAATTTCTGTCAGTGTCTACGTCGAGTGAAAGTGCCACAGGGATACTCTTCAAATATTAAGAGCCTTGTGCAGATCAAAGATCTGAAACTAGTTGGCTTAAAGTCTCATGATTGCCACATATTGATGCAACAACTGTTAGCCATGGCGATTCGAGCCATTTTGCCTAACAAAGTGAGGCATGCTATAACTCAGCTGTGCTTTTTCTTCAATGCCATTTGTACCAAAGTCGTGGACCCTGTAAAGTTAGATGACTTGGAAGAAGAGGTGGCAATTATCTTGTGTTAGTTGGAGATGTATTTTCCTCCTTCATTTTTCGACATAATGGTTCACTTACTTGTTCATCTGGTCAGGGAAATTAAAATGTGTGGTCCGGTTTATTTACGATGGATGTACCCGGTTCAGCGATACATAAAGATCTTGAAAGGGTATACAAAAAACCTACACCGCCCTGAAGCATCAAGGTACATTGCAGAAGAAGCTGTAGAATTTTGTTCAGAGTACCTTGAAAAGGAAAAACCTATTGGGCTTCCCGAGTCCCGGCATGATGATAGAGTGGGAGGAAAGAGTTCACGAGGGCTGCATGTTATAACGCCTGGTTTACAGGAATTGAAACAAGCTCATTTGTATGTCCGGAATAACAGTAATGAAGTTCTTCCATACATAGTTCGTCATGAAGCCTTAGTCAAGGAAAATAATCCAAGAATGACGAAGAATAGGTTGTTGAAAGAACAAGACTTTCCTGAATTGGTTTAAAGATACAATATTTAGTGATGAATCTTCATCTGAAACAATGAGGAAGTTAGCAGATGGGCCTAAAAGAAATGTTAGAAGTTGGTAGGGATACAATATCAACAAGTACTCATTTTACACAAAACAACAAGATGACAAGAGCACAATGCAAAACAGTGGGGTTAGCCTTAGGGTTGAGTCGCAACACTTCACTATTGTGCATGACCACAATCCCCGTTTGGCATGCATGCCTTACTTTGGAGTAATTCATGACATCTGGGAGCTTAATTATGTTACATTCAGTGTGTGTGTTTTCAAGTGTAAGTGGGTTGATATCAATAGTGGTGTGCGGACCGAGGACTTGGGATTTACTTTGGTTGATCTTAACAAGCTAGCTTATCAAGATGAACCTTTCATCATGGCAGGACAAGCTAAACAGGTGTTTTATGTTCAAGATCCATGTGATGAAAGGTGGTCAGCGGTACTACACGGGAAAACCATTGGTATTACACTTGGCGATGATGGTTCCACCATTGATACTGGTGTCAGTCAGTTCTCGACACAAATGCCTGACGTCAACAGAGAAGATTACGATGATGATGTTCATGTAAATCGTAATGATCATTATGAAGGAGAATTAATTAACATCACTTAATGTAATTTGTTTGCCTTATTAACTTGATTGCATTTTTTACAATTTCATAAGTATCATAACTTGTCAGAATGTGTTTACTTATCTTTCTTTTTGATTTTAACAGGATCATGACTACACCACCGAGCTCCCCTCTTCATCCCGAGTCAGCACCTTCGCCATCTACGGTGAAGAAGACTAGGAAAGTGACACCATTGAGGTCACTGGCTATCAGACCTGCTGGTGCTGACAGACCAGTGGTTCATGTGGATCCTGCCACTGGGAAGGCTGATGGTCCTCAGGCAAAGAAATTGAGGACGTATCTAGGGATCGTGGCTAGAGACAAGGTGGATGTGACCATTGCTAATTGGAAGGAAGTTCCTGCGGCGCAAAAGGAGTTGATTTGGGAGGACATTCAGGTATTACAATTAAATTCCAATGTGATTGCTTGTAGTAATACAATTTAAATGTTATTGTAACTGTTAAACCCTCTTGATTGTAACGCAAGCTGAATTTGATATACCTGAAGCGTCCAACCAACAGACCAAGAAGAAAATTCTGCAAACAGTAGGAGAGCAATGAAGGTAGTTTAAGTCAGACCTGACCTCTAAATGGGCTCTGGCACAAGGCAAGGACGACGATGCCGACATTGTCTATGAGAAATACGACATCAGTAAGGAAAAATGGCACCAATTCTGTGAGACACGTAGAGCCGCTTCTTGGGAGGTTAGTTGAGTTACATTGTTTTACAATTTGAGAATTATGAAGTCAAACAAGCGCATTTTTTTAACCCTATTTGTGTAATTCTTACAGGATGTTAAAAAGAAAGCCCAGACCATCCAGAAGTTGAACACTGCCCCTCACGTGTTGTCTCGCGAGAGTTATGACTTGTTAGAGAAGAGATTGATGGAGGAAAAACAAAAGAAACAATTGGAGGAAGCAACCCGTGATGATAGCACGGATACCATCATTCATCCTCCATCCCCTGTGAGACGACACATGAAGTGGAAGCTGGTTCACACCAAAAAAACCGGGAAAATGACTTTTGAGGCGGTACGTGAGATTGCAGAGAGAATTGTAAGTCAAACAACAAGCTCGTACACCTTTAATGAATTTTTGTCTCACAAATTACAAAACTAATGTTCTACTTATTTTGATCGCAGGATTCCCTGGATGAGCAATCCACACAGGGTAGCTTTGTCGCCAGTGGACGTCAGGATGTCCTGACTGCTGCCATTGGACGACCAGAGCACCCGGGTCGTGTCCGTGGTGCTGGAGCCAGTGTGACCATCACACAGTACTTCGGACCGGCTCCATCGACCTCTCGCAAGTCAAAGTCAATGGCTCCTGAAGACTTGGATCGCCTGAAAGACAACATCAAGGTAGAGCTGGAGCAATCGATCACTGAAAGAGTTACACAGCAAATAATGATGAGATTCAACCACCTGCAAACCCAGATCCAGTCTCAGGGTGCCATGTTGCCTCCAGACCTTCAGTCATGTCCTTATGGTGCCCATGTTAGCACCAAGGGAAGCTGTGTCGAACCCTCAGGGAATGACCTAGACACGGGTGCATCTGACAGGCGTGAATTGTATGTCGATGGCAATCCTCCCCGCCTGGTTGCCCTTGGAAGAGTTTATGAGGGGTCGACAGTCGTGCACAACGTCCCTCTTGCCCATGATCAAGTCAAGGTGGGTGTTGAGGAAGTTCGAGATGCTGAGGCTTGCGTCCCTGTACCCACTGACGAGGTTCAGTTAGTGGGGCAGGCCCTTAACACCTTCCTTGCTTGGCTAACACATCTTACACAGGCTATTTTGAACAAGGTATTTCATTTTTGGCTTGTTTCTTCTCATTTAAGAATGATTTATCTCATATAAAGTCAAGACGGTTGTTCACTTATGTTTCTTAACTGTGCATAAGCTGGAACATATTGTCGATCCCCTGTACCAGATCGCATTGACCATCCTCGATCTTTTCCTCAGACCCATGCAAGTGCAATGGAACCCTACTATGTTTGGGCTGCAGGTTGAGGACTTCCCATTGTACATAAAGCATGAGGATATTTCTGAGATCATCCACTGTGGTCAATGTCTGAGCATCTCCGTTATACAACTGTGGATTCTGTAAGTCACTTTCAATTGGCTACTGTTACATAACTAATTGTTTTATATTCTTGCATAATTGAATTTATTTTCAAAACAATAGGCATATGATTGAGTTATGTCTGCAATCGGATCATGGCGATGTGTATGGATTCATGGAGCCACAGTCCATACAGAGATCAGGGCAATCTCAATTTGAATTCGAGGACTATATCAAGAAATGGATGCAGAGTTCATAGAAAGATGTCTACCTTGTAGTGTACTTGAATGGGTAAGTAAAAATGTACAAAAGAATTTAATTAATGTATGAAGTATAATAACTTCTTTTTCTCCAATGCAATGCACATTGGCAACTGGTCGTTATATGTCATAAGGCCAATGTTGTCGTGTGGTTCTGTTTGTTGCACCATAAGCCTGATAACTACCTTAAAGGAATTATTAACAGGTAGGTTGTAATTTGTCAGACATTTATGTTTTTATTTCTAACACATGAATATGTTAATTGTACAATATGCATGCATGTTTCTCTTAAGCAGTGCTTTGAAGGGACTCCATGACACTAAAGAAAATAAATCAAAGGGTACTACTAAATGGATTGCGCTTAAAGTAAGTTTTTTAATAAATCATGGTTTATGTATTCAAAATAACTTTTATTACCATTTACACTAATTTCCGTTTAACTTTGACCATGTTATTGAATTTAGTGTAATAAGCAAAAAGGAAGCACTAAGTGTGACTATTATATCATGCATTGGATGTCCATGATAGTCCAAGGATGCTTCAGGGATAACTGGGACATGGTAATTGTCTAATTCAAAACTAATTTTCATTTTTTTACTTGTTTTTATTTATACTTATTAAATTATGTTTTATTATGTTATGCAATATTTCACTGATGAAAGACCACTGCAAGCCGGCAGATTGAAGGGTATTAGGGTTCAGTGGGCTACATTTTATCTTAAAGTTAGAGATGAAATATCAGATTAGGTGGTTAAGGGATTTTTAAACAATTATATATAAACATTTGGTTAGGAAATCTCTTTTATGTACATTGATACTATTGAATTTTATTTGTTATTGAAATAATATTTTATTGTATTGTATTCTGAAATTGGCTGGATGTCTGGTATTTAATTTACAGCTTGAAGAATTGGTAAAATTAAAAAAACAGAAAAAAATATTAAAAAATTATAAAAAAAACATCGATTTTCTTAAGAAACTGATATTGAAGTTCCAGCTTTCATATTTTTTTACGTTTTATTTATTAGATAGCGACATCGGTTTTTTAGTAAAAACCAATGTTGTTTACTTTTCGTTAACATCGATTTTGAAAACCAATGTTAACTTCCACAATTTCAACATCGCCTGATTCAACATCGGTTCAAAACCGATGTGGAATGTCAAAAATAACCAATGTTGAATGTTGTTTTTCTAGTAGTGTATATGCTTGGTAAGATCTTCCATACCAGTTTTCATTTTTTATGTGGGCCTCTACATCTACAAGTTAATGCGTATAAACTGAATAATCTATAGTTGTTTTAATTTGGAAGTTGGTTGAACTTAGGTTTTATTGGTTCTAGGTATAGAGAGAGAGAGAAGAGAGACTTATATAATATTCTATTATGTAATGAAATTTATTACAGTGTTGTGATATTCTATTATGCAATGGGACATTTGCATATTAATGAATATGCCAAATCATGTAGTGTATTACATTGTAGGTGGTCAACATGATTACTATAATGGTTTGGCTTGAGAAAGTCCTCCATAGTTGATAATTCATTATTTTAATTTTTTTAAATAAAAGACATTCTAAGACGGTTATGTGAAAAACTGTCTTAGAAAGTCTACATCTCAGAATCTTCAATTAATTTTTTTAAAAAGACATTCTAAGACGGTTATTTGTAAAATCGTCTTAGAATGTCTACATTCTAAAACAATTTTCACAAACCTCAATTGTTTTTAAAAAAATTACATTCTGAGATAGTTATCTGAAAAACTGTCTTAGAAAGTTTATATTTCAAAGACGGTTTTTTTCAAAAAATCATTTTTAAAGGGATACAAAATAGTTTTTTTTTTTTAAAGTAACAATTTTTAAGACGGTTCTCAGATAAAACTGTCTTAGAAATTCTACCTTCAAAGACGATTTGATAACTATTTTTGAAAATATTCACTTTAGATGACGCACACTTCAAAGACGATTCAGAACCTTCGTTTATTGGCATTTATAACCATTGTAAAAACTCGATTTTTTAATAGTGCAACCTACATGTTGGTGATGGAGCGATATGAAACTCGATAGTATCAGGTAGAAGGTAATTGGTTGATGATATGGAATTTGAATGTTCCGCAAAAGATAAAAGTATTTATATGGAAAGCATGCAAAAATTGTATTCCCATTCGAATAACGCTGCAAGAAAGAGGTATGTCATGTTCTGCTGTGTGCTTTGTCAGTCAGCATGCACTGGAAAATTCGTTCCATTATTTTTTACTTGCCTACAGAGCATATCAGTTTGGGAGTGTGCAGGTTTTTGGCAATTTATTGAACCTTACCTTACTGTGGTTGAATCTTTTCAAGAGATGATTTTTAAGCTGAGCTCTATCGTGGAGGAAGACAAATTTTGCAAGTTGGCGATGCTATTATGGAGTCTATGGAAGAGATTATGGAATTTGTTGGAAAAAAAAATAAACTTCTCTATAGCAAAAAATTGTTAATATTTTAACGTACGTGCGTATACATATTTTTTTTATTGATGTACGTATACATATTTTAATATCCACATACATACAATATTTTTTTTAAAATTTTTTCGTATAAAGTGATTGCTGAGTTTTAAATACCACAGTATTTTATAGATTGACACACACGTAATCTACGGCAATACATTAATTAATTAAGATTTTAGCTATTCGGCATTTGATTCTCCAGTTCTTTTTATATCAAACTTGAAGTTTAGAACCATTTTGTATATATGTATAAAAGAAAAAGTTTATAACCATTTGAGCCGTCCCTTGGGGATTCTCTCACGCTTTTAGCGTTTGGCGTGGTGATTATTTAATATTTGTATTTATCTTTTAAAAATTTCAGGTCGGTCACCTGAATTTTGCCTTGTATAATTAATATTTTAAATTAACACCGTCTAAATCTTATCTACGATCAAAACTAAATAAAGCGAACAATTAAAACAAGAACTATTAACACCGAAGATATATCTTAATTTTTTTATTGGTGAGTAACTAAAATCAATGCAAAAGCGTAATTGATACAAAGTGTAATCGATTAACTAATAAACCCATCTTATCAAAGTTTTATAAGAAAGATACAAATATAAATAGAAAATAAAAATTATATAATTCTATTTCTGTAAATATAATAATTACAATTAGTAATTACTGTCAAAGATTTATATTTTTATCATATACTTTAAAATTTATCTTATTTTGTTTTACTCAAAAATAAAAAATAAAAATTATTTACGAGACTTGTAATGAATGTCAATATATATATGATTCATCAATTCTACTTTTATTAAACTTCATGATGCCTTTTTGGATGATAAAACGAAGCTCGTAAACGTAATTATCAATAGAAAAATGAAGTTATAGGTTATTCATTTCATGATGCCTCCTTTATTTAAATAGTTTTACTTCTAAGAAAAACTAAACACTAGTTTATAATCAAATTTTTAATAGAAAGAACTATAAATTTTGGGCTCATAATATCAATTCTACTATAAAGATAAAGACAGAATAGGTTTAGTAGGTAACATTATTTATGTTTTAGTGTGATGGGGTGTGGGGTAGAGTAGAGGGTCCGTCTGAACAAGTGATCATTTCAGACTCTAGTTAATTTTTTTTTTTCTTCTGAGGTATTCATTGCTCACAATTTTAGCCTTCGATTTCATTTTTTCTTCCATAATTTACGGTTGGGTGTGGTAGGACTTGGGTCTTAAATTTAGAATCTTCACACAATTCTCTCAAGTGAATTCCAAACAATCTCTTTATATATTTATACTTTTTGTTGAATCCCAAACAATCTCTAGGACTACACAACGAACAACGTATTTAAACAATCTGATAGTAAAACAAATAATTGTGAGAAAATCAACACTCAACTCAACATTATGTGCACAGTTTATTTTCTTATAAATAATTGAAATCATTTTCTTTACCTTTATTTACTGTAGTAGCCAAATCCTTATAAAAATCGATTGGAAATTACAATCATATGCACTAAAATCCTGATTTAAGATATTAAGGAGTATGTTAGATTTGCAGTACATTGGAAATTATATCAAATGCATTACAAAAATTCTAGTTTTGGAACACAAGTTAAAATTTTACTAAAACTCAAATCATAATTAATGTAAATATGCTAGTAATTGATGGACATTCATCCAAAATCAATTGTGATTTACGCGCAAAGAAAGATGTGGTCGTCAGGACTAAGGAAAATTACTTTCCTGAATTAAAGGTAGAGAGAAGAGCAACAAAGAAAATCATACAAAAAACAGAACTCATATTTCACATTTGATCAGAAGCAACACAAGATCCACAACTCTATAAAGACTCACATAATTACATACACCACATAAAACACAAAAGTAACCATTAACCAACCACATAGAACTGTTCTTTTTTTTTAACCTCAAAGGAAAAAACGAAAACAAAAAAAAACAAAAACTTTCTTTCCAACTCCCCCTAGTGTTGTGCAGCATACTGATTAATAAGCGAGAGAGCATTGCTAGTAATCTGAGCAACATTGACCATCCTAGCCCTAATCGCCTCCTTAATCTTCCCATTCAGCGCCTTCCCAGCGAACCCATCGCCGCAAGTGCTCTCATCGGTCAAAGCCGAACTCACCCACGTCTCAACGTTGCTGATGTGCCACGTGAAGTCCTCACCCTTCACCTTACACAATTTGAGTTCCTTCAGCGACTGGCTGAGCCGGTCGACGCTGTCACTGATTTCCTCAGCGCAGTCCTTCAAGGCAGCGTATTCTCTCGGTTTGAGGCCTCTGAATTTGTTGCATTTTGCGACGAAGGTTTTGGTGGCTTCGGTGCGGTTGAGGGAGAGGGAGAGGGCTGTCTGGACGAGCTCGTGGGGGTCTTGCTGGATGGTGGAGGCGTAGATGGAGAGGGACTGGACGCAGAGGGATGGGTACTGGGTGGTGCTGCAGGAGGACTTGATGAAGTTGGTGGAGGTTGAGAGGGTGGAGGCTATGTGGAGGGTGGAGAGGAGGAGGAAGAGAAGGGAGCAATTTGATATTCTTGTCATTTTGTCAAGAGATGGAAACTGTTTTGATTCTCAATTGTGGTTTGAGAGATTGAGAATTGAAGGGAGATTTGGATATAGATATATAGAGGGAGGAGGGTCTTCGGAGTCACAGGAGTTCTGGATCCCTTAATCACCTCCCGTGTCCGTGTCTATCTAAAATAAAAGAAAAATATTTTATAAACACCCGTTATGCAATGCAATAAGACACGTGAATAGAAAAAATATATATAAATATTATAAAATAGAAATATTAATGAAATATTTAAATAAATGAATATTTGAATATATTGCTCTAAAAATAAAATGATATAATACTTTATTTGTCACGTTATCATAAATGTTCGAAAACAAAAAATATATTAAAGTACCAACAATAAAAATTAGTTTAGATAGTAATTTGAAAAGAGATATTTCTAGATATGAAAAATATATTTAAATTAAAATAAAATAATAATGTAAATTTATAAATAAATAAATAAAACTTTAAATAAGTTTTTGATTTAGAAAATATTTTTAAGACATCCAATTTGTTATCCAATAAGTAGAAAGAGAAAAAAAAAGTATAAATATGATATAAATTATGAAGTAATAGAAAGAGAGAAAAAAAAATGAAAGATGTTAGAAAAATATTTAAAATAAAGAATGTTTTATGTATCATTACATATTTAATTTCAATAAAATATACTTTTTTTGTTTGTCTTTTAAATATTCTTTTTTTAGTTTTAATCTCTGTTATCGATTAATATTGTTAAATGATATCGTAAAGGATATTGATACTTCATTCATTTGTTATATTATTAAGTTTTGTTTTAGTAAATTATGTTTTTGATATTAATTAATGAATAATTTAAAGAAACAAAATGCTAAAAAATAATTTAAATACACAAAATGCCAAAAACTAGTTACATTTGACTACTTTGTCAGATTTTTTATGAGGTGATAAATTAATAAACTATTAATTAATGTTAATATTGTTAAAAATAAAATAATAAATATTTAAAGGACTAAGAAAATATTAAAATAAAAATATCCTATTTTATAAAGACGACAACAACAACTTATTTAAGCCATAAATAAATAAATAAATAAAGGTTTGCTTGTGTTGTGGGGTCTAGTTCACAAAAATCTAGGGAGTTATTGGGTTTGGGAAAAAGAAATGGGAATGCCATTGCCATTCACCAATCAGGCATTGAAGCATGGACTGCTTAATACACGTCTTCTTTGTCTTAACTGTAGCATGTGCAAGTGTGGCTTTTTCTGTTTTTTTTTTTATATAAAAAGTAAAAGGACTCTGTTCGTTAGAGCCGACATTGTGAACACGCTCTGATACAATTTTTACGAAATTCATACAGGGTATTTCTCTTTCTCTTTCTTTTTCTTTTTTCATTTTTTTTCTGGGTGAACGTGAAGTAACTTTCACTGCGAAATTAGATATTATTTCCTTAAGGGATTGAAATTTATTCAAAAACTGACATCTCTTAATAAATGTTTTTATACAAAATTGGATATTTGATCACATGTTTGAAAAACATAATTGTCTGTTAATCATATCATCATACTATGTTGATACATATCTTCTGTTATTAGTTAAAATATTGTTAAAAATAACAAATTTTATGAGTTACAGTTGTTTTAAAAGAAATGTATTAACAGGACTCCTCTTATGTGAATCAGATTTAGTTAATTTTATAATGTTGGATTAGTGCTTAATTAACCAAAATGGTCCTACCTGGCCGACATAATTTCAAAGTTGCTTTCACACACGATCTTTAGGTGACGGCAGCCATGTAACAAATACAGCCTCATTTGATTACTACAACTTGGACTTATCTAGAAGCGTGAGCTGCGTACGGATTATATTTGATTTTTTATTCATCAGGTTGTAATCCTTAGATCTCAGGGTAAATTTCTATTTGTTTTATATTTAAACATTGATTTTATTCATAAGGATTTAACGTAGTTCTTATGTGTGATTGTTTTCTTTTAATTATTGACAGAATCGTTTATAATTAAGCTAAGTTAAAATATTGACAAGTGGGTATATATTTAATTCTTTTTCTTAAAATTTTTGTACGATTTAAGAGAATTGATCTTACTAAGTTCGACTGTTTTCAGGCTAAACAAGGTTACTTCTTGTATGAGACACGTATGATTTATATTAGAAAAAAACATTAAAATGTGTGTTGAGATCAAATACATTACATTAAAATAAAATTAAAATGTTAGGTAGCATAATTGTCAAGGTGCTTGAATTAGGCTGAGGGCAATTTCTGCCTAGAAGAACTCGAGCGTACATAATATGGAGAGTACCACGAAGGAGGGAATTCAGTGATGTTTACTTTATTATGAAAGTGAAAAAAAAAGGAGGTTACATTCATATTTGGTATGCGAGATAACCTTATCTGGTGTAAATTTTGACAGAAAATACCATTAGGCACACATGTCCTATGTGTGGTTTGTTAAGTTGATACTTAGAACTGGCTGTGAGCAGCAGGAGCGGAACCAGAAAAAAAAAATACTAGGTGGGATGATATTTCTTTTAGTACCATTAACAATACAACTCCAAACTTTTTTCAAACAAATAAACACAAAAAGTAACCATTAAAAAATAATCAAATGTGGTTTGCAACATAGTGACTCAGTTGTGCACGGTGAGGGTGGAGACGTGGGGTTACATCGTTGATGGATTAGTGTGCAATGAGGAGATATGGAGAAGTAAGAAGCTTATAACGTTTGTCTGTCACTGTAAATTTGAAAAGCTAGGTGTAACTGACCTAAAATTATTTTATATTTTATTGTTTTTCTTGATTTAAATTTTTAAGATTATTTAGATAATTATTATATTATTTTTACTAGACGGATCTTAGTATAGATTTTTAAAGCGTATAATTGATAGAAATCATAAAAGTTTGAAAAACTGATATATATATATATATATATAAGCAGTCAAAGTTCATTTATTTATATAAGTCACTACTTTAGGTTACATTATTTTTATCTTCTAGAAAACACTGTAGTCTCCTTAACTAATATTATTATTTTGGTACAAACTCCTACATTCGTGTCTTTATTTTCAGACAACCTCTCCAATACTTTCTTCTTTACTGACCACATCTATTGGTTCCATGGCTGGGTTTGGATAAACAGGAGCAAACTGTAGGAATGGATCATTCGGATTAAACATTCCACTAAGTACAGAGACTGAAAAATGAGTACCAAAATAAATATATACACGTATGACTGGGTGCATGGTTAAGATATAACAGTTTCTTTCTTCATCGATATACCATCCAAGATCTAGCGCATCAAGAAATATGATGATTGACACCATCTAAAAGAAAATATGAAACAAATTTAGTGAGAAATAAAATTTCTCAGTAAGCAAAATCTAAACCATCAAAACACGTTAGTACGTTAGTAAATCATCATAAAATAATTATGTAACTATATGAATGCATGAAATGAATTTTTTCAGGGTGCACATGGCCTCTACATATCGTACTATATGTAGTTACACCTCGTACTGGATGTAAAAATGTTGCGGCCGTCTTACGCTAGTCATGCATGTCATTTCATGTATTTGCACCTGGTCTCTACATCTCGTACGGGATGTAATCTCATATTAAGTTTCACAAATCTCGTATTGGACTTGGAAACATGAATCAACATATCATCACATAAAAATTCATCCATAATAAAATCCATAAGCAAATATATACTACCTTATGGAAAGATACCATAACATCAATTTTTCCAAAAGTATGGTTAAACCACCATACCTTTATTTAAGCAAAATTATACCAACTTGGGCAGAAATAATTGAATCTCCTCAAGCTACAGAAAATCATGTTAGTAGTCTAACTAATAACCCATAATACCTCTCCTTTCACTTAATAATATAAGGTCATCTAACGTGGTAGGAAAAACCAGGTTGGTATAGCCGGGATGACCGAAATGGGTTCAACCTGAATGGTTATAACATGGATAGTTGTGTCCAGGATGGCTGGGGTGAGATTAACCTGGATGGTTATAGCACGCATAATGTATCCGAAATATCCGAGGTGAATTTAACCTGAATGGTTATAATATGGGTAGTTGTATCCGGGATGGCTAGGGTGAATTTAACTTGGATGGTTATACCATGCATCGTATATCCAGGATGGCCGGGATAAGTTTAACCTGAATGGTTATAACATGGGTAATTGTATCCGGGATGGCTGGGTGAGTTTAACTTGGATGGTTATAACATAGATAGTGCATCTGGGATGGCCGGGGTGAGTTTAGCTTGAATGGGTATAGCATACATAATGTATCTGGGATGGGCGGGGTAAGTTTAATCGGGATGGGTATATCATAAGTAGTTGTATCCAGGATGACCGGGGTGAGTTTATCCTGGATGTGAGTATTATAAGTAGTTATATCCGGGATGGCTGGGGTGAGTTTATCCTGGAGGGTTGTATCATAAGTAGTTGTATTCGGCATGGTCGAGGTGAGTTTATCCTGGATGGGTGTATCATAAGTAGTTATATCCAGGATGGGCAGGGTGAGCTTATCCTGGATGAGTGTATCATAAATAGTTATATCCAGGATGGCTGAGGTGAGTTTATCCTGGATGAGTGTATCATAAGTAGTTATATCCGGGATGGCCGAGGTGAGTTTATCCTGGATGAGTGTATCATAAGTAATTGTATCCGGAATGGCCGGGATAAGAGGTAGTCTGGAATGATATAACCTGGATATTTGTGATCAGGTTGTCCGTGTTTCGATATTTTCGTAAATAAGGAAATCATCACTTACCACCTTACTACTTCATCCTCAAATTTAATATTCAAGCATTTGAACCATTTGTCTCCATACCATTCAACCTCTACTTCCAAAAATTAATATTATCCATTCCTATAGGTCATCAAATCACTTCTGAAAATCGTCAAGGGTGACTTCCAATATCGCTAATATTTCAACTTATAAATCATCACCTATTCTCTGGTTGAAATCAATGTTTTCACATCATAAAATATCTTTCCAATAACACAAATTTTCAACCTAAATAATAACTACAAGTCTAGACGATTAAGCATATAAGTTAATTTAAACAAATACTTAACTAGAGATTGATGCCTAGCCTACCTCAAGTAAGTTTGATTTTTGAAATGAACTGAGTAGATGGTTATCCTTCTTGAATAACTTTCAAGGAAGAAAGTCTTTACGTGTAAGAAAGAAGAAAATGGAAGTATATAAGATGATAGAAGTGAAGCTATGGTCTAAGCAAATAAGAAAATGAGAATTGAAAACAAAGCACCAAGCGAAAAGCTTATAAGTTGTGAGAGAGAGTTTCGGAGCTAGAGTTATTTGTGTAAAAATTTTGGAAGTTCAGCAACTATTTATATTAGTTTATTTAGTTAGATAGTAAGTGAATTAATTAGATTAAAACTAGATTAGTTTTAGTTTAGTTACAAAGTAACTATCCTTGAAGATATTTATCGTAATCTAATCATGACAATTATTCCTTCATTTATGGCTTAAGTGTACGTGGAAGTTGCTAAATAAATGAATTTCCTTTGCCTATATCCATATGACTGAAACTAAATAAAGCAAGATCCCTTCATTTAATTCTTGCTATCCTCGTTGAAGACCACCTAGAAAGGTTGGTTCAAGAAGCTTGTTTCAAATTTTGTCTTGTTCACTTTTGTATTGACTTCTGATTGACTTCTCTTTCATATACACATGCATCATCCTTGGGTTGTAGCACGTGAATTTTAGAGTATTCATTCACTTTTTATTAATCCAAATTTTGGCCAGCTTATTTTCAAATAAATTCTATACTATTCTTTTTGTATCACACTTCCATAATTCAAATATAAACTCAAGATATAATTTTGAGGATGTTACACTAGGTATACTGGATAAGTATTCGGTAAGGATGAGAAGATCCTTCATGTGATATATCCTATGAAGTCGAGTATCCTCTTGATCATATACCCACATATTTTGTATAATGTCTCAACCTTTAACATATACAAGTGACAAATACCATACGGTCATGATTATTGTTAATAAACCCGCTTAAGGATAATTACTTGGTTAGAAGTACCTAAGAAGGATTGAGAGGCATATTATCTAACTGGTAATCAGAACATGCAGTCCTATAGACCTAAAGCTCAGTAAGGTCAGTATATAAAGAGAAGGGGCCCTAGGTAAGAAGACTGATTCATTCTTAAGCATTCACTAGATATCATCTACAACTTTGAGTCGAACCCTTACTTGAGCGTTAGAGTGCCTTTTACAGGTACCACCCTCGATCTCTGGGATTTGCACGCACTGAAGATATAGGTAAGGAGCCATCAGAGAGACCCCTTGGCAAAGTAGAAGATCCTTCAGCATAAGAATAAGTGTTCGGTCCATTTGTGATGGAACATTTTGGCACCCACCGTGGGACTGAGTAAGATATATCCCAACCCCAAGAGATTATGGAATTAACAAGAACTGGAACAAATACAGCAGCGATGGAATTACCAGCTGATTAGCAGAACGAAGAGATTCATGTAGAGGACCAGACCGACTTATCTTCGATAGTGCAGAGATTACAAGCTCAATTCTCCAAAATACAAAGACATCATACCAAAGAAGTCGTCGCCCTTCGGAGCAAGAATGCCCATCTACATGAAGCTCATAGGCCGTGACAGCTTGAAGCTAACCTACCTAAAGAAGAAGAAGTTGAGTCAACTGCAGTCAGCTTACCCCCAGGCTACCAACTTAAGTGTACGTCCAGATATTATTCCCATTTTCCTCAACACTTTGGGAAGACAGTTGTTGTAGTTCAAGAACCCTTTTGTCCCTAGCATCATGGAGGCAACTCTCCCCTCCAACTGAAAAACTTGACTATTGAGAAATATGATGGTACCACAAACCCAGATGAGCACCTGATCATATACATCACTCATGTAAGCCTATACACCACGGATGATGCAATCCTCTGTCGAGTGTTCCCGATGTCGCTAAAGGGACATACCCTTAATTGGTTCACGTGACTACCCCAAACTTCGTGGATTCATTTGACACCATGGTAGGCCATTTTGGCAAATAGTTCGCTACTAGTCGACCTCACCACCTAACATATGTGGCCCTCATCAACATCTGACAGGAAAAGAAGGAACCCTTGCGAACCTTCATGGAGCATTTTCGAAAAGTTGTGTTGAATATCTGAAACCTTGACCCCGTTGTGGCTATGCGCCATTTGATAACGGTATTAAGGTTGGGCCTTTTGTAAAAAACTTATGCAAAAAACCAGCGTCTAACCTCGATGAACTTCAGAGGAGAGCGACTAAGTATATGCAGATGGAGGAGTTGGCCAAGTACAGGAACCAGGTGTGGGCCGATGCAGTGACGACCAAAAAAGATAATGATAGGTCTGCCTCCAACAAAACTCATGACGATGGGAAGAGGGATCGACCACCCCGAGAGTTGTATTATGCTCACTACACTCGCCTTACTGTCAATAGATCTCATATCATGAATCAAGCCTTGGCCGTAGACATTTTGACCATGCCAAAGAGCCAACTACTCAAAATGTTGTTGGTATCGTTGCAATCTCAGTCATTCGACGAAGGAATGCAATGCCTTGAAAGATAAAATAGAAGAAATCTTGACCATCTAAAGGAATTCGTCCACAAGCCATAGTCATACAGGCCCAACAATCTGTACAGACCAGAGTCAAGTCGAGGGAAGGACCGAGAGCATGCAGGTCGTTCAGAAAGGCAAAAGAGTTGGAGTCGCTTATGGGAAAGAAATGAGAGACACCTCGACAAACCAAGGCAGTTCTTAAATTGTCATAGGTTTTGCTAGAGGTGTGGCTACCGCCTCTACGTGAAAAAGACACCTATGACAAGTCCGATTTATCAATATGGTCTCCCAGCATCGAGTACCCAACATGCCTCCCATAACCTTCACATCATATGACTTCAAGGCGATCAACCAAGTGCAGGTTGACCCTATGGTTATTAGTGTGGAAATTTGTCAACTGCATAATCAAGAAGACCCTTGTAGATAAAGAAAGTCGATCGACATCTTATTTTGGAACACTTTCAAGCAGATGGATATACCTGAATCTGAAATCCTCCCACATGATGACCCACTGTTTGATTTTTCTTGGGAACAGGTAAGAATGAGGGGTGTATTTGGCTTTACACAAGTTCGGGCACAAGGGGCCATTACAAAGAAGGCTAAAAATATAGTACGTGATAATGCATGCTCAAACATAATACAATACTCCTCGATTGTCCCTCACTAAATGCCCTGGGCATAGTTGTTTGAACCCCTCACCTCACGATGAGATTTCCATCGGATGCTTGAACCATCACTATTGTGCATTCTGACCAATGGACTGCTAGAGAATGCTATATGGCTAGCCTCAAGTTACGTCCCCTTGCAAGGGAAGAAGCCCTAATAGTTGTCCACCATGTGAAGGCCAAGATGGAGGCTAAGGAGGAGGAAGACCTTGAACTCGATATGAGAACTAACAATGACAATCAAGTGAAACCGGTAGAGGAGACATCCATTTTCCAACTCAAACCTAAGGAGAGGCAAGTCACGCAGTTAGGAAACCAACTTTTCAATGATGACTGAAGCCGAATACAACGAGTTATCCAGGAACACACTGACTTATGCGCATGGTCCACGACAGACATGACCAGGATCGATCCAGACTTTCATTATCATTAGTTGGCCATATGTAAATATGCAAAGCCTGTTGCCCAAAGAAAAAGAAAGATGTAGGAAGAGAGGTGTCAAGTAATGCAACAGAAAGTGGCCAAGCTGATGGTGGCCTAGTTCATCATAGAAATTGACTATTCCACTTGGCTTTCTAATGTGGTCATGGTCAAGAAGTCAAATGAAAAGTGGAGGATGTGTACAAACTACACAGATCTGAATCGGGCATGCCTGAAGGACGCTTACCTACTCCCAACATCGACCGTCTAGTTAATGGAGTAGTCGAGGCGCAGATTTTTTTGGATGCCTATTCTAACTACAGATAGATAAAGATGGACCCGAGGGACGAGGAGAAGACAACATTTATCACCAAATCCACAAACTTTTGCTACAAAGTCATGTCATTCAGACTTCAAAATCCTAGAGCAACATATCAACATTTAATGGACAAGGTGTTCAAGGGGTAGCTTGGATGAAACCTGAAAGTTTATGTAGATGACATGGTGGTCAAATCAGACGATTTGGAAACCCACATTGCATATTTAGAATAAGTTTTTGGCCAACTCAAAAAGTATAACATGAGGTTGAACCTCAAAAAATGTGTCTTTGGGGTAGAAGAAAGGAAGTTTCTAGGTTTCATGCTAACCCACCGATGAATACATGCTAAATTAGATAAGTGACAAGCCATCCTTGAGATGAGGAGCCTCTGGTATGTGAAAGAAGCTCAAAGGCTAGCCAACTGATTGAGTATTTTTAGTTTAATATTTTTCTATTCTTCTTATATTATTTGACTTCTCTTAAACTTTTATTTTCCCATTCTAATTCAGTTTTTGCCTTAGGCAAACAAGTGGACTTAATTGATAATTGTTGCTTATTTTCGAAGTTTTTGTTTACTTGACCTATCTTCCTTGTGCAGGACCTAGAGAGTTCTACAGAACTTCAAATGGTGCATGAGTAGTCCCTGGAAAGATAAGGAAAATATCTACAATTTTGTCAGAGATAAGCTGATGCCAATTCTATAATTTTGAGGGTCATTTTAGGCTTAGAAGTTAGAACTATTGCACTTGAATTTTGAGCTGTGAAATTGGTGTAATTAGTAATTAGTTAGATTAGTTGGGCTTAATTATGACTCATCCTTTCCTACTGACTCAGTCACTATATTTTAGTGATTTTAGTTATTTGGATGTACACACTTCATTTTAGCACAAACATTTTGCAGTGACTTTTAGAAGTTTTTAGAATTAAAATCATTTCTCTTATTTTCTCTCAACTGTTTTTCATTGGTCTTCACTGTTCTTCATTTTCATTTCTGTTCTTTCATTTTCTTGCACTAATTTCATGGGGTTTCCATTGATGATGATCATTGAAGGCTAAACAGTCAATCAATCCAAGGATCTAGCCCAAACAAAGAGAATTTGAGTTCTAGTTTGGTATTTCAATTTCTGTATGAATGTTCACTTTCTTCTTCAATCTTCTATTCGATTTTCATGATTATGAATGTATTTAGGATTGAAAATGGATTAGGTTATGGATTCATTTCCTAATTTTGACTTTTAATCACAAATTATTTGGATGATATTTCAATTAGGTTTGTGGTTTCAATTAATTTAGGGGTTAATTCGATTGAATTGCTTCTAATGAAATTGAATGAACTTTCATAACAAGATCATTATCTGAGAACTATGATAATTCGAATTGTTTGGTTTGGTGAATTGGATTGATGTTTAATCTGTTTTAAAATACCTATTATCAATTCTGTTAGTTTCTATTTTGCTACATTTTTCTGCAATTTTTGTTTATCGTATGCAAACTGTTTGATAAAAATCTCCCTATTATTTACTAGTGAATTGAAATTGGAACCATATTGATTATGTCTCTGAGTCGACCTAGGTTAATCTTGTGCTATAAAATTAGCGTAGTTTAATAGTTTTGAAGCGATACGACATCGGTTATCACTAACAGCATAGCCTCCTTGTTAAGATTTTTGCCAAGAACTGTCGAGAGGGCCAAGCCAATCATGAACCTCCTCAAGAAAACCAACTTTGTTTGGGACGATGAGTGTGAAAAAGATTTTCGGCAATTGAAAGTAACATTGTCAATGCCGCTCGTCTTGACGAAGCATGACAACAACAAAAAAACTTATTGTCTACCATTCAGTCTCAGGTGAGGCCATAAGCGTGGTATTATTACAGGAAGAATGGAGTGAGTTAAGGCCAATGTATTTTGTGAGCTGAGTACTACAAGATCCAAAAACGAGGTACTAGATGATGGAAAAAGGTGGCCCTTGCACTCGTTAATGCTTCTCGCTACCTTTGCCAGTATTTTCAAAGCCATAAGGTCACTATTTTGACTGACTGCCCTATAGCCAAATTACTACACAAACCTAAGCTGGCAAGGCGAATGATGGCCATGGAACTTTCAGAGTATGAGATCGTTTACGAGCCAAAAGGAATTGTCTGAGCCCAGGTGTTGGTCTAATTCATCAACAAACTACACCCTTCGCAATCACATTTTTAGCAAGAATGGTGGACGGTGCATGTAGGCGGCTCCTTGAACTAGCATGGAAATGGAACTGGGTAATCTTAGAAGGACCCAATGGCATAGCCCTAGCTTAATCTTTATGTTTCAGATTCAAGGCCACGTGCAATCAAGCCAAATACGAGGCTCTCCTGGTAGGACTAATAGAGTTTATGTAAGTTGAAAATATTATGCACATATCAAACATTAACTTCTATAAATATATCTTATTAAATAAAATAATAAATGAATTTGTTTTCTTCTTATTATTTTTTGTTGAAATTTTCAATATATTTTTTCTTGAAAACTTTAAATATTTTAATATATATGAATAGTACAGTGTGAGGCACAATCCATCATTACTTTACATTGAATTTTTACAAAAAAAAAAATGGAATTTTTTTTATGTATGTGACAAACATTATCAATTTTGTGTATATATGTGTGTGTTGCAATCATTATCTACTTTATCGAATTTTATTTATTTTTTATAAATATTTATCATAAAATTATTCACTATTAATATATATTATTGAATATATGAAAAGGTTTTAAATTTTTTATATTTTATGCTTAAGTTGTAACTAAATAAATAATTTATTAATTATTCTCACACGTGATTTACCTTATTTGATAACACATGCTGATTTATTGTCGTTATTAAATTTTATTAAGTTTTATAGAATATTACAATGACATTAAAAGGGCCAAAATTATTCATTTGTGGACCATCATTTTCCATACATTATTTTAAAATAGTCCTTACAATTTTATTATTATTTTTTCAACAAAACTGCTATATTTTTCCATATAAATTTATTCGTATAAATTTAAATTTATTGAGGGATAAAATAAACTTTGTGGTGCCTATGTTATCAACTGATGTTTTGGCTATAGATGGTTTCGTGTAGTCTGTTTGTTCTTTTGGGATTTTGCCCATTTCATTCAGAAAAAAAAAAAATCAATTTGAGTATGAATAACTTTAAAATCTATATTCTTATGAAAATTCTTTATAAATTTATATCACACTCTATGCAATAACAAATAGGCATACGCAACTATATATATATATATATTTATAATTAAATATGAATATATAGATAAATGTTACTTTTAAAAAATGCTATCAATACTTACTTGAAAATGAGGATAGTTAGGATTAAATAATTATATTCAAATTAATAATTTCAATTATCTAAAAATTATTATAAATGATTTATTAAAATTGTAAACTTTTAAAACTATTATAATATTTTCTTAAAGCTCAAAATAGTTGTGTTTAAATTAGTAATTAATTTGAAATTAAGTAATTTTAATTAATAGAAAATTGTTATAAACTATTAAAAGATGTTATAAATGTTTAATTTAAATTGAGAATATTTAAAATTAAATAAATAAATTCATAAAATTTGCTAACTTTTATAGTTTAAAAAATTTAAAAAAAAAAAATTCTTGAACTTTTTATTAAATATTGAATGTGATATCTGATCAAATGTAACATAAATAAACATGAATATAATATTATATTGACTAAAAATCGTCTAAGTAATTTTACATTTTTTTGAATTAATTTACTTAATTTTGATTTCGATATTTATTTTATAGGATGTTAATTAAGTTCTATATTGTGGACACTTGAATTTATTTTATATTTTTTAATAATATAAAAATTAAAAAATAATATAATTTTATATACAATTTAGAAAAGTTTTCCCTCTAAATTTAGTCGTGCAATAGATGAGTACTATATAGTATATATAATAATGGAGTTTGTTAATACGCACTCACAACTTTTTCAATTGGTGCGCATTAGCATAGTACACAAAATATTTAAGACACAAAAGTAAATCATGTACTTTATTTTGATAAATCTTTTACAGGGATACTATTGTAATTCGATACAAATTATTTTTTAAAGAAAAATATTATTATATCTCCTGAAAACTCTTTCTCTCCATAATACCTCACTTCCTCACCTAAAAAAAATCTTCCGCAAATGCCTCTAGTTATTAATACAAATCAAATTGGTAAAATCTGATTCCAAATTACTCAAATTTGGACACTGTCATTGGCGTCCATATTTAATTAATCAAATATTATTATTTTCATATTTGAACAAAATTGATCTTAAAAAGCACAATATAATATGCACCTACACATAGTCCATTAACAACCACATCAATTTAAAGAAAATGTGGTGATTCTATTGATGCAAATTAAATAGTCCATTTACAGTCAATCTTCCATGAATCAGAGTTCTAACCGCCGGGATTCGATTGTACTCGCCGTTGGTGTCGAGGTGATTTTTTTTTTAAGGGGAATTAATCACTGGTGGCCAAGTGAGAAGTATGTGTAGAGAAGGTTGCAATTAAAAGAGGGTGTCATGGGACTCCAACAAGATTCTGATGTCGAGAAATGTGTTGTGAGACTTCGATGAGATGTTGAAAGCAATCACAAGTTTTGAGTGAATCAACAATGGCTAAGAGAGCGAGGTGGAACATATTCTTCTGAAAATTGGAAATGTAGAGAGAACCATTTTTTGTAAATTTTTTAAAATAATTAATTTTGAATTACTATATTATCCCTAAAAGAATCTATCAAAATAAAAGATACATTGATTACTTTGTCCTAAGTTTTTAGTTAATGCATACCAACTGAAAAAGTGGTGAGTGCCTATTAGCAAATAATATATATAATATTTATAATATATATTAAATATATATCTTGTTTTATAACAATAATAATCTGAATTATATAATAAAATATAAAATATATTTTATATATGTTATTTTAAAACAACAATCATATAAATTATATTAAGATAATTAATAATAAAAAGAGTATTTTGGTGAATTTTACATTCTTTTGTTTATATTGTGTATTATTCATCAAGTAACGTGTAGGATAAAGAGTTGACCATTACCTTAAGTGTTTTTTCTATGTTATTCTTCTTGTCTTGTGTCTTGGTGCGCATCAAATGAATCCCCAATAATATCATGTAAAGCATATAATGGTGGAAAAGGAAATTCAATTGGACACAATTTTAGTGTGATACATTGCATGTGTAGTATTAATGTAGTTTTAAATGAATTAATATTAAAATTTCATGTAAAGTTGTTGAGAGTCATATGTGTGTCCAAGTTTGTACACATTCAGATATTGCGTACATTATTAATATGCTAGGTAGATATGTAAGTAATCTCAGAATGGATCATTGGGTGGCAACTATGTAGGTTATGCGCTATTTGAAAATTAAAGAACAAAAGACTACATGCTCACTGTCATAGATTAGATCAGTTGGAGATCACATGATATTCTGATTTTGATTATATTAAATGTCAAGATAGTAAAAGATCCACTTCATGCTACATTTTCTTATTGGCAGAAGGAGCCATTTCATGGAAAAGTGTCAAACAAACACTTGTGGCTACTTCCACCATCGAGGTAGAATTTATAGCATGTTTTGAGGCATCCAAACATGGAATATGGTTGCGAAGTTTTGTCACTCGGCTGGGCATATTGGGAAACATATAAAGACCCCTAAATTTATATTGTGGCAATAAATTAGGAGTTCTATATTCCAATAATAACAAGAGTTCATCTACGTCAAATGACATTGACATCAAGTTGCTAGTTGTGAAAGAAAGACTGTAGAGTAAACAAATATCCATTGAACACATAGGGACAAACTCCATAATAGCATATCCACTTACCAAAGGATTACCATCAATGGTCTTTCATGAGCATATTGCACATATGGGAGTTGTGATGATTAAGGATATTTCAGTATAGTGGGAGTTTATTTTTTTTGTTTTGTTTAATGTAAGATACTTATGATTTATGATATTTATCTAATCAGAAATTAAGTTAGTCAGTTTCTAGTTATTGTATTTCACCCTGTTAGATTATACTATAGCAATGATCTTACTAAAGTAATTAAAGTAAGACTAGTTGAAAATAGACATGTTCGATCATATTACATGTAATTTGCATGCTAGACAACCACACTTGATCTATGTTGTTGGTGTTGGATAAGGCAAATGGATTCTTTTAAAATCTTCACCAATTTATTTTTAATATCGATTAAAAACACTCTTCTAAATCAATCAAAGTTTCTTCAAAAGATCTTTAAAAAACAAAAACTATTATGATGACCCTTTGTAACGCCTCTCTTTGCTTTCTCGTATTTGATTAATTTTAGATGGAATCTTGTGTCCACTTTGTATTAGAATTAGATTGGTTATAAATTTTTCACGAAAATTCATTTCTCTTTGCTTGGAATGTTACTAGTCGCTTATATCCTAAACGAATTCTTTCTCTCCACGGTTTAATTAAAATAATAAAGTACAGTCCATCAATACAGACCGGGAATAGTTCATTATACAAGTCAACATAAAATACAAGTAATTTAAATTTGGTACAAGTCATCAACACATCTTCATCATCTTTTCTTTAAAAATCCTTCAAGGCTTCCCTGCTTTTCTGCTCACCCAAATGAATTGGGGTCATCACAGGTGTCAACCACAGACACAAATAGGGTAAGTTCATGACACACATAGTTTGAATAAAACATACATAGAGAAACATATACTCACATGGTTATAATGTCATTTAAAAATAAGAGACATGCATGATCCGCACCTTATTCACATCTCACCATCAACACAACATTCTCATCACGGTACACAGTTTAGATCAGCCATACATCACATAGATATATAACACCAAAGTCTTATGCCTATGCCAGGCAAAATATAAAATAACACGGTCTTATGTCCCCGCCAGACAGAATAAAATAACGCGGTCTTATGTCCCCGCCAGACAAAATAACATAACGCGGTCTTATGTCCCCGCCAGACAAAATAACATAACGTACATTCAGCCACAGTCCACTTCATATGTTTCTTAGAATAAATCTTAGTTCCTCACAGCTCAACTAATTCCACATACTAATCATAATTCTAATGTCATAACCAACAAACTCAAGGGATTTAGTTTAACAGACTATATCACTTTACTACTCAGAATAAACATCTAACATTAGAAATTATTTAAGTACTACCATTAAAAACAAATATATATAAATTCAAATCAACATAATTTCAGCATCAATTAATTATATAAATTCAAGAAATCATAAGATACTTTTAATCCAACATATATTTGTAACTAAGTATTCTATTAAACACTATACTTCCAAGTAATTATTTCCATGTGGTTATAGATCATTTTAGCTTCCATTAATTAGGTTAAATTCAAGTTTTCTATTCAACAATTATCTATAATTCTAAAAACAAGTTACTAAATCAATTAACCGTTCATTTAGCAATCTTTAATTCTTTGAGGCATTTTATCAAACATCTAGTCTACAAATCCTAATTCTTCATGAACTCAAGTAAAAATCTTCATTTTTGGTTCTTAGAAATATTCCACCAAACACTTCACATGCAAAGTTTAATTCCTTATGAAATCAAATAAAAATCTTTATGTAGGTAGTATTCAAACTAGGCATAACATAAACTTCCCCATACCTTTCTTGCCTTTCGAATTTGATCACTTTTGCTTCTTTCTCCTTGATTCCCACGTGATCTTCCTTTAAGGTTGGTGGTCTTGTTTTGCTTTGTAGTATAATTTGAAAATGATGGAAAAGATCAAAGTGAGAAAGAGGTGGGGTTCAAAGGGAGTATTTTGCACTCCTTGTTAGCTTTAAGAATGTTTTTGAAAAATGCTTTGAAAGTAACCAAAGAGTGCACGGCTACTACTTATTTTGGGTTTGGAAGGGTTTTGCAAATGCTTTTGAAAGGAACCAAGAGTGGCACGTTCACTTGGTGTGCACAGTCCTCTCCTTGGTTTATATAAAGCTTTGTCCCTTTTGCCTTCCAATAATTCTACAAATATCTCCCTTAGTCATAAATGCTTGCTTTACACATGCTTTACTTTCATTGGCTATTGAATGGTTGGCTTCCAAGTGGCTTGTTTCAAGAGTTTTCTATACTTTTCCTTGGTTTAAGCTTGTTTTCACCTGCCTTGCTTCATTTGTGTAGGAAATTCCATTTAACTTTTGGTTTTTCTTCATTCTTTATTCTTGAGTTTTTTACCAAAAACTCGTATCAGTAAAATAGAGGTTCCGGATTCCTTAACCGTTGGATTTTCTTAAAATTTTAAACATATACTCCTATCCCATATATCTAACTTTGGACCGTTGGGATTTTTGAAGTAATTCTTATAAATGTCTACGTGTCCAAAATGAGCTAAGAGGAAGTTTTCTTAAAAAAAAATCTTTCTAATGCTATCATTGCTAACTTTCCACTAGGTTTCATTTGATTGGCTAATCTTTTCCTTCTTTGAATTTCCTTCTTCTTGTCCTAGCTGGTTTTATACGTTCACTTCTCCATTTGTATAGTGCATTTTATTTGATTTTAGTTTTCATACGTATGATGCCTTGTGTTTGTGCTAAGTTTTGTTTTCTAAAAGATTCCAAGCATTAATTGCTACTTTTTACTTGGACCAATGGAATGTCTAGACTCCTTATCCATTCATGTGATCATTCTTGACTTTTCTACAAGTTTTACTCCATTGATCTTGCATCATATGGTCAAGGCTTAATCTAGAATTCCAAATTAATCTAATTTCCTTTTATTGCATGCAATAGTAAAATGCTATTTTCTTATTGTTCCATATTGACTCTAATTATTAAAATTACTAAACTAACTTATTTAAGCAACCTATTCCTTCCATAATTAAGAGAAGACTTCATAGATTATGTCCATCCTTTCTTTATAATTTTCTGATACCTAGGGTAGTCTAGATTAAGCTCTTTTTCAACCTATCTTCCAAAATTCATAGAAATTTCTGTTTATGGTTTTTCTGCCCCC
>CM023944.1:13000317-13023382 GCA_013407115.1 Glycine latifolia | reverse complement strand
CCCCCAATCATGTTGATGATTTGTTGTTTAAAGGTATTTTATCCTACACTCAGGTTCCCACAAATTTCTGAAGTCATCTTGGTCATTTTTGACCTAAGGGCATTTTGGTAATTTACCATCCTCGGGACATGATGGTAATTATTCAATTTATTCAAGGGTATTTATGGAACTTCCTCCTAAAATATCTCACTAAAATATCTAGGGGTATTTTGGTTATTCTTAAAAATATCCAGGGGCAAAATTTTCATTTTCATCCTAGGGGCATCTTCGTCATTTCTGAAATTATTCAGGGACGTTTTGGTAAATATCTTCCTAGGGGTATTCTTGTAATTTCTATTTTATGGGAAGGGTGATATGGTCATTTTCTTCAGACACGTTTAGAATGTCTCTAATTAATCTTTTACCCAAATAATTCGATCATAAACCATTACCTTTCCCATAATCTAAAACTATCATAGTTATGAAATTTTGGGGTGTTACACCCTTCATATCAATTCCACTCCCAAGATGATTACAAAACTAAGAGTTATAGAGAATAAAAGAAATACACAAGAGTTTATACTAGTTTAATCCAATTTGGACTTACATCCAGTCATTCTAAGTCCTCTTAGAACTTTCACCATATAGAGAACACAAGTACAAACACTACGCACACACAATTCTCTAATAGAAATCAAATCTTTCTCTTGAACCCTAAAAGAAAATATCTAGAATTCAAACCCTATCAATTCTCTAACATCTTTGGTAACCTTAACCGAATACCACAATCTAAAAGAATAAAAGATAACGGATTGAATACACCTAAAATGTGTAGATATTTAATCTTCAATATTTCTTCACAAGTTAATCAATTCATGATTGTAAAATGAGTGATTCTTTCATCAACATCAATCTTCAAACTAATTACAATGTTATTCTATTAGAAGACTCTTGAAATATTTTTCTCCAAAATATGAATGAATGAAGAGTCTATTAAAAATAAAACACATAAGGGTAGGCGATCAATTAATTCGATGTTGCTTGCCAAATTTCAAGTAGAAGTAAGTTCTTAAGAAACTTAGAGAACAAGAATACTTGATCCACTTCATATTTGATCAATCACTAAGCATGAGAAAGACTTAAACTATATCACACACATTCCTAGTCTAAAACATTCAATAGAAATGCCTCATCTATTAAACATGTTAGACATTTCAAAATTATCAAACCAAAACTAAAAACTAAGGGCTTCAAACTTTGATCTAATAGTTGGTTATATTGTATATGTGACCATTGATGGACATAGTTACAATAAAGGTAACAAAAGTCGCTTTGATCCTATATTGATAAAATTAATGGATGAGATTGATTGAAGATGTTATTCAGTAAAGATAACAATTTTGAGCTCATAATGTTATTTTATAACACAGGAATAAAGATATATGTGACTCAAGTGAGAGATTGTTAAATATTTTTAATATGTGAGTCTACATATAATATTAAATCATGCATTATATGTTATCTATAAGATTTTATTGTCCCTATTAAAGTTATTTTATAAGGATAAATTTATGGGGATATATAACATCGCATTTAGTGCGATCGACTATGTATAATGTGTAGATACCATAAGTCTTAATTTTGTTATTACGATGTGTGAAATAGAAATAATAAATATTTAATAGTACAAGTCTTCATGAATGAGTATAAGGATGAAAAGACATAATTTTTCATGAAAAGGTACATAACTATTATAAAAAGGGTAACAACCCCTAAGTTATATGTATCAAGTTTTTTTCTAACATCCCATCACTAGAGAAGATCAAGAGGGTTTGTGCATAGAGACTTGAAAAATTATTAAGCTCAATTATTTCTTCCTCTTATAATCATCCACGAATACATGTATGTTTTCACTATAATCTTATTTTTTTATATTCTTGACGATTTAACATAAAAGTTTATATATGATGTTTATCATAATCCAACTTATCTTCTCCCAATTTTTAACAAATATAACATTTAAAAGCTAAACCAGAACAATATGAAAACCCGTCTGATAATAATAATATATTTATTTAGATCATCTCTATGGTAAGATTGATCTTGAAATTTTATGATCTAGAACAATATATTAAATAAAATTCTCTTATATTTAATTTAATTATGTAAAAATAGACATATAATTTCATAAAAAATACATTTTATATCATTAAACAAATAACATAATTTTAACAAATTTTAAAAATATATATCATATTTTTATTTAATTTATTCTTATATTATTATCGTCTTATATTCAATTTATATCTTTAAAAAAAATTACACATACATGAATATCTATGTAAAGAACCCTACTTAATTACACTTATAATGTTACCTCTACCAATGAGTATTGAAAATCATCTTAAAACGAGCTTGCTCTGAACATATTGCACAGATATATCAAGGGGAAAGAAATTTTAAAATTGATAACACTTGTATCTTAAGTCAAAGGAATATATAAAGTAATAATATTTGTGAAAATTTCTGTCAAATCTTGGTTCCAAGGCAAAAATAAAATACGTGCCAAATTCGCAAAGTCCCTTTCAAGAGGGAAACAAGGGCAGAACGCAACGCAAAGTGGAAATAGAACCACCTTGCACATTCTCAAAGCGGCGAGCTACTTGAATTGAATGACCCATCATTTGCTCCATTTGAGCCAATTGTGGAGGCTCCTTCCAGATAAATATCACGAACCATAAAAGCTGTCAATCGATTATTCCACACTCTTTTTCTCAAACACATTTTTATTACCAAATTATTTTTACCGAATTTTTTTCATAAAACATCTATAAAATTTATTTTAAAATATTTTATTTTTGTAAGCGAACAACGCTTATATATACATAATTAATTACAACTAAAAATATTATATGAAATATTAAAATACAATAAAATAATAATAATAAAGTTTATATTAAAATCTATACTAAAACTATTTAGACAATGTTAAGAAGCGTCTTTAACTCTGTCAATTTTTTTTTTAAAGAAACGTCTTTAAGAAATTACAACTATTTTTTTCTTCATAAAACAATACTTACCAATATTATTCCCATAATTTTAGTGCTATTCTATTATTAATATCATTAAACACTTGTCCATTAGAGTTACTGTGTAATTTGGATAAGAAATAAAATTCTTCCCATAAAGTGATGCATGCTTGAATGTTGTATATTATAATTAAGAGTAAATAAAATTTAATATACATTCTTAATTTGAAGTACTATCTAAAATTGTTTTAATTTTAAAATTATATTTAAACTTATAATTAATTCTTTAACATTAAATAAAAATATATAAACATACTAAAATCATATAAATACGTTTCAGATTATATGACATGTAATTTTTTTAAAAAAATATATCTTATTCTTTTAAAATAAATATTTTTTACTGTAAAAAATTATATGACATAAATTTACTCTTCAAGCCAAATAATTAAGAAGAAAATTTAGATATTTTGTTGGTTCCGTTCACAATTTGGAATTTCACTCAAAAACTCTGCGTATAAAAAGTTTGTTTTAATACAAGGTAAAATTTTAATTCTCATAAGAGAATAACATACAAAAATACCTAACGAATAATTATTAAAAAAAAAACTTAAAAATCACGTCTTAATTTTGTCCAATACAAAGACATTTGAAGACAATGAGATGGGACTTAACTATGGCGGATTGGCGCGGTCTTCTTTCTTCAGCGGTGGCAATCCACAATCTATTTATGTTGCGTTTTCATTTTGCCTAACTTTTAATAACGTATATGGACTTATGATTGAGTGGATATATATCCTCTATACTTTAAAAAAATGGACGGCACCTGATACAGTTTGGATCTAATGACTTCTACTATAGTTACTTGTAACTTTTTTATCAAACAGACTTACGCTATGTTTTTGTTTTGTTTCCAACGATGGAAACAATCTTGAGAGGATAGAAATAAGTGTTATTGGTTTAGGGTCGATAAAGGTAAGAAATAAATTTAAGGAAAAGAATATTTAGGCACCTTAAACTTTATAAATTTTACAGATAGATATTTTAAACTTTAATTTTGTTTTCATTGATCTCTAAATTTTATTTCTTTTGTAAATAGACACTGTAAACTTTAATTTTATTACAATTAATCCTTAAACTTTACCTCTTTTATACATATATAATTAGTTTCAATTTCATCTCAATTAATTCTTAAAATTAATCCCTTTCATAAATGATATCTTATATTAAATTGGAGTTAAATTGCTAAAAAAATATCTCAATTGTTTGTTTAATCTCACCTGCTTATCAATTTTTTTTTATAAATAACTTTTTCGAACATTAAAATATAATAAAATTTAGAATTAAAAATCAAATAAAAATTTTTTGATTAATGTTATTATGTTCCCTTTTATATATCTTCTAAATTTATATTCTTTATTATATATTTTAAATATGGAAAAATGAGTTGTAAAAAAATGAATGATTGTCATTTAAGAAAATAACTTCAAAAGAAATATTACTAAAACTAAAATTTTAATTTTGAAGATCAATTGAAATGTAATTAAAGTTTAAGGTGTTTATTTTAAAAAAAGTTAAAAGTTTAAATATCAATTATAATAAATTTAAAGTTTATAGTGTCTATTTATAAAAAAAAGTAAAGTTTAAGGTTTAATTGAGACAAAATTAAAGTTTTAAGTGTCTATTTGTAAAAGAAGTAAATTTTAAGGGGGTTTAATGCTTTTTCCCCTAAGTGGGACTCGTTTATACTATTATTTTTTTTTTATTGATTTTCACTCATCTTGTTATTTCTCTTCTCTTTTTTATATTTATTTTTCTTCAACTAAATAACTTTACTTATCACTTTGTTTTTCATCTACTCTAATTTTTCTCCTCTCATCTAAAACAACCTTAGTGTTCCAAGGCCAAGATTCCATGTAGTTTGAAAAGACATGCAGAGGATGAAATTAATGTTGGAATTTATTGGATGTAAATAAAATATATGATATATTTATTGATGCATATTAGTTATTTGTCCTTATTATGTGAGGGTGCCTATGATGGGTTGGACCCTCATTTATGTTTTCGGTGACATTCAAAATCACGATTTGTTTCATGAACCACAAATCCATTATTCATGAACAAATTAAGCCTAGAACATGAAATAACATATATCACACTAGAATAGGGTGAATAGTGTGTTAACTAAAAGTTTAGGCTTTTTTCAAAAGATATAGAACTTTACAAAACAAGTTAACACTATTTTGGAAAGAAAACTCTTAATAAGAGCATCCACATTGAAGTAAATATTTTTTCGCAAATATACTTTTATAAAAGCTTGTGTGACCAAAGAAAAGTTTGAAGCAATTGCAAATAAACAAGTTCTAACAGAAGTTAGAGTAAAAACACAATGTTTATACTGGTTTACTCAACTTGAGCTACGTCCAATTCTCTTTCACAAACAATGAAGGGTTCCACTAATAACAATTGATAACAAATGAATTTATACTCTGCCACTCTTGGTTACAATAAGTATTTTCTATGTCACTCTTGACTTACCCTTAATATTCCCCAAAGATTAAAAACACCTAAGTATTCTTTGATCACTAGGTCGCTCCTTGTTTTTCAAACAACAGTTTGAATGAATATGATATTCAAATTTCTCGCAGAGAGGATATACAATTAAGTTTTGATACTAGAGAGTACTTTGCTATGCAAAGAATAAAACTTTCTAAGTTCTGAAGATTTGAGCGTCCAACACTTTTTGACAAAGTCTTAACACTTGTATGATATGAGTGATTTCTCTTTTTTTGTGTTGATTCTTGAGGTTGCTTTTATAGGCTTCACGAAAGATATTCGTTGTGGAATCTGCCTTCCTCAAATAATTGTGTTATCAATAAATTGTCTTTTTAGGTACGTGGCAACTTGTTGAGGAGAGAAAGAATGGGCAAAGGTACAATGCTTTTGCGGCTCTCTACTTCACTACTTGTACAATTGATTTTGTCACTAATGACATTCCTTTTGTCTTTGCCTTCATACACTTGAAATTCAAATGTTAGTGAAATATCATAACATACATCAAGAGGGAAAAATTCAAATGTAAGAATCTTTGTTAGGATTTTATTTCATGTTAGATTCAACTTATAGGCAAAGTGTAACCCAATCATGATGTAGTAATTGAACTATCATCTAGGTTGTCTCCAAAAAGAATAAAGGAGAGATTTCATGTAATTATTTAACTAAAAACCATGTTTTTGTATTTTTGTTTTGTGATTGTCACGAAATAAATAACATAAAATAAATTGCAATAAAAAAATTAAATGACAATAAAATAATTAAGTGAAGATAGAAATACTAGACTTGGATGATCAATCTTGATGAATGAATGTCTAGGTTTGAACTTGGAATTCGCTCGATCCATTGTAACTTATCAATTCTTTACTCATCATCTCTTTTGCCCATTCCTAATTAACTGATGTATCCTATCCCAGCTCCTGCATGGTCATAGATTTTAAACTACTTGCCTAATACTCAATCCCTTGGACATACCGACACAAGCAATCAACATTAATGATTGAGAATTAGCAAGGCTTAACCGAGATTATTCTATCCCTACAAATAATCCAATTAAGTACTTGATTCATGTTTGAGTTTCAACAAACATCGCAGAGCGTAAGTCATTCTTGAATTCATCTATAAGATGACTAATCAAATAAAAACATTAAGTACGGAAACAAATAAGGAACTCAAGATGAAGTATTGAAATGATAGAATTAAAGCGAAACAAGGTTCATCCTTTCCTCCCCTAGGTGGAAGAAATTACACTCATAAAAATAATACAATGAAACCTAGAGTGTCTGATGGAATAATGGAGGTGTCTAGTAGGTGGAAGTCTAAAATATAATTCTAAGAACTGCTTGAGACTTCTACCATGTTACAATGAATGCCTAGCTTCCTATTTATAGAGTTGTAGCTAGGTTTAATTAAGAAGATAATAACAAGAAATTACAAATAAATAATATCTCTAATTATTTCAAGTAATTATTTTTTTCTTCAACTGATTTATCCTTGAAAAATATCTTGCTCTTGATTTTTCTAGCTTTTATCTTCAATTTTTGCAATTTCTTCTGGTCTGTTGATTTTGCTGTAAAACTATCAAAATTCATTAAAAATAACTAAAACATAAAATGCTACCTAAGACAAAGTAAAAACTGAATTTAAAGCTAATTTATTTCAAAACAAGGCCTAAAGTTAACTGAAATGCCAAATAAATGTCATAAAATGCATATGACATTCAGGTAAATTTGACGTTTATTGGCACTCCAAACTTAGAACCTTCCTTGTCCTTAAGCAAGACTAACTAAAACTACTAAAACAGTAAAAATTACTTAAAAAAGTAAGGACTCAAACAAAATTAAACTAAGATTCAAAAACAAAATTAAACTAAGACTCAAAAACAAAAGACAAATTAAAACTAAAGAGAGGATACACAATGAGAAGTTACATACACACTCTTCTTGCATTCCCCTTTATTCAACAATTTTTTTGTTCATGTGCTTCAATCAACTAAGTATGGTGCCCACATTCAACTTTTTAGCTCAACCAAATCAAATTTAAGGTTAGAAATATGCAACAAGAATGACAATGAAATTTAATGGCATAACAACTTGTCCTCACAATAAGTGTTTCACTCTTAAGCTTTTGACTTAGCTTTGGGTAAGTGTTTCACTCAATTCACATCTTAAGACACCACATTTCAACTTTGACTTTAATCTCAACACATAAAATGCATGCAAAGATAACTAAGGACTTTCTTGGCTTGTAATGGGGCTTGGCTAACAAGGAAAAATGCTTTTTCTAGATATTCAAAAGTAACTCAAAGGAAGGAAATCACATAGTTTATTCATTGGATTTTAATTCACTTCCTACCAATCCTTGGTACCCCAGATTTTCAATTTCATACATGCTTTTCTTTGTCCACAATTGTTTATTTTTTCTTTACTTTGCTTCTCTCTTGTTTTTCTTTATTTTTCTGTTTTTCATATTTTTCCTTTTTCAATACTTTACAAGAGAGAATAGGGATAATACTTTTAACCTTTATTAATGTGATAGCTTGTTGATACCCTTTATTTTGTTCCCTTTGTGTGGTGCATTGCCACTCCAAACTTAAAACTTTTCTCAATTCCTAGACCTGTGCTATCCTATCCTTTAAATTAAAGGTAGTAGCGGATATATAAACATATAAATTTCAAGATTAGGGAATTAGAACATAATACATCAATTAAGCTCAAAGTAAGGTGCAAGGGATAAACAATGTAGGGTAGGCTTTTTGGCTCTTGGCTAAGCATGCAAACATGACATTGATACTTTCAATGCATCAATTGCAACCAATCTACAAGAGATTCAATCAAAGTCTACTGTGAGTGAAATAAGAGTGTCTCTCAATATATATTTGTATCATTATAAGGATCACTCACTCATCGGGTTAGGTCTACAAGTTGCTTTATTTGCTTTTAATTTTTCATGCCAAACTCATTACACAAATCAATCAAAACGAGTATGTAGTCCTCCAAACAAGCTAACCGTTAATAAGGTTGCACATGATGAACACAACTAAAAAATGCAAGTTAGTGCTATGGTACTGAGTGTTTCAATCTTTAGTTATAGAGCTAACATTTGCTTTCCCAATTCAGTTTGGATTCATCTTTCTCCACCTGGATGACGCCTTTCTTCATAATCATCATATCCCTGAGTTGTTGTAGGGGTTAGAACACATGGCTTCAATTATTTTTATGGTATCAACATGGGGCTTTTACATGAGGTTTCCCTCACAAGTAGCATCCAAACTCGTCGTATTATTTGAGAACACTCCACCATAGAAAATAAGAACTAGCCTTTGTTGAGTAATTCCCTAGTATGGACTGTAATGCCCTAAAATTTTGATAACTGAAAATAGATGTTTGATGTATTTCTTGTGTTATTTGATTAGTTTAGATGAGTTGAATTGTTGTGTAAATTATCGTTGTGCAATTTCTTGGTGTAAATGTTAAGTTATGTGGAGTTTGTTTGAGCTATGTTGAAATGTGTGACTTATAGTTTGACCAAAAACCTGTCTCAGTAAAACCACGTTCATGGATTCGTTAATTGTTGGATTGCCTTTAAATTTTGACAGTAGGTTCACAACCCATCTATACATATTTTGACCATTGAGAAATTGCGCTAAGCGAGACGAGGGCATTGAGCAAGAATTGCAGTTTTTAAATACGTCCAGCAGTGCAGAAAAACATGTTTTCACTTCTCTCTCTCTAAACTCTTACCCAAAACCTTAGAATTGGGTGTTTTTACACTTCCTTTGAAAATGAGACATTGTAAAAGTTTCCTTTTTATAAAATTGATGTCATTTTTGTGACCTTCGTTGAGCCTCGGTCACATTGGTGTGATCCAAATTTTAAAATAATTGATATGCTTCCAGCATATATTAGTTTTTAGGAGTAATTAATTAATATTTTGTTTAATAATTAGTAATATAAATTAGGACTAGGTAAGTTATTACTTATTTGCATATTACTTTAATTCCTTATTTATTTGGTTATTTAGGAACCAACAAGAGAGGAAAAGAAGCAAAAAGAACAATTTAGTGCTCTCAACCAAGCTGCGTGACTCGCGCCAATTCCTACGCAATCAGCGTCATATTATCAACATCAAATACTCAATCCGAAGACCCCGCGCTAGTAGCGCCACCCACCGCGCCAATCGCACCAGATGCTTAAAACCAACCCTTCAACTCGAATAAGCCACACTATCAGCGTGACCATCCACGCGAGTAGTGCCAAGATATCAAAATCAGACATTCAGTTCGAATGTCCCACGCGATCAGCATGGGACATCGCGTTGTTAGCGCCAGAGTTCCAGAATAGCTTAATCAATTCAAGCATCCCACGCGATCAGCGTGGGACTCCGCATTAGTCGCGCCACGATCACGGTATTGCCTGATTTAAAAGATCTGATACTGATTTAGCTTGGGGAACAGTTCCTTGTTACCTAAATTAAATCTAGAACGTATGGGTGATAAAAAGAAACCTCTGGGACACAAAGAATGACCTTCTTCTGGACTCTTGAAAGACTTTTTGCAGAAGAAGACATTGAAGAAACCTTGGAGAAGATTGGATTCATTAGGGTTACTGCAGAATAGCAACTCTGCTTGTAATTTCTTCTCTTCCTCTGGTAATTATTCTCTAGGAACATGCTAGTTGTAAGATTTATGTCAGTTCTGAGTATGCTTGGCTAAGTTCTTGTATTGTGGTTAGAGCAAGAACCTATGTGAACTCCTCTATGTCTTGATTGGTTTTAATGAGAATTATCATAATTGCTTTGTTTTATTCTGTTCTTCATTGTATTGTTCCTAATTGGGACTGGCCATTCTATTAAGATGTTTAGGGTTAGGATTCACAATAAGGATATTGGGATTCTAGTTTCTGAAATGAGTAAAATGACAATTTATACATTACCTAGGGATAGGAATGTGTAGTTGCAGCAATTTCAGGATGTATTTGCTGAATGCTTGGTTTAAGAGGGAATCACTAAGGGATTAGGGTTTCTAATTTCATTAAAGGGTTAAATTGCTAAGGGATTAGAATTTAGCTAATTATGTGAGAATACATCAGCTGAGCAATTAGATATAATTCAAGTTAATAATCAATCTAAGTATAGAAGGTAGGGATCATAGGGGAATGCGCTTTAACCACAATTGTTTCTCATCACTGCATAACAATCAAATTAAGTTTAATTTACGTTCTCGTTAATTCTCTGTTATTTAATTTCAGTTACGTAATTACACAAACTCAACCAATTCTCTCAATTTATTATTTGTCTTCCAATTTCTAAGTCGTTAAGTTACAATAAAATTGCATTCAATCCCTATGGAGACGATACTTTACTTACTCACTTTATTACTTGAAACAAATGGTACACTTGCCGGTTTTTGCAACAAGTTTTTGGCGCCGTTGCCAGGGATTGTATCGCCAATTTTAGAGTAACTTTAATCTTGAGATTGGAATTTCTTTTGTTACTAAACTACTTTTCTTAGTTTATGCGAGGTATAGTTAATCCTGATCATCTACAGTACGATCCTAAAATAGAAAGAACTATTAGAAGAAACAGGAGACTAGCCAGAGAAAGAGAAAGAGAAGCAGAAGACTTTGGTTGTGATTCAATCTCTAAATTAGAATCAGAAATGGTTGACCGAGGAAATAATCAGCCAAGACCGGAAGATGAACTAATGGAGGATATTCTAGCTCGATTGTTCACTAGACTAAACTCTAGTATTGTAAGACCACCAATTAAAGCAAATCACTTTGATATTCATCCTTCATTGATTACATTGGTGGAACGCAGTCAGTTTGGAGGGGAAGATAATGAAGATCCCCATGATTTCATTGATAGATTTCTGAGAATCTGTAATACCATTAGACACCAAGGACTGTCAGATGATGCTATAAGATTGAGGTTATTTCCTTTTGCTGTGAAAAGAAAAGCACTTAGATGGTTAGATAGACAGACCTCAAATAGCATAACCACTTGGGAAGAATTATTTGCAAAATTTTTCTCTCAATACTTTTCAATGGATAAATACAATCGGCTGGTGAATGAGATCACCAATTTCACTCAACATGAAAGGGAAACTTTATGTGCAGCATGGAATAAATTTCAAGAGCTGATTCGGAGGTGTCCACAATATGACATGACTGTGGGTAAAAAGGTACATATTTTCTTTAATGGAATGATACCTGAATCACGCCTTATTGTTAATGTTGCAGCTGGTGGTTCCATAAGATCGAAAACTGCAGTCCAGACGTATGAATTGATTAACTCTCTAGCCCGTGATGAAAATGAACGTACCCCAGTTCAGCCCAAGAGAGAAGTTATCCAGTTGGGGAGTAATGATGCAATGTTAGCTGAACAGAAAATATTGGCTCAGCAATTAGCCAAATTAAATGCAAAGATTGACAAACTCCAAGTCTCTGCAGCTCAAGTTTCATCCAGTAGAATGCAACCTGCCATATGTGAGTATTGCCAAGGTGAGCATGAATCTAATGAATGTCCCACATTGGTAGGAGCTGACCCAGTGCAGGTGAATGGCCTTTGGTATGATCAGAGACCCCAACAAAATTTCCAGAGAAATCAAAACAATGTTATGGGAAATAATTTCCAAAGGAGAATCCAAGGTGCTGGATTAGATTATAAATCTAACAATTATTTGCAGCCTCCACCTATTCCACCCAAAGAACCATCGGAGCTGGAAAAAGCTATGTTACAACTGTCTAAAACAACTAATGAGCACATCCAGGCCACCAATGCCTTCATTAATGAGACCAGAGCTCATCATAAAAATCAAGATGCCTCCATTAGAAATCTTGAGAATCAAATTGGGCAATTGGCAAAACAACTAGCTGAAAGGTCTCAAGGACAGTTTCCAAGTGACACCATTGTGAATCCTAGAGAGCATGCAAAAGCAATAACCACTAGGAGTGGAAAAGTAATTACACCTCCAGAGAATCCAAAGGTAAGCCAAAGAGGAGCTGAAGAGGAAAATACTAGAGGGGATGCAGAACAAGAAGAAGCACCTTTAACCAAGCAAGAAGAGACAAATTTTGCACCTTTGAAGAAGCCAATGGATTTCTCCCGCTTTGAGAAAACTCCTTATCCAGTAAAGAGCAAGCAACAAGAACAAAAACAACAGTTTGCCAGGTTCTTAGAAATGTTTAAAAAACTGCATATTAACATTCCATTTGCTGAAGCTTTAGCTAATATGCCTATGCAAAATTTATGAAAGAAATGTTGTCTAGGAAACATAAATTTCAGGAATGTGAGACTATTGCACTTACTGAAGAGTGCAGTGCTATAATACAGAGAAAGCTGCCACCAAAGCTTAAAGACCCAGGCAGTTTTAACATTCCAATTGCAATAGGGAACATTAATGCAGGAAGAGCTCTATGTGACTTGGGGGAAAGTATAAATTTAATGCCTTTGTCAGTTTACAAGTCCCTAGGAATCTCTGAACTAAAGCCTACCAGAGTTTCTCTACAACTTGCAGATCGTTCTTTAAGGAAGCCTATAGGAGTTATTGAAGATGTTCTAGTAAAAGTAGATAAGTTTATTTTTCCTGTAGATTTTATAGTTTTAGATATGAATGGTGAAAGTGAAATACCACTTCTCTTAGGTAGATCATTTTTAGCCATTGCTAGAGCTTTAATTGATGTAGAGAAAGGTAAACTAGAACTTAGGATGGATGATGAGTCTATTACTTTTAATGTTTTCGATGCTATGAAAAATCCATCTGATGAACATGATTGTTTTAGGCTAGATGTTTTGGATAATGTAATTCATGCAGGTCAAACAGAGGAAGAGGAACTTGAAGAAGTGCTAGAAATTAGGAGTCAAGAAACCATACAAGAAGAGTTGGAGATAGCCATGGAGGTGCTGGAATAGAAAGAAGATGACATCCCAGTTGGAGCACCAAAGGTTGAGCTGAAAGAGTTACCGAAAACTTTAAAGTATGTGTTTCTAGGTGACGGAGAAACATACCCAGTCATTATCAATAGAGGGCTGGAATTTTATGAGGAAGAGCAGCTATTAAAAGTACTTAAGGAGCGCAAAACTGCTATAGGCTGGTCCATATCCGATTTGAAAGGTATTAACCCATCTTTTTGTACTCATAAAATTCTTATGGAAGATGATATGAAACTAGTGAGACAACCACAGAGGAGACTTAACCCAACTATGAAAGAAGTGGTAAGAAAAAAGGTGGTTAAGTTGTTAGATGCAGGTATGATTTACCTAATTTCAGACACCGCATGGGTAAGTCCAGTTTAGACCGTCCCCAAGAAAGGTGGGATGACAATCATTCAAAATGACAACAATGAATTAATCCTCACAAGAACTATCACAGGCTGGAGGATGTGTGTGGATTATAGGAGACTGAATGATGCAACTAGGAAGGATCACTTTCCATGGACCAAATGCTTGAGAGATTAGCAGGGCATGATTATTATTGCTTTTTAGATGGATATTCTGGGTACAATCAAATACCAGTAGCACTCGAAGACCAAGAAAAGACAGCCTTCACTTGTCCTTTTGGAGTGTTTGCATATAGAAGAATGCCTTTCGGCCTATGCAATGCACCTGCAACATTTCAAAGGTGCATGCTTTCTATTTTTTCTGATATGGTTGAAAAAGGTTTAGAAGTATTTATGGATGACTTTTCTATTTTTGGCTCTTGCTTTGATTCATGTTTGGCTAACTTAGCTAAGGTTTTAAAAAGATGTCAAGAGACAAATTTAGTTTTAAATTGGGAAAAGTGTCATTTCATGGTTCGTGGTGGAATTGTCCTAGGCCATAAAGTATCTGAAAAAGGGATAGAGGTTGATAGAGCTAAATTGTTATTGATTGAAAAATTGCCTCCTCCTATCAATGTTAATGGTGTTCGAAGTTTTTTAGGTCATGCAGGGTTTTACAGGAGGTTCATCAATGATTTTTCCAAGATTGCAAAACCTCTCAGCCAATTGACTAAAAAGGGAGTAGACTTTTGTTTTGATAAAGCTTGTCTGGATGCATTTAATGTATTGAAAAATAAACTTACTACTGCACCTATTTTAATAGCCCCTGATTGGACCTTACCATTTGAACTTATGTGTGATGCTAGTGCTTATGCAATAGGTGTTGTTTTAGGACAAAGAAAAGATAAGCGTCTACATGTCATATATTACGCTAGTAAGATTTTGAATGAGGCACAAATTAATTATGCCACAACTGAAAAAGAAATGCTAGCTGTGGTTTATGCATTAGACAAATTTAGGCCTTATTTGGTTGGCTCTAAAATTATTGTTTACACTGACCATGCAGCTCTTAAATTTTTAATGAATAAGCAAGATGCAAAGCCATGCTTTCTGCGTTGAATGCTTTTGTTTCAAGAGTTCGATTTGGAAATCAAAGATAAAGTTGGAGTGGAAAACAAGGTAGCTGATCACTTGTCAAGGATTCAAGACAAGAAGTTGCAAGATGGCCCAGAAGTAGAAATCAATGAGTATTTTCCTGAAGAAGGAGTGATGGCAATCCAAGTCAGCCCATGGTTTGCAGATATGGCTAACTACAAAGCTGTAGGTGTAATACCTAAAGAATTAAATTGGCAACAGAAAAAGAAGTTTCTCCATGATCCAAAGAGGTATTTGTGGGACAACCCTTTCCTTTATTTTCAATGTACTAATAGGGTAATTCGCAGATGTGTAACTGAGTCAGAGGCACCTAAAATCCTTTGGCATTGCCATGCTTTGGATTATGGAGGACACTTCGAAGGGAATAGAACAGCACAAAAGGTCTTGCAATGCGGTTGTTATTGGCCAACATTATTCAAAGATGCAAGGGATTTTGTGGAAAAATGTGATAATTGTCAGAGGACGGGAAATATCTCTCGTAAAGATGAAATGCCACTGAACAACATCCTAGAAGTTGAGCTGTTTGACGTATGGGGCGTTGATTTTATGGGACCCTTCCCTAAATCATATTCCAATCAATATATCTTGGTTGCAGTAGATTATGTGTCTGAATGGGTTGAGGCTCTGGCCTTACCAACCAATGAAGCGAAGGTGGTGGTCTCATTCCTGTGGAAGAATATCTTCATCCGCTTTGGAGTGCCGAGAGCTATAATCAATGATGGAGGTACCCATTTTTGCAATAAAAAGTTTGATAGCTTACTTTCCAAATATGGAGTCAACCACAGAGTTGTCACACCATATCATCCTCAAACAAGTGGACAGGTAGAAATTTCTAACCGAGAACTTAAAAGAATTTTAGAAAAGACTGTTGGAAATTATAGGAAAGATTGGGCCAAGAAGCTAGATGATGCATTGTGGGCATATCAGACTGCTTTTAAAACACCTATAGGTATGTCTCCATTTCAACTTGTATACGGTAAGTCTAGCCATCTTCCAATTGAGTTAGAACATAAAGCTTTGTGGGCCACCAAATTCTTAAACTTTGAACTCTCTAAATCTAATGAAAAACGATTATTGCAATTAAATGAGCTAGATGAGTTTAGGTTAGCTGCATATGAGAATGCTAGGATTTATAAAGAGAGGACCAAGAAGTGGCATGATAATAAAATTCGTCCTAAAGAATTTTAGCCGGGACAACAGGTATTGCTTTATAATTCTCGCCTGAGACTTTTCCCAGGTAAGTTAAAATCCCGTTGGTCTGGCCCATTTTTAGTAAGAAAGGTTTATCCTTACGGAATAGTTAAAATTTCTCCCTTAGACAATGACAGGTCTTTTAAAGTGAATGGATGCAGGGTGAAACACTATTTCGGTGGTCAAGTGGATAGGAATTTGGTTTCTATTCCACTGAATCCACCCGATGATTGAAGGGTGGTACGTCAAGCTCGTGACATTAAACAAGCGCTACTTGGAAGGCAATCCAAGCATTTTATTTTGTTAATTTGGATTTCTGCAGGTTTTGAATTCAGTTAAAGGTTTTATGCTTAGTTTTAATCATTTACTTTTAATTATTTTTGGTTGATGTTATTTGTTTCTAGTTAGCTAGGTGCATAGTTTATTTCAGTGTTAATTTGCATTTTAGTTCTTCTATTATAGGTTATCTTGTATATAATTAGTTTAATTTAGAATTTAAAATTGATAAAAAGCATTGGAAAACACTGAAGAGGTTTCGAATAACTCACGCGAATCGCGTGGCCTATGAAGTTATTTGAACTTCAAGCCTTCATCTACATCTTTTCACGCGAATCGCGTGACTGACCGCGCTACTAGCGCGAAGGATTCAAACCCTGAGTAACCTTTGAGCTTTGTCACGCTAATCGCGTGAAGTATGGCGCTGGTCGCGCCACGAGTTCGAACCAAGAAGCCCTGTTTTGTCCTTCCAAGCGGTTAGCGCCGTACATGATGCGATCCGCGTGAGACCACCAGTTCAGTTTTTAAAAAGGGATTTCAGAAACCCAAAATCGCGCCTAATTGCTTGTCATCCCTAGTTTCCCTAATTTCTCTCAATTTCTTAGATTCCATTCAATTCCGTTCAAAGCTTTAGCCACCATTAAGCCATTAAATCTCCATTTTAGGCTATAAAATCCCTAAAACCCATCATCTTCATTCCACCATTTCTGAAAGCTTGAAGTTCTTGGTGAATCCAACTCTTCTTCACTCTACTCACGTCAATGGCAGGAGACAAGGTAAGTTTTCTACCCCCAAGAATGCACATTACATAAAAAGGCACAAAAGATTTGACGTTGGGCACCTGAGTTGCAGAGCTCCAATGGTGGAATTGCGATTCCATGCGATTAGCGCAGACATGGGCGCGAGTCGTGCCAGCTCTGTGATATGTTTTTTTTTTTTTAATTTGTGGTTGATTTAACAGTTTGGTTGATTTCTAAATAGTGTTCTCTGCAATTACTTGTTCAGTAGTTTAACACTTAGGTTTTATTGCCCTTAGTTTGCTTGAATTGAGTTATGTTATGTTTCCATGGCAATTCTTGGTGATGTGTGATGCTTAGGTCCAGCCTGGAACTATTGTTGTAATTAGTCGAATGTGTGAAGGAATCAATATGAAAATTGATGTTCTTTGATTGAACTATCTTGATTGAGATTGAATGGGTTTAGTATGATTATAGTTGGGAATTTCTTCTACTTGTCTATGGTTTTGTCATAATCTGTTTTGAAAATGTGCTTGGCAGTTTGAGTAAGGTAATATTTTCCATACATGGTGTAACTATTGATATAGAATCACCATATTAGGTTGATGATGGAATTACCTGGTTTTGGTTGAGGTGCAACTGCGACTTAAGTCCTTCATTCAATATCATTGTTTGATTTATTGTCTAAACCTAAATCTGGGAATCTCATATACACATCATAGCAATTGAGTGCAATTGATATAATTTTGTTCTAGCAGGGTTCAGTAATAAATGCAATACGTTGGTTAACCTGAATCTAATTGATCTAAACTTCACAAATAGCAACCTATGGAATGAATTTTGATATATGTTGGTTGATATTGGTTGTTACTAGGATCCTCATGTAATGTTGTGATATTTAACAGGAACATATAGGCATGTTTAATCAGGAATGCTGATCATTGATAACCATTTGGACTGAAATGTAAACCATAAATTGTGTGTTGATGACAGAATTGACTGATAATTATTGAGCCCCATACTTAATATGAATGGAGACATGGTGTGCAATTAAATCTGGGAATTTTTTATGTGCATAACCTTCCTATGCTTAATTGAATACTGATTTAGGATGCCAGTTCAAAGCCTGAATTTGGTGTAAATAATCAGATCTTTTGTTGTTTGATATTATTGTGTTGAGTTGGTTAAGGTCAGGTATATCTATTGTGCACTTCTTTTGGTGAATTTGAATGCATGATGATTGAGTGGTTGCTGCTATAGCATTGATTAAATTATGGTTAATTGCATGTGTCTGATAGTGATTAATTAGGTATAGCTCAAATATTGATTCTCTGGTGTGGTACTTTTCTTAGAAAATGAATTGAGGTTAAGATTCGAATAGCATTGTGAATTGCAAGCTATTGAATAGACTAAATCTGGGAATTCAATAATGCACTGCTACTCTAATGGATGAAATACTTGTTAGCAATTTAACTTTTGATGATGATATGTTTGCTTGGTGAGTGTTGTTTTTTTTTTCTCAGACACAATTAAGTTAAGAGTTGATTGCATGAACATGGGTTTGTTGTCTGAAATCAAATTGAGAATTAGTAGCTATGTATACTCCCGACACCCGCTGATTCAATTTGGTTCCCTTAATTGTTTCATATGATTCTATCTGTTAGTAATATGGAAAATTCAAATATGGTAATCCTGAATTATGTTCTTTTTTCAAATTGTCAACTTTTGACTGGGCTTCTTGGTCAAATTGATCTGATTGTGTTTGACAAGTATATTGAATAGATTAATCTGGGAATTGTCAAGTTTAGCATGCATATTATGAGCATTATTGCACTTATCTTTGAATCATGAATGAATATGGGATATTTTCTGAGTTTCAAGGTAAACAAATTGCGAAAGGGAAGAAGAAGAGCATCGCTACATCTGGCAGCAAACGGGCTCGGATTTCAGACTATAATGAGGTTCGCTTCCGCTCTTTGGAGTGTCAGGAGCAATTTGACACATGGTATCTGCCAAAAAAGATTATTCCCGAGAAGAAGATTCTTTGGGAGTCTCTACCAGCAGATTCACCGATCTTCGAGGTCATCACTAGGCGACAGTGGCAGAGATTAGTGAGCTTTCCTGAGTCGAGCTCCAGTTTGATTCTTAAGGAATTTCTGGCGAATGTCGACCCAGTGACAGTGGCTGAGAGGAGAATTAGCTGGGTGCGAGGAGTTTAGGTCCTATTCGATGACGAGACCATAGGGAAATTTTTGTACACCGCATACTCTCCCTTCTCCTGTTGCGAATTTGCCCATATATTTCTTCGTATGCAGCCTGATGTCTTGACCATGCTGTACAGAGATGAGATGCCTCAGTTAGCTGATCAGCTCCACCATGGGATTACTGGCCTATATACAACATGGAAGACCAAGGCTGGCCAGGACTATGTACCAGAGAAGCTGAGGAAGCATGATTTAGTAGGAGATGCAGCTTTCTGGCATCAGTTCGTGAATCACACAGTCATTCTATCTACTAACATGACCGATGTGAACGTGGAATGGGCTACTCTCTTACATGTGCTACAGAGCGAGGCGAATCTTCATCTCTCTTATATCCTTTCTTCACGGATCCTCCACATGATCCAGAACGCCAGCAGTAAATCATGGCTGGCGCATTCTTCTCTCATCTTACATCTATGCCGCTTAGCTGGTGTTGAGATTCTAGAGGATGAGCCTATGGACGTCCGGATTGCCTCCGTCATGAGCCAGAAGACTTATCTAGACGCAATGGAGAGCGCCGCAGAGGAGCAGCTGATCCGAGCATCGAAGCTATCTCCCGAGGAGCTCGCCACTCGTAGTCCTCGTGGAATACCTGCTCATGAGCATTCTCTGCCATCAGGTCCAGCTTCACCTCCACCATAGACTGATCCTCCATCTCCTCCTTCTCAGCCTTCTCCATTGAGGATGCCCAGACACGACATTGTCTATGAGGACTCCCAGAGCTATATATCTTTACATGCTATGATGGAGCATCAGACCAGATTGATTGAGTACCAGACCTGGATGATAGAAGACCTTTGCAGAAGCGGAGTGTGGACTACACAGCATACCAGTATCATTTCACTCCAGCACCTTCATCTTCCCAGCCACCAGTGGGTCCCAGATCACCACCACTAGCAGCTCTGACTCCTCCTGGACCCTCCAGCCCTGCAAAGCCAGCAGCAGACCACCCTGGTCCATCTCAGGTTGCTGAGGACGAGATGATAAAGGGAGAGGAGTGATTTACAAGATTATTTTTGATTTTCTTGTTTTTGATTTTCTTTTTCTTGTTTTAATTTTCCATACATTTACATTACTACACTACACATTTAAATACTTGATGAATTCGTGATAATTGTTACATGAATAATTTGATTATGATTGCATTCTGATTGGATTAATGTTTCGTTTGGTTGTAATTTCTCAAATAATGCACACGTGACGAAAAGTTCTAGTAGCACATAATCCTTGTTAGTTGTTGCTGGGGACAACAATTTTCTAAATCTAGGAATGGGTGTACATGCATTATTTGAAGAATCACATTCAAGAGACAAAGGATGTCTAACATAAAATTTTGTTTTAGTTGTTAAGTTTTAGTCATATGTTTGAATAAAGTGTTAGAAGTATATCTTATGCATCTCAGAATTAGAATTGTCGAAATCAGTGATGAATGAGAAATCTCTGTTAGGAAGCTTGAGTGAGATGAAGTATGGCATGGATTGCATGAATCATGATTGAATTGTGATTGTTTGTATATTGATGTTCATGTTGAAGTTGAAATGATGCTTGATATGAAGTTAACAGAGGCTAACTTGAGTCCATAACCTGTGAGGATTGAGCCATACAGTACTAAATTCTTTCAGAGAGGCCTTACTTTGGTAAGTACTCTAGAACTTGATTTGTTTCTCTGGATGCATGTATATTCTGATATGATTAAGGCAATTTATTCTTTTAAGCTAGGGCCAAATTGACTCACCTTCAATTTTCCATTGTCACCCCTTTTAAGCCTAAACCTTTTTTATTCATATACCTGACATTTGAAACATATACCTTGACTACCCTACTTAAGATTGGAGGAAGAAAGAATTAGAACCAAGACCATTGAATATTGGGGAATACGAAAAGAAAGAAAAAGGTAAGAGGAAAGACAAAGTTACTCAAGAAGACAATTCTGGTTTGAGAGTGAAATGCCAACAGAATAGATCTGGCAAAAACCAGATCTAGTGAAGAATCCAGTTGGGAAATAACAAGTCTGAAATACCAGCTGATGGATCTAAATATATTTTCTTACTATCCTACTTTCTCTGTTACAGTGTTTTGCAGAGGAAAAATCAGAGAATAAAGAGTGATAGACTGGCTAAGTGGACTTGACTAACTCTAACAAAATCCAATCTCAATTTTAGTCACTATCCAAAACTTTCCTACCCTTAAACCAGACCAAGTTACAACCTTATAAAGACCTTTTGATCAGTTGTGCATGCATTTATGTTTCTTATTTTCAGGAACTTGAGGATATGGTCAAGCTTATGGTAGTGTTATCACTGTGTTGGACTGAGTAAGTATAATAACCCTTATACACTTTAGTGCTGAATGAAATACACACGTCTTGGTAAGGAAGACTCAAGTGAAACTCTTGCAGTTGATGGAATTCAAGGTGTTATTGAAACCTTGATCGGAAATTGATTATACTCAGCATTGTGATTCTAAGAGTGTTAAATGTGAATTTATGCTTGATTGTTGATCCTTGCTTTCCATTTAAAATTCAGTTTATTGCTGAGGACAACAATATATAAATCTGGGAATTATTTGATATGCTTCAAGCATATAGTAGTTTTTAGGAGTAATTAATTAATATTTTATTTAATAATTAGTAATATAAATTAGGATTAGGTAAGTTATTACTTATTTGCATATTACTTTAATTCCTTATTTATTTGGTTATTTATGAACCAACAAGAGAGGAAAAGAAGCAAAAAGAACAATTTAGTGCTCTCGACCAAGCCGCGCGACTCGCGCCAATTCCCACACAATCAGCGTCATATTATCAAGATCAAATACTCAGTTCGAAGACCCTGCGCTAGTAGCGCCACCCACCGCGCCAGATGCTTAAAACCAACCCTTCAACTCAAATAAGCCACGCTATCAGCGTGGCCATCCACGCGAGTAGCGCCAAGATATCAAAATCAGACATTCAGTTCGAATGTCCCACACGATCAGCGTGGGACACTGCGTTGTTAGCGCCAGAGTTCTAGAACAGCTTAATCAATTTAAGCATCCCACGCGATTAGCGTGGGACTCCGCGCTAGTTGCGCCACGATCACGATATTGCCTGATTTAAAAGATCTGATATTGATTTAGCTTGGGAACAGTTCCTTGTTACCTAAATTAAATCTAGAACGTATGGTTGATAAAAAGGAACCTCTGGGACACAAAGAATGACCTTCTTCTGGACTCTTGAAGGACTTTTGCAGAAGAAGACATTGAAGAAACCTTGGAGAAGATTGGATTCATTAGGGTTACTGCAGAATAGCAACTCTGCTTGTAATTTCTTCTCTTCCTCTGGTAATTCTTCTCTAGGAACATGCTAGTTGTAAGATTTATGTCAGTTCTGAGTATGCTTGGCTATGTTCTTGTATTGTGGTTAGAGCAAGAACCTATGTGAACTCCTCTATGTCTTGATTGGTTTTAATGAGAATTATCATAATTGCTTTGTTTTATTCTGTTCTTCATTGTATTGTTCTTAATTGGGACTGGCCATTCTATTAAGATGTTTAGGGTTAGGATTCACAATAGGGATATTGGGATTCTAGTTTCTGAAATGTATAAATTGTCATTTTACTCATTTCAGAAACTAGAATCCCAAT
>CM023944.1:12969434-12997693 GCA_013407115.1 Glycine latifolia | reverse complement strand
GCTAATGGTAGGGAGTCCTGATGTGAGATGTGCCCATATAGATGGATGTAGCTTCCTCAGGCTAATGATAGGGAGTCCTGATGTGAGATGTGCCCATATAGATGGATGTAGCTTCCTCAGGAATTGGTAAGTGATATATATATATATGACATGTACATGGATTGTGTTTTAATGTGTTGTGAACTGTTGAGGGTCATGATGGCTAAATGATATTGATGTGTTTTATAAAAAGGGTACTGATAAACCCTTGAGACATATGTATATGTGTTGATATTGCTTTAGAGCTGTGATGGCTAGTTGTAATGCCAATTTTGATATTATGTGCATGAAAGTGAACCAGGGGGGAGGAAAGACCTCCAAGGACCCTGAGTTTACTGAGATTTTTATTATCTCACCCCTGTTGGGGGTTATGTTTTGCATGTGACACTCAGGAAGCAGCTGAGAGATCTCAGGGCAAGAGGCCCGAGTAGGGATAGGTTTTGTGAGAACCTTAGGCATAGGGTTGAGAGCATGTTAGCTCTACTTTTGATTTATGCCTAATGTTTTGTACCCGGAGAGGGATTTGTATAGTTTTGTTATGTATACACAATGTATATTATGAGAATTCACCATATATGATGTATAATGGGTGTTGTTAATGACGGTTGATGATGTCATTTTATTTATCGCTTCCGAATTGATTATCTGTGATAATTGCTGCGCTTAATGACCATAAATCAATGTTAATGAATCGGATATATATATATATATATATATATATATATATACGGGTCGTTACAGAACCCAATTATGGAAATGTATGTCTATCTCTGTTGTGTGCTACTTTTAAAGAAAAACTATGTTTTAAACTAATGAGATGCGATATATTTATTATTGATGTATGTTTGTTCCTGTTTTGTGCTTGTTTTCAAGAAAAAATGTATTTTTAACTAATGGGATGTGATGAATTTGTTATTGATGGATAAAATTGTAAATGATGTTGTTGTTGTAATGATTGGACTTTTGGGAAAAGTCTTAATTACAGAGGAGACTTTGCCCAAAATTTTATAATATGTTTTCCTATTTGATTCTTTATTAAATTTTTAAATAGGCATAAGAGTTTATTTTCTATATTGTAGTCCTCCTCTTTAATTTAGAAAATTTCCTAAAATACCAGTCTCGTGGTAATATAGATTGTGAATGAATGAGGTTTGTGTTGTCTGAAGACCTGGGAAATTTGAATCTCAGGCATATGTTATATAAATGTGAAATGTGATTGTTTGTGATGCTGATGATGATACTGAAATGAGATCATGTTGATGATTATATTAATATGAGATGATATTGATGATGATGATGTTGAAATGAAATGATGTTGATGATATTGAGATTGAAGTGATATTGATGTTGATGATGACATAGATGAGAGCTGATGTTCAGGTTAATGATGTCATCATGATGGATATATGTTGTACATGTGAGGTGCAGTGACATGTTGGATATCCCTGCGGAGAAGAGTTTACGAATTTTAAGCATTCCTGAAGAGAGAAAGGGGGGTGTAGTGACCTGTTGGATATCCCTGTGAGGAAGAGTTTACAAATTTTATGCATTCCTGAAGAGAGAAAGGGATTCCTTAGAATTCCGGTCTCTATCCATGGTCGGTGCATTGATGAGCCTATGTTTGTATGATGTATATGTACATGGGGGGTGCATGACTTATTGGATATCCTTGCGAGGAAGAGTTTACGAATTTTAAGCATTATTGTAGAAGAGAATAATTGCTTAGGATTTCGGTCTCTATCCATTGTCAGTGTGTTAATGAGCCCATGTTTCATACTTCATAATTGCATGGAAATAGAATGGTGGTAGTAAGTACTGTGGGTACTTGGGAGCATATCACTTTGTTTGGAACTCCCTTGTGACTCTGGCTAATCACTATGAGGGGAGAGCGGCTTGTGCGCCACAGGGTGACCTCCACGAGCTACTGCATCATTTTCCTAAGTGAGAGTGTCATGTGGGACGCTTAGGCTATTTTTCGAGGAATGGTACCACATTGTATTATGAGAGTTGAGTCAGGTGCATGCATCATTCTGAACATAATTGATTTGAATTGTGGTAAAAGTTGATGACTAGTTTGTTGATTGTGTGTTGAACTGATTGATTACTAAGAATGATTGTGATTGTTATTGTTGTTTTCTTTATAATTATTGTTATCTAGTGTTTGTTGATTTTGTATAATAAACTCATCATTGCAATTTGGTACATGTGATGATTGCGAACTTTTGTTTGTTGGAGCAGATGAGCAGCAATAGGTGATATTGGAGAGAGATCCTTTTTGTTGGAGCCGCCAAACCGATGTGATAAAGTTGGAATTCATTTTGGGAGAGAGTTGTGTTTTGTTACTAACTCTTTCTTAGTTGGTTCCTTAAATACTTTTTGGTTGGCATGTAAATTCCAGACTTAAATATATGTAAAAACTAAACTGAGTTCTAACATGTGAATCATATATGTGGTTCAATTTATAGATATATGTAGATTTATTTATTTACGTATTTGTGCGATGTTTGGTGAGTGTAGTATCGCGAAAAATTTAATACCATTTTCATAATCAAATTAATTGAGTTTTCATTAAAAATTGAGATTACATGTTTAGAGTAGTGATATCGTAGCGACGAAGCGGGTCATTACACGGAAAACTTTTGGTCATCTCTTGCAATCTTTCCCAAGCTTTAAGCAGACTCTCTTGCTCCCACTACACAAAGTTTTCAATGTCCTTAATGTTCTAATTTGTCTTCATGGGAGAGAAATACGTCTTTAAGAAGGCAGTTATGCACTGATTCCATGTAGTGATTCCATTCTCTAGTAGTGCACAAAGCCAATCTCATGCCTTCCCATTGAAGAGAAGGGAAGGTATAAAGTCTAATGTATTCTGCCGATACGCGATTCTATTTCACCGTGTTGGTCAACTCAATGAACTTTCTTAAGTTTTGCATAGGGTCTTGATGGGCAGTACCACTAAATAGGTTGTTCTCCAACATCTTTAGGAACCTGTAACACCCCGTATGCATCCGATTGTAAACATTCCATTATGGTCGTTAAGCGCAGTGATTAATTTAACAAAATTAATTAGGAAGCAACTAATAAAATGATGTCATCATACATCCACAAATAACATAGCTTTCCATTATGTATGGTAACTGTTCACGAGTTTACAAATGTATAAGACCCTGGGTATGCTCTCCCCTTAGGATCGGGTTATAAACACCATGAGTACACATCAAAATACAGAGCCAACATGCTCCAAAATAATCTAAGGTTCACTCAGAACCCGTCCCGACTCGGCCTCTCGCCCGGAGTCCATCAGACTGCCTCGCTACCCGGGCCTCTTGCCCCGGGATCCGCCGTCCTCTCTGTGCTCATCACCTGCAATAACATATAATCCCCAACCGGGGTGAGATAATAATCTCAGTAAACTCTGGGTCCTTGGAGGCTTCTCCTCTCCCGGGTTCACTTCCACGATACATAGCATTAAAACATGCATTACAGAGGCGAGCCATCCCGGCTTTCATAAATACATCACAGGTATATAATCACACGGATATAACAAGAGAGATCATCCAACTTAATGCGCACATTCCCCCAGGACTTCAGGCAGACACCACCTGAGGAAGATCATCCAACTTAATGGGCACATCCCTCCGGGTTCTGTGCGGACGTATATGGCTCTTCCAAGAGAGGTTCATCCAACTTAATGGGCATTCTCTCTCAGGTTTTCATATATATAAATTGACCACTTATAGTTGTTCCACATCACTTTGGCTCTAAGGGAAGTCCATATTTGTCCATTCTACTGGCCAGAGAATCTCATACATCATAACACAGCATCACAGTGCAAAACATATACATGTTCTCAATCAGAAAGCAGTAACACACAATTTCAATACATGCATCATGGAATATAATAACCATCACTCCCTTGGAGTATGGTGGAACATGGTCCAGAGAAGGACTCTCAAGAACAGAGAGCTTACCTGCTCTAAGCTCTACACTGGTTCGCTCAACCTCGCGGTTTCGAACACCACAATCCCCAGCGTCACGCTCTACATACATACATGCAAGTAATCAGTAGCGGTTCTCACCCGTTGCATGTAAAGAAACTCTATACTTTTCCAGGTTACTAAAGCTAGCCACCCACAGGTGACATGCAGACCCCCAAAGGGTCTATCATAGCTTAGCCCAAAAATCCATAGCAGTTAGATTTTAAGGTTAGACCGGCGTTTCTTACCTCTAAAACTATTAATGAGGCTAGAGAACAGCTTCTCCAAGCTCGAATGTCCTAAAATCGTCTTTTCTCCCCTAAAATAGAAGCTTTCCCCCGTTCGTCAATGGCGAAAATGAAGAAATGGAGAAAGACAAAGCGTCTTTTTGTGAAGGGACAGAGGAAGAAATGAGTCATGTAAGAAATGGCCCACACGCACGTTACTTATATATATATAAGAGTTAACGCACATCGTATACATCATAAAAGTCAACACGTGTCACTCAAGTGACCTAGTAATCAATGCGGATCATGTGCATAGGGTAAGCTTGTGAAAGCACCAACTACCGGGTTGGTGAGTCAAGCACATTTGACTTTCCCACTTGATATGCGCAGCCCAAACTACCTTGTCTGGGGTCCCATCTTGGCCATATATAAAACCCGAGGTTCCTTATTCGGGCTCCTGCCTTGGTACTTCACAAGTCCAAGGTCCCGCCATCTCTGACCTTGTCCGTATCGCCCCTCATAAGGTGCTACTACCCTTCAAAGGGTCAATCCGGTCACGCTAACCCGATTTCCTTGTTGACATAGGTTAAATAAGCGAGAACCAGGATTTGTGGCAGGGTTGTTATCACCATAACTACTATGTAATTAAAATATCATAATATTAAAGTGCCAGGTAGACACCTGAAACCTTACAGAACCATGCTTAAAATCAAATGTGACTCCTTCTGGTTGCTTGAGTAGTAGGATGGTATTGGTTTCCCCAAGACAATGGTGAGGTAGTCTATAAGGGACCGAGTAGGATCAATTACCATTGTTCTTTCTCTTTCTCCATGATGTTTTGCACAAAGTTTTTGAATTAGCTTGTTAATATCAAGTTAATATTGCAGTGGTGGATTTTGGGATTTGGTTTGTATGCACTAAACAGTAGAGGAGAAGATCAAATGCAACAAGAAATAAAGAAAATAAAGTGAAAATAAGTAGCATAAAGTTAGACAAATAATGAAATAATTTCTATGAACAAAAATGCTCGATTTAACAAAATTAAACTACTTAGGAATCTCTGTAGCTAGTCCTTGGCAATGACGCTAAAAACTTGATGTGTAAAAATAGTGCTGGCACTAGGGAAAGTGTACCCGATGTAGTAGTAACAATGGACTAAAAGTCTGGTTATCGAACCCTAGAGACTAGTTTTGTATTCCTAAATAATCACAATTATTAAACTAAATAGTGGAAATGATGAAAAAAAGATTTAAGTATTTTTGTGATTTTTGGTTTTTAAAAGAAAAACAATATTGCAGAGATAAATTTAAGTGATAAGAAAAGAGACTAAGGATTATGATTCACTAGTACCAATTTTCCCCCAATTCTAGTCCTAATGAATCATTATTCTAGACCAAATTTAATTACCAATTCCCAAAGTAAACCGAAGCCTATGATCAAGATCAAAGGATGCTATTTGCCTTAAATCATTATTCCAATAATCATGGATATATCAATTTAATTCAAAGGGTAATAAATTCCAGGGATGATCAATTAAGGATTAACTAATCTATCAGAGATTTTCTAAACAATTTGATCATGGAATTTGGGATAAAACATTCTTTACCCAGGTCTACCAAACATACGTAGATGATCACCACAATCATTTGATTAAGAATAGGATTTATCAGTTTCCAAATCAACAATAAGAATAAGGAAGAGAATTAATTAACAAAAAACACTAAAGAATTTCATTAAGAATAGAGAAAAGGGTACAATTAGATAGTTACATTATAACCCCTTGACGAGGGTGACTAGTTGCTCATGATCAAAACAAAACTAGAAAGCTTATAATAAATTAGGATAGACATATCACAAGGGAAAAGCAATGATCACTATCATCCTCATTGTGTTGCCTACGCCTTACATATTTTAAACCCCTTTAAACCCTAAAAATGCTCTCTAATTAGTAAAAATGACAAAAGTTTCTGTTTTGTTCACATATTTTAAACCCCTTAGTTTTAGCTTCCTAAGATTACAAACTCATATGAGGCGCACTCACTATAGCTTTTGTTAGAAGGCTGATTCTATTTATAGAGGGGTGTCATTATATTACCATAGTTGTAACGCCCTGGAATTTCAAGATGCTAAGATGGACGTTTTAAGTGTGTGTTATGTTGATTGATTATATGTTTTATTGTATTATTTGCTGTTTTGAGTGCTTTTTCCTTGGGTTGTGTGTTTGGTGGGTGTAAAGTCAACTTTGTTGGCTGAGGTTGCTGTGCATGCACACAAAATAAAGATGTCTTGTCAGCTATGTTTATAAGTAGCAGGCTAGTGCAACAGAAGCGTGCTCTTCCCTTCTTCAACCTTTGCATTTTCTCTCTGTTCTCTCTCTAAACTTACCAAGAAAAACTTCTCATTTTCGACCCCTCTGTGTTACCTTCAACCCGGAAGAACCACCGTAACTGCCACAAAATCCCTTCATCGAGAAAAACCTCATGGCCGGAGCAAAAGTTTAGGACAACCCATCGTGTAGCTTGAGAATGAACTCCTGGTTAGGTAAGGGGAGTTATTGTGTTTGATAATAGCTTTAGATACCATGGTTAGGGGCAAGGGAGTCCAACCATGACGATAATTGCATGTCCCTGGTGTGTATTATTTTCCAGAAAAGCTATGCCTTTTTAATGAATGGGACATGATATGCTTTATGTTTGTTGGATGGTGTTTTGTGTTGATGTTTGATGGTGTTCTTATGGGGAAGTTGATGTTGTAAGAACTCCCCATGCATGTGTGAAGTTGGCATTTTGATGTTAAAGACACCCAAGACACTTTGTAGTAGTGTTCGTGGAGGTGCCGGGTACCGGGATGGGTATGCCGAGCTAAGCTGTTTAGGTAGCATGCATGTGTGCATGTAGGACGTGACTCTTAGTCCTTGTCGGTGGATGTCTATATACCGGGTTCCTTACCCAGGGTTGTTTCCTTAAAGCTGCTAGGGCTCACTTCCTTTTCTTTAGGTATACTGGGTTCCCTACCCGGGGTGGTACCTTAGAGCTGTGGAGCTCGTGTCTTCTCGGGAAAAGAGCCATTGGGTTCCCTAACTTGGATGGGCTCATGCCTTCTTGAGAAAAGAGCCATCAGATTCCCTAACTTGGATGAGCTCATGCCTTCTCGGGAAAAGAGCCATCGGGTTCCCTAACTCGAATGAGCTCATGCCTTCTCGAGAAAAGAGCCACCAGGTCTTCTACTCGATTAAGTTCATCTCCTTTCCTTAGAACTACCGGGTTCCTCACCCGGGATGAGCTATTCCTTTTAGAATCGCTAAGTCCGTCTTTTCTTTGTGAACTATCGGGTTCCCTTACTTGGTAGAGCTTGTCCCTTTTCTTTGAGAAGCTACCGGGTTTTCCTTACTTGGCTTTTGTAACCCGAACAACCTTGTGTAGGTTGGTGATATTGATACAACCCTGAGTCTTGCAAGCGCTATCTGTTATAATCGATTACAGTGCTTAGGTAATCGATTGCATAGTGCTGAGTCCATCCTTAGTGTTTTATAGAACCCATTGTCCCCTTTGAACCCCTTGATCGCCTTTGACCAACTCTTACCGACCTTGATCGAGCTTGTCCGCCCTCATCTGACCTTGTTTGGATTTCTTACTTCAAGGTCATTATACCTAGGTGCCAACCCGGACACCTAGTACCTCACATTGGCTTATTATTTTTACGTGGTACTTATGGATAATTTATGAATAATGGACGTGTGTCTGTATGCTGAGAATAAATGAGGTCAGCCTATCTGATGGCTTGAGATAATGAGATGTGCATTGATATCATGGGGGGTGCATGACAAATCCTAGCTAGGACGGGATTGGTCCTGGTCGGGTCATGCATTGATAGTGCCCATGGTTATCGAATGCGAGAGGCTATACATAGATACCCACAGGGATGTATGACAGATCCTAGCCTGGGCAGAATTGTCCTTGGTCGGGTCATACATTGATTGGTGTCGTGCTGATATGTTATGTGTAGACACGTGAGATGCCGGAACCGGGTGGTTACACCGATGAGCCCATGTGGGGCAGCCCGTGCTTGGGGCGGTACGTATGTACATGGGGGTGCATGACGGATCCTAGCTAGGACAGGATTAGTCCTGGCCGGGTCATGCATTGATGGTGCCCATGGGACATACTACATATGCATTATGGAAATGTACGTGTGTACATGGGGGGTGCATGACGAGTCCTAGCTAGGACGAGATTGGTCTTGGTCGGGTCATGCATTGAGGGTGCCCATGGGACATACTACATTTGCAGGTCGGAAATAGGATGATTGTTGTAGGGTATCGAGGTACTGGGGGCCACGTCTGTTAGGGACTCCTTCTGACACCTGGATGCTGATCACTACCGGGGGGAGCGACCTGTGCACGACAGAGTGACCCTGACAAGCTACTGCATCATCAGGACCACAAGGATAGACTATTTTCGAGATGGTACCACATTGCATGCCGAGAGATGAGTCAGGAGCATGCATCATGTTAGACATCGATAAGTTGACTTGTGGGATGTTGTTGAATGATTGTCGTGCTGGTTGTGTGATAAAATGGTTGGACTTTTGTGATGATTGTTGGTCTTCTCTAACCGATGTTATTTACTATTGTTATTTAACATGATAAACTCACATTTACTTTGTGGTACCGTGTGGTTGGTATCTGTAATGAATCCGAATTATGTTCGTGTGAGCAGACAAGCAGCAGTAAGTGACCGGGAAGACAACCTCTTTTGGTTTGGGTCGTCGAGTTGGCTAGGGCGTCGATGGATTAGATCCCGGACAGGGGTTGTGTTTTGCTAGTTACACTCCATCATTTTTGATAACTATACCTCATTGCGCAAATTCTTAATTCCTTTGTAAAATACTTAATACATTTTAGACATAGTTATTTGTACCTACAACTAAACTATGTTTTGTTTATATATATATATATATATATATATATATATATATATATATATATATATATGCTTGGGATGACTTATGCGTATCTTAATAACGTGTATATTCCATGATGATGATCATTATATGTTCGCGAAAAATTTACCATCGTTTTTATAATCCAATTTAAGGAGTTTTCATTTAAAACATGTTAGTGGCATGATTAAGAGTTAGAGATACAGTAGCAACGTGGTGGGTCGTTACAATAGCCAACATGCTCACCACGGTTGTGTTGGATGTTCTATAGCCGTGGTTAAGTGACAGAGTCTGCAAATCTTTAAGTAAAGGTGCAAATTTTCACTCTTTTCACTTAATTGAGCGACTATGCTTATGCAAGACAAAACTAGTATCCAAACATGATTTCTACCAAGAAAATGCATGCAAATGACATAAAAACTCACACAAAATATCACTGCAAAAATGGTTTATCAAACACCCATAGTAAGCCAACTATAGAATCAAAGTTTGGAATTTGTTAAATTCCAAAGTAGGAAACCACCATCCTTTAGTGGCTATGATCCCATTAAGGCAAGATTATGGTTGAGAGAGATAGAGAGGGAGTGTCTTGTTCATTTGAGCAGAGGGTAGCTTATGCCTCATTCGCTCTAGAGGATGAGGCTGAGCTTTGGTGGAGAGGTGTAAAGGGCAACATGGTCTTTTTTGGGATACCCTTAAAGTGAGAGAACTTCAAGGAAGTATATTTGGAGAGGTACATCATGGGTGGTGAGACCCCAAGTGGAAGTTAAGAGTACTTAGCAAAAGCATTCTTCTGGAGAAAGAGAAAGTTCAAAATCCCACCACCCTGAGAAACTGAAGAAAAATAAGAGCAAGGGTAAGGTAGAAAAACCTTAAAAAAAACCCAAGATTGAGGGATGTCCCAAATGTGGAAAGGGACACAAGGGAGCTTGGTTATTTAGACATAATGTATGCTTTGAAAATGATATGAATACTTCACACTTAACCAAGAGGGAAATTTCTTTAATCAAAATCAGAGTTTCTAGGATCTTTATCACTTTTCAAAACCAAGAAATCTTATTCAATCAAGTAGCTCAGCCCCAAGGAATTCAATGAATCAAAACTGACCTTGTTGGTCAAGCAACTGAATCAATAACAATTAAAATGAAGAGGATAGAGATTGAGAATCAATACACAAACAACTTATACTGGTTCACTTCAAAACCATGAAGCTACATCCAGTTTCTTCCAACCAACACTAGGTTAGAGTTCCACTATTATAATTTTCAGTTCTTACAATCAATTACAATGTCTCCCTTTATCAACCCTAGATAAAGTGCAGAAGTCTAAAACCCTATTAGATTCTAAGAGACAAGACCCTGAGAACACTACTTAGTTCTTCCACCTAGAGAACCCTTCTCTAGTTACAAGCAAGAACTCAATTACAATAGCCAAATTATGAAGAAAATCCAAAACGAAAATTACAACTAGATTAAGGAGAGAAATAACCTGATGATCCAAAGTATGCAATGCAAAATGAAGTTACCAGATCAGGTTGAATGATTAAAAGACAATAAGCACAACTTTCCTTAATCTTGAAATGGATTCGAGCTCCAAGAATGACTTAAACACACATGATCAATGCACAATGGAGCAGGACACAATTAAACCCTTGGAAAATACTTTAGAATGCTCATAAGACTGTTTAAGCTCAGAAAATACGTATGGGTAATGTTCCACAAAGTTACAAAGCAGCTGAGCATCAAACCTATTTATAACAGAATGTTGTAACTATCTGTAATCGATTAAACGCGTCATATAATCGATTAAAATGCTTAAGTAATCGATTAAGTCACCACTTTAATCGATTAAAGTGTTCATGAGTTTTCTGGGTTTGAGCAACGAGCAAATTAATCGATTAATACGAGTTGTAATCGATTATTCTAGTAGAAATGCATTTCATAAAAGCTTGTGTAATCGATTACGAGAAATGGTAATCGATTATTCCAGTGCAACATGTTTTTCTCAAAACGTTGTGTAATCGATTACGAATCCTGGTAATCGATTATTCCAGTGGAACTACTTTTTCAAAAAGCTTATGTAATCGATTACATTACTTGGTAATCGATTAAAGTGTTCATGAAAGCTTTTTCAGTTTTGAAAACGAAGCAGATAATCGATTAATACGCTGTGTAATCGATTATTACAGTGCACTTTGCATTTTTCCAAAAACAATTGAATCAGTTTTAAAACCTTAGTCAAATCATCAAAGCCTTGTGATTTTTATGAAACCAATTAAGTTAATTATGGATTAAATGAATGCAATGCACTTAGATCACTAGAATTGCTTTTCTTTTACACATTTCACACTAAATTATCTTCAAGGCATCCATTGCATGTTGAAAGCTCAAAACCAATGCTTGAATCAAAGTTCCTTTGCATTCTTTAAGTAGCTCCCCCTGAATCCAACATGCTTCAAGTGTCAAATGTCAGGACACTATGCAAAGGAGTGTGAAGGGAAAGGAACTCGATGAACCAACACCTTTAGCTACATTTTGGCCTTCTACCCTTTGTGTTAGGAGGACAAACCAAGAAGATAGACCTAGCCTAGGTATGTGTTTCCAAACCAACATCTTGTTTTCCTTATGTTTTTAGAGTAACATGTTTTTATCTAATTATTTGAGCATCTTGGAATATAATGCTTTTTATTTCCTTAGATGTGTAGTAAGTTTTTCTATGTTTTGCAATGTATGATTTATGTGTGTGATGTGATGAACCTTATATTGGAATGATTAGACACTTGATCTGGTTTGTCCTTAGAGCAATCAAGTTATGTTTTGATATGATAGTTTATGTTGTTTTATATACCTTGTGATTTTTCTGAGTTTCAGGTGAGCTTGTCAGGGAGAGAACTTAGAGTTAGCTACATTTTTACCCTGGGAATGAGAAGTAGAACATAGTGACCTATGATGGATAAGCAACCTAGTTCCAGATGGTAAAACCTTCTAAGATAAGAACATCATCCTGGATAGCTCAATGTAATAATGAGCTCTATAGATTAGAAATCCCTACCAATATCGTAAGATAAGGATAAGAGGTATAAATAGAATATGTAACCTTAGTAGTGTTTGGAATGGGAAAGAGGTAGAATCTCTTAGAGGATATAAACCATAGAATTTTACAAAGAGCATAAGGTTATAGGAATATAATTCCCTAGTAATGCATATCTCTTAGATAAACACCTAAACTAAGATAATAACCTTAAGCGAGGGTTATATCGATGTGCTAAATCTAGAAAGAAGGAACAAAGTTGTGACAAATACCTAATAGATAGAAAAAAGTTAACCTTGTATGAGAAGTCCTTAGAGGCCTTAAGAATAGATATCAAAGTGGAGTTAAGAGGAAGTTTCCAAACCTTCCAAGTTAAGGTTAAGTTAGAGAACCATACGTAAGGTAAGCTTGAACAAACTAATAGAGCTAGAATGGGATAGAAACCCTTTCAATGCAAGTGAGTACCAAAGGGACATGATCAATAGAGGAGTAGAAAGGTTATGGTAAAAAACTATCTAATAGTATGGAATTGGCTTATAGCTCAAGATTAAGAGAAAAGATCATAGAGCCTTATAAAGTGAAAACACAATGAACACATTACAAATAAACCAAGAGGGGGGGTGAATTGGTTTAAAACAGATATTTAAAATTTGTCTAAAACAATTTGTGGAATTTGAAATATGAATCGTATCACTTAAACACCTTTTGAAAAAATAGAACTTTTCTTTCAATCAAGATCAACCTTGATATGCTTGTAATGACTGAAATATTTTCTTTGCTAATAATATTTTGATTACCCAAATACAAGCAATGAAAGATACACAGAATTAGAACAAAAGACTCAGCAATTTATACTGGTTAACCTCACTATATGGAGGCTACATCCAGTGTCTTCCAACCAACACTAGGTTAGAGTTTTCACTATATCAAAATATCATTTACAAGCAATTTACAAGTGATTATCTTTATCAACCCTAGATAAAAAATCTGAATTCTAAAACACTATTAGAAAATGAATCACAAAGATCCTGAGAACCTTACTCAGATCTTCAACCCTAGAGAACCTACTCTAGAAAGCTTGAAAAGAAACACTTTGATATATCACAACAGAATTTTAATACACAGAAAATTCTAAAGAAAGATTCAAGAGAGACACAACCTGTGATCCTTCAATGTATGAATGAATGAATGAATTTACCAATCAATCAGGTTGTATGAAATTCAATGCTGAGAATAAAAACTCTTGAGAAACCTTCTTTTCTTTAACACATCTTTTCAAAAAACTTAGAAATCTTGATCTCACAAGATGTGTTTCACACTTAGAACAAATCAGTATCTTGGACACTTAGAAAACTTAGTATCTTTTGGGTAAGTCACACATATTCACAGAATAATTCGTTTAATGTCTATATATAGAGAGTAGACCTATAAAGCTTTATATAAAACTGATTTAACTGAAAGTAATCTATTAAAATGATAGTGTAATCGATTATTTTACCATATGTAATCGATTAAAATACCAAATAATCGATTAATATGTTCTTGAGCTTTCTGGAAAAGCTTTTATGAACAAGATAATCAATTAATATGCAATGTAATCGATTAAATCAGTAAAACTCAAAATATGAAATAAGCCTATGTAATAGATTACTAATTGTGGTAATCGATTAAACCAGTAATGCATCCAGACTAAAGAACTAAGATAATCGATTACATAACATGGTAATCGATTAAAGTAGTGATGCATGATTTTCATATTGCACTATGTAATCGATTACAATAATCCTGTAATCGATAAATATGTTCTTCATGGCTTTTCCAGATTTAGAACAAAAGCCTTTAATCGATTAAAACACTATCTAATCAATTAAAACAATAAGTTTCCATTTTTCAAAAACTTAACCATGAGAACTTGGATTCTTGTGAAATTATTTGAATAGCTTTAGTACTTTTACCAAAAACATGTATGCATGAGGATGAGAATGCAAATGAAATGCAAGGATCACAAGGCAATCCACTTGAATCATTTAGACAAATTACAAATGCCTTCAAATTGATTGGGCATGTAAAAAGCTAAAACATCAAGCCATTACTTCATCCTTGCTTTACTCTTCTTGCAGCTTCCCCTATATCCAACATAAAGGACAAGTCCAGTGCAAAGCTCATTAGAGAATTGGATTTCTAGAAGTTGATAATATATATATATATATATATATATATATATATATATATATAGAGAGAGAGAGAGAGAGAGAGAGAGAGAGAGATAGACAGACAGATAGATAGATAGATAGATAGACATGCCTTGTAATTTTAGGAGATGATGGTTAGCAAAGTGTAAGTATGGAATGGAAACCATTTTAACAAAGAAGAGATAGTTTTACCTTTTAAGGTTGAACCTAACTCTAAAGGCCTTTGATAAGATGAAATTGAATAAAGTGAAAGAGGTAGAATAGCTAAAAGCGTTTGGGAGACTTCAAGAATAAGATTTTCTGAAATTATGAAGAGAATAGAATTCTAAGTTTGGATATGACCTTAGTTAAAGAGCCCTAAGGATAAAATTCCATTAGGACCTTGAAAGTAGAGACATATGAGGATATAATGGAGTTTTGATTTTTGAGGACGAAAATCTTTTAAGGTGGGGGAGAAATGTAATATCCTAAATTTATGGACTTTAGTAGTAAATAATAAAAATACCTTTTTGACAAAAATATTTTTTATATTTAATAGTCAAAAGATACCCTAAAGCATTACTAAGAATAAATGCCTTATATTAGTAATTGACAGGAATAGGATAATAAGATTCAATGAAGAGTCAAGGCCCAAGGTGGGCCAAGCTCACAAAGGTCAACGTACACTCATACTTTAAATAGAAAAGAGAAAAGGGAGTTAGGGAGAGAGATATAAAATAAAGAAACAAAGTTAGAGAGAAGAAGCAGAAGAAGGGAGAGAAAAAATAACAAAGATCCAAGACCTAGTGCCCCAGAGCTTAAATTTGAGATCCCAAGGTGAGTGCTTCCTGCCTTTGTCTTCCCTTTCCTTCCATGGTTGTTGTTTTCATGTTTGTTTCCCTTTTTCCTCTTTGATCCCTATGAGTAGTTTGATGGGTTTTGAGAGACTAGGAGAGATTGAGAGGTTGTTTATGTTGTTTGAAGGTTGGGTTTTGTAATAGAAGTGTTATGTGAGTAAATGACATGCTTGGGTTGCATTTTATATAATACTAGTGTTACGGATTTGATATATGGGCTCAATGTTAGGGCCCACTAAGAATTTAAAACTTCAAACTATTGAATATAACAACATGAAAGATCGTGGACCTTTAAGATAATAAATGCTTAGAAGATGTTTGTATTAAATGGTTAGAGATATTAGCCAAGCATATCAGAGAGAGTTCTCAATTGACCCAGAGGTAAGTGTAGTATAAGTAAGAGCTGCTTTCAGAGGAAAAAGGTACACATTACTCGTTCTCTCTTCTCTTTTCCATTCACATTGTGCACACACCTCACCCCCCATGATTGAGTATCTTTTGTGCATAGTGATCATATTTCTGGAGGTATTTTTCTTCAATAAATACCTTAAGAGAGAGAGCTTGATCCAATACTAAAATCACCAGCATCCTAGTTGGACACCCCTGTTCTTAAAAGGGAGAACATTGGTGCCGTCTGTGGGGACCATAAATTTCAAATCCCATGTTTCCAATGGTAAACACTAGAAGTCACCAAACTCCACACCTATATTCCGACACGGGTGGAAGAGGTGAACTACCTCTTGGCAATCAAAATGCGGTTCATCATGAAGCCGTGTATGTAAGTGATGCAGTTTTAGGTTCAGCCTCATCTCCTACTCCAGCGGGATAGGCAATCCCTGACGCTCATCATATGAACCCAGTGGTCATGACAAACCTTGAATCCGAGCCTCCTGCACATTTTATGAACAATGCTCTAAATTCGATCCTGGCTCGAATAGAGAATATGGAAAGAAGATATGCCCTTTAAAGGCAAGAGGATATCGAAAATATCATGCTTCAATTAGAGGAGTGTAATGCGTAGTGGAAGCATGAAGAAGAATAGCGCATACAACGCATGGAGCAATGTCTCAGAAATGTGGAGAACCCGGTCCATAATGAGGATCACGGACAGTAGGACATCCATGTAGCCAAGAATGGGACAAACCGCCAGGCCAGTCAGGTCCCGGTTGTTCCAATAAACCGTCACGCAAAAATACACGCAACTCCTGTTAATTCGGAAGGACCAGTTAGTCGATTTGAAATTGGGGGCTCATCTCGAGTGAATATTCGAAATGACAACCCGGTACATCAGGACAGTGAGAACATGATGCATGCACCACCGAAAAAGTTCCAACCCAACCTGCCAATGTCGGGATAAGGCAGACAAGTCAAGCCCAGATGGTAGTTCAGAATCTCACTATTGAAGTTGTACCTCAGACAAGAACGGAAAGGGGAGTGTATCAGAGGAAATACAGTAGAGGGCAACACAATAATAGTCCCTTTTCTGATGAGATTGTTAACTCCTGATACTTGGAGGATTTTGATGGTTCCTTTTTATCAAAATACGATGGAAGCCAAGACCCATAAGTACACATCGACGAATTTGATATGCAGATGTGTGTGTGAGGGATTGACGAACCAATCATATCCCGTATTTTTGTTACTACCTTATCCGGACCGGCCCAGATGTGGTTTCATACATTTTCACCACGATCAATCCATAATTTTGAAGATTTCGGTCATAGATTCTTGTTGAACTTCATGACCAGTAAAAAAAAAAAACTGAAATCTGACTTCGCATTGGGCAAAGTACGACAACAACCTGGCGAGACATTACAGAGTTACTTGGATCGTTTCAAGGAGGCAGTGTTGCAAGTGCACGAATTAGAGGAAAAAGTGCATGTACACCTCATCTCTGCCGGGTTGAATGGATCATCCCGATTGGCAAAATCAATATATAAAGACCTGGTGAAATCACTGCTGGAATTTCGAGCCCGGTCTAAAAAGTATTTAGAGTTGGAATGGATGGAGGTTGTTAACGCAATGGGCAGAGAAAAAGAAAGAAGTCCTAGAAGGAGAAGTCCACTGATAAGAGGCAGGCAACATCAGGGAATTCCTAATCAAGGAAGAAACTTGGATGTTAAGTTCAAGCCTGGGAAGTATGAAAAAAAATGTGAAAAATATACACCATTAAATGTATCCCGGTCACAGGTTTGGAGGGAGGCAGCTTTGACTGACATGAAAAAGGTGGAACGACTGCGTCCTTTGTATAACAAGGTCGGGGTAGATCAATCCCGATTTTGTGAGTTTCACAATGGGCCAGGGTATACCACTGATCAGTGTTGGGACCTTCGAGACGCGATTGAGAAATTCGTCAAAGAGGGAAGGTTGAGGCAGTATGTGATAAAGACCCAGGGCCATAAGAACAAGCGCAAAGGTGGAGAAATGCAGCCCGGGAAGGAAAAAAGGACAAGAGGAAGAAGCATACTGATGATGATGAATTTCTAGAGCTGGAGTTTGAATGTAATGTCATCTCTGGAGCTCTAGGAGGAGGAGGAGATACAACTAACCAAAGACGGAAGTATCTGAAAGAAGTTCTTTCGGTGAGAGAGCAACCCAAGTTTAAAGACAAAATCGGCAAATCAGAGCTTCCTATCCTATATTTTACAGAGGAAGATATGAAGGATGTGGTACCCGGTCATGAGGACAGTTTAGTAATTACCGGTACACTGGTAAATTGCCGAGTTAAAAGGATTTTTGTAGATAATGGTAGTTCGGAGGATATTATCCTCTGGAGTGCATTCAAACAGATGAATTTGGATGAAGAGGATTTGAAGACTTGTAAGACGATGTTGATAGGCTTTAATGGAGGAAATACCAATCCAAAAGGTTCCATTAACCTTCGAATGGCATTAGGAACTAAAGATGCATTTAAGTCGAAAAGAGTTACGTTTGTTGTGGCCGACTTTCCTTCACCATACAATGTTATCTTGGGAAGACTGACAATCCATAAGTGGGATATGTTGATGTCTACTAAACATTAGAAGATAAAAATGATAGGGAACAATAATCTAGCGGTGACAATCCGCAAAGACCAAAAAGAATCCCGACAATGTTATTACAATACGGTCAATGAAAGCGAGGGTGGTCCGTCTTTACCACCCCGGATATGTCAAGGAGATAATGTCGACCGGAAAATGGCGGAGCGTCAACCGGGTAAACCAGTTAATATGGTAGAACTGGACATGAGAGAAGACTTTGACGAATGGAGACCAGAACCAGCCGGAGATGTAGAAGAATTGCAGATAGGAAACTAATTGTGGTAGATCACCAAGATCGGGAAAATGGTCAATTTAGACGTCAAAGTCAAACTCATGGAGTGCCTCAAAAGGAACCAAGATGTTTTTGCTTGGAAAGCATCGGAAATACCGGGGATAGATCCAAACTTTTCTTGCCATAAATTATCGATGTACCCCGGATCAAAGCCGGTCCAGCAGAAAAAAGGGAAACTCGGCCCTGAAAGAACTCAAGCACTGACCAATCACATCAAAGAGTTGCTGGAAGCCAGGTTTATATGAGAAATCTAATACACTACTTGGTTATCCAACGTAGTAATGGTCCAAAAATCTAATGGCAAGTGGAGGGTGTGCACGGACTATACCTATTTGAACAAGATGTGTCCTAAAGATGCATATCCAATTTGAACGCGGGTGCCACATACCAAAGGATGATGAATAAGGTCTTTGAGCACCAACTCGGTCGGAACATCGAAGTTTACATTGATGATATGATTTTAAAGAGATCTACCATGAACGATCATATAAAGGATTTGGAAGAAACGTTTAGCAGGTTAAGGGAATATAATATCCGCTTAAATGCGCTTTTGGTGTTTCGGCTGGAAAATTCTTGGGGTTCATGTTGACCCATAGAGGAGTAGAAGCTAACCTAGATAAATGCAAAGTCGTGCTGGACATGCAATTTCCAAAAAACAAAAAAGAGATTCAGCAATTGACGGGAAGATTGGCCGCTTTAACGTGTTTCCTCCTAAAATCAGCAGAAAAGGCGCTTCCTTTTTTCACAGAGATAAAAAAATGTTTGGCATCACCACCTGTATTATCAAAACCGGAACCCGGAGAGATACTAATATTATACTTATTGGTGGGAGATGAAGCGGTTAGTGCGGTATTGGTAAGGGAGGCCTACAAAACGCAAAAAGTCTATTTATTTTGTAAGCCGGGCTCTCCGAAATTTCGAGTTACGATACCAAAGGTTGGAGAAGTGGCCTTTGCCTTGTTGGTAGCTGCGAAGAAGCTTCGTCCCTATTTCCAAAGCCATACGATCATTATTAGAACTAATCAGCCAATCCAGCAAGTAATACACAAACCAGATTTGGCTAGAAGAATGATAAATTGGGCAATTCAATTGTCCGAGTTCGATTTGAGATACAAAACCCGACATGCTATTAAATCTCAAGCCCTGGCAGATTTCGTCATGGAATTAACCCCGGTTGGGGGAGATACAGAAAATATTTGGAAATTATATGTCAACGGTTCGTCTAATATGAAAGGAGGCGGTGCCGGGATCATTATTGAAAACCCAGAAGGGGTGTCCGTTGAACAATCTCTCCATTTGAATTTTTCAACAGCAAACAACCAAGCCAAGTATGAGGCACTGATAGTCGGGTTGTTATAGGCAAAGGAGCAAGGAGCAAAGAAAATAAAGGTGTTCACTGATTCTCAGCTTGTCATTGCTCAAATCGAAGGGCGATATCAAGTAAAGGGGCCTTTGTTGGCTATTGAATAAAGTCAAAGAAATTATTGTTGATTTTGATGACGTAATTGTGAGTCATATCCCTAGAGAAGAAAATTCACGGGCCGACATTCTGTCTAAGCTGGCAAGTACTAAAAGTTCGGGTAACCATAGGACAATTATCCAACAGGAAATTTCCACACCAACGTGTGTCATGATAATCATGACAAGTAAGGATTGGAGAAGGCCCATGATTGATTACCTAGAAAGGGGTATATTGCTAGATGACATGATGGAGGCTAGGAAGTTGGTACGCGATGCAGCTATGTACACAATTCTAGAGGCGGAGTTGTACCGTAAAGGATTTCACACCCCGATTATGGTTTGTTTGAGCCCGGATCAAATCGAGTATGTGTTGACTGAGATACATGAAGAAATCAACAGTCAACACATGGGAGCTAGGGCATTAGCGAGAAAGGCTCTTAGAGTCAGATATTATTGGCTAACAATGGAAGCTGACTCTGCAAGGCACGTCAAAAAATGCGAAAGTTGTCAAAAGCATGCCAAGTTGCTATGGTCTCCCCCTACCAAAGTTTATCTCAACCCCATGGCCCTTTTTTAAGTGGGGAATGGATCTGTTAGGACCAATCAAAGCAGCAGAGGGCCAACTAAAATAGTTGATAATGGCAGTGGATTATTTCACAAAATGGATCAAAGCGGAACCTCTTGCCACCATCACGTCGGCTCGAGTGCAAAGATTCTTTGAAGGAAACATTATTTCCAGGTTTGGAATCCCAGGTGAAATCGTAACAGACAATGGAACTCAATTCATTGATAAACGGTTTCAAGAGATGATGACCGGGTTTCATATCAAGCATCACTTCGCTTCAGTCGAACACCCGCAATCCAATGGGCAAGCTGAAGCAGCAAATAAGGTGATCATAGATGGGTTGAAAAAATGGATGCACGAAGCCGACTCTAGTTGGGTGGAGCAGTTATATTATGTTTTGTGGGGACATAGAACTACAGCTCAAACGTCCACCAAAGAAACCCCGTTCAAAATGACTTACGGTTGCGAGGCAATGATACCAGTAGAGGCTAGCCAACCATCATGGAGAAGAAAACAAGTACTCCAGGAGGGCGAAGTAAAGAACAATGAGGCGTTGGCCATGGAGCTGAGTTTGGCAGATGAAGTCCAGGTTAATGCGCATTGCCGGGATCTATTAGCAAAACAACTAGCAGCCGTAAAGTACAATAAGAAAGTCAAACCGTGGCATTTTGAAATAGGTGACCTAGTCCTTCGAAGGGCGGATATTGGAAACAAAAATGCTCAAGAAGGAAGGTTAGCCACCAATTGGGAAGGACCATACCGGATTTCACAGACACTCGGACAAGGAGCTTATATCTTAGAAACCCTCGATGGAAGAACAATAAAATGAACTTGGAATGCCGACAAACTGAAAGTAGATTACAGTTAAATCTGGGTTCGATGTTCTGTTGGAAGGAGCAATAAGCCGAGAACACTGCATAATAAGTATTTGTTTTCCTATTCAATAACGTAATTCATAATTCATGTGTTTCTCTTTTATTGAGAATATGGACCGAGGTATGATAAGTTTCTAACCCGGAATTCATATTGTTCTCTTTCATTGAGATCATGAATTGTTTTGTAATTCGATTGAGAATCATTTTATGAAGTTATGAATAAAGAATAAATATTCTTATCTTTATGATGAGATCGAAGATTTATATGCGTACAATTACGTACAAACTAATATCGACTTGTGCGTACATAATACATCGTAGTCATTATTATTTTGGCAATGAACAACACTCTATGTGAGCCCTGATCAGGTTGAAATGTAGGACCATTTAAAGTGAATGTCTACATGTAGAATGTTAATCGTTGTCAGGATTAAGTCCGGGGAGTGCAACCCAGAACGTATTACAGAAAAGAATAATAGGCATTATAAAATACTTGGTCATTGAAACCAAATGAATATTGATTCAGCATGCGAAAGATATTGTTAATTTTGGCCAAATAATTTGATAAGAATTCGGGTGAGTATGGATTCATGCATATTTGGATTAGAAAAGGGTCGAATACGTCAATAAAAATAAGTATTGGCGATTACAAATAAAACCGGGATAAACCCGGCAATGTTTAAATAAACATGGACAAATTTAAAAGTAAAACCGACATCTCGGTGCTTCAAGCACTTATGTTGCCGGGGATTGAACTTGAACTTGTTGAACAGAAGTCACTTCTTCTCCTTCAGCAGGATCCTCATCCAGTTGGACTATGGAATCTTTATAAGGAGAAGGAGGGACTAATTTATCGTTATCCACATAGGCCTGGAAGTGCATGCTCGTGGTATTTAGTTCGATCTCCGGGTTCAAACAATGTATTTGGTTTAGGGTGTTCTTGAAGGATTCCTCCACCGTTGTAGCCAATGCCTCCCTCACCATAAGAGCATCTGCCTCGGCAGCCTACAACTTGGATTCAACCTATGAATACTCCAAGTCGGCCTTATGCAATTTGGACTCAGCCTCTTTGCACTCCAACTCTTATTTATCCAGAAGAGTTTTCAGTTCGTTGAAGTTTTGAGTCAGGAGCCCATTCTTTTTCCGGGCTGTTTCTAAGGTCGACTGAGCATTTTCAGTAGTATCCAGGGTAGTTCAGAGCTCTTGGCGTAAGGAGGCAGTGGTATCCTGTGTTGCAAGGAGCTCCTCGTGGGTTTTATGGGTCTCCTCTCGCGATGCCTAGAGCTCGTCCAATAGTCTGTCGTGCCTAGTTTTCAAAGTTGTGAGACTTTGCACTAAGAAAACACATTTGAAGGCGTTTTCTTCAATACAACCGAGCTCCTCAAGGTCTTTGTGCGAAAGGGGACTTGAATCGGAGAATCAATTGGGAGCCTTGACAACATGGATGATTTCTTCATTAACACCTTTCTCCCAAAGGCACCCCGGTGACGACCCAGGAGTATTAGTGGAGGAACGAGGAGCAGAAGAATCAATGTGTGGAGGAGGCAGGTCGGATGCAAAAGTTCCCGGCTGTGAGGAAGGTGCCAGGTTATTTTGTGGAGCCACTTTCAATTGCACCGGGTGGGCAACCTTGCGCTTCTTTCCTTTCCCTACCCCTAAAATGGCAAGAAAAGACGGAGCTTGTGATCGCTTTAAGGGGTTAAGACGTCTAGTCGTTGAAGCGGAAGTGGTTGAAGCGGTTTTTGCTGAAGTACGAGAGCCCGTAGTCGAGGTCGCAGTAGAACCGCCTCGTGTGGGTTTAGCGGAGGATGGTGACGTTGGACCCATCTCGTCAGCTACAAAACAAAAATAAAGAAGAGCAGATTAGAGCCGATAAAGTTATACATCACAAAATAAAGTCAGACATATTCGTACTTAATTCAGTAGAGAACCCGGACTGATAAGGGTAAATATAAGAAGCAACACTCGGCTGGCCGTAAGCTTCTGTATATGTCGTGATTTAGGTCACTGAGGAAGCTTCGGAAGTTGACAAATCCGTCTCTTCGAAACAGTAAGAGGAGGGTGGAAAGTCATGATGGGTGCGAGACCATTAGAGCGGAAACTTCCACTCCGCGTCCCGCGATTCGGGTGAAGAAAGAAAGAAAGGTTGTTTTCCGCATTCGGCAATAACCTTGAAGAAATTATTTTTAAATTTTTTAAAGGAATCAGTATACACCATGAAAAGTTTACGGTTTGAACGACCCCGAATGGAAACTCATCCTTTTCTGCTAGGGGGTTCTCTACCCGTCCTACTGGTATGTACGATGAAATAATAAAAGAAGAAGCGAACTGTGTAAGGAATTTTTAAATGTTGACAAAAAAGTTCGAAAGATTTGATAAAGCCCCAACTGTTTGGATGAAGTTGTGAGGGAGCTACATGAAGGTGATTCAAAATTTGCATCTGAAAGTCCGAAAGGGGGAAACAAATTCCTAGACGGGTAATTACATCTTTGTAGAAAAAGAAAAAAATCGCATTCATTCCCTTCCCGGATAGAACAAATAGGTTTGTCCGGGTCAAGGGTGCAGACACAAAAACCGTCTTGATTTCCAATCAGAAGCTTAGCAATACTTCCTAGCTGTAAATCAGAAAGGGTATGTAGCACTTCATGAGTGACCCACAGAAACTTAGCAATTAGAATGGAGGAGGGACAGTCCGACTGTGATCCGACAGACTGAAATTTAGCTACTGTTTCTGACGATGAGGGATCCATAAATACCTAAGGAGAAGAGATAAGAGTTAGTAAAGCATACCTGAAGGGGAAATACTAGTCATATGAGTAGAAGAGTTGACTGAAGCGTCATCCGGGGTAGGGAGGACGCATGTAAGAACATTTGCAGTAGAAGAAAGAGGTAGTCTTTGCATAGATGACTCACTTTGTTGAATAAGATTCGGTTTGGGGACAAGAACTGGGTTGTGTCGGCATGATTCAAGTACTGAATCAGCCCTCGAATCGAACCCAGACTGTAAAAGATATGAACTTTCAATGACATAGTCTATACATGGATCGAATCGTGTTTCATAGGAGCAATCTAAGGAATTATTTCTAAAGGCGAGATCAAAGTTTGTGGAAGGGAAGGATTTTCTGAGGAATTCTTAGATTTAGACCTGGGTTTGTTGTGCGATGGTGCCAAGGGAGCATTGTGTTTAGAAACTTTAGTTTTCTTTGTGGTATTAGAACCACCAAAAGAGGTACGCAAGAAGTCTCTTCTCTTTTCTTTCTCTAAAAGGGGAAGACCAAAGAGCCAATATCCAATCTTGCAGTGAAGTGTTTTGCGTAGATGCGCTTCTTCTTCAGGAGTGAGTTTCATTGTAAATAGATGAGAATTTTACGCAGATGGATAAAAATAAATTGCGAGTATGATGACTAAAAGAAAAAGAGATCCAAGGATAGAAACCCAGGAACAAGAGGGAGTAATATGAAAATGACGAGGATGATGAGCGATGATAAGAAGAAAGAATAAATTATAATGTATGATGGAATTGCAAACGGAAAAAGGAAGTGTATGGTAATGAAGATATCTGGTGTGAAAGAAATCTTGAAGAATTTGATGGCGAAAGGTAATGAACAATAGATGGAAGAACGCGTAAATGCAGAAAGGCAGCGAAAATTTGAAAGAGATGATCCCTAGAGGGATATAAAGAAGAAAGTGCGACTGTCAAAGAAACGAAACAGAGTAGTATCATCATTGGCAAACATGAAACGTCATATAGGGGCAGATGAGTCAAATCCCTCCAATAGTTGGGGGTAAAATAGATAAATATGTTCAAATGTCATGATTAGGGCGTGTAATGATGTGATGGTGCATTAGATGTGCAAACTGAGCGTCATTTAATTGTGGACAAGACATTATGACGTTTTCTTACAGCGACGTTCCCTATTTTAAATGACAGAAGTATGGAGATGAATCGACCATTTAAATCCGGAAGGATGTTATGTGATGGCACTTCAGTAATGGTATGGACGTGATCTGGTATGAAGCAGAACCCGGATACTGACGAACGAGATAAGATATAAAATACCTCGGTATACGACAATTAATAGTCGACCATAGAGGAGCAGTCATTTTTCAAGTTGCCGGAAAAGGTTGCATCATTCAGCACATCCCGACTGCCTAGAAACCTTGACAACCGGGCTGGGGGACAACTGTTACGGATTTGATATATGAGCTAAATGTTAGGGCCCACTAAGAATTTAAAACTTCAAACTGTTGAATATAACAGCATGAAAGATCGTGGACCTTCAAGATAATAACTGCTTAGTAGATGTTGGTATTAAATAGTTAGAGATATTAGCCAAGCATATTGGAGAGAGTTCTCAACTGACCCAGAGGTAAGTGTAGTATAAGTAAGGGCTGCTTTCAGAGGAAAAATGTACACATTACCTGTTCTCTCTTCTCTTTTCCATTCACACGGTGCACACACCTCACCCCCTGATTGAGTATCGTTTGTGCATAGTGATCATATTTCTGGAGGTATTTTTCTTCGATAAATATCTTAAGGGAAAGAAAGCTTGAACCAATACTAAAATCAAAAGTATCCTAACTGGACACCACTGTTCTTAAAAGGCAGAAGAACTAGATAGTATATAGTAGATTCTACGGATTTGTCTTTCAAAAAAATCATTACTATTCAATTGTGTTAAGAATAAATTTTATTCTTTTAAAAAAAAACTGTTAAGCACTTTCTTATTTTTCTTATGGTAAAATTCATAAAGGCCTAAATCTTAAACCTCTAAACCCTTTCAAACGGAATTGTGTAAGAAGATAAAGAGGACGCAGAAGAGCAGAGTTTAAATTCAATAGCGACGAATTAATACGATACACAGATAGATTGAGAGTTTCCATTGATTTCTCGCATTTGCAACAACCAACCCCAAAATACACGTTTTCAGATTAATGCACGAGTTTCACCGTTCTCTGCTTCGTTCTTCTATTTTCCTTTTCATTTCATTACGAGGAAAAAAAGTGTTTTTTACTTTTTTTATTTTTTATTGTTGGCTTGTTAAAAGCTTGAATGGTATGATGGTCTCTCACGATGGATTCTTTTCTTAAACTTTTAAAATTTATAACACTTTGTATGATGTATCTTTTTTTATTATATAACTAACACTTGTATCTCAAGTCAAAGGAATATAAAGTAACAGTAATATTTGTGGTCTTTAGTCAAATTTTAGTTCTAAGGCAAAAGTAAATTAAGTGGTAACTGTATCTTTAATGAAATTTTTTTAAGTAAATTTTTTAAGATAGTTTTTTGGTTCATATAGTATTTTTGTAATTCTTACGATGTTATTCATAAAAAAATTATATACAATTTTGTTTTAATGATAAATAATTCTAAGAACTTTATATTATTAAATAATTAAACACAATGGCATTTAAAAAAAATAGTTAAATAAAGTTTTTTATTGGTAAAAAAAAAAAATTCTTTTGGAAGGTACAAATCTTATTATTAAGAATATTTTACAACAGAGAATAATTTCTCTACTCTAGAGGCTGCTTTTAGATAAATATCACGAACGAAGAACGCTATCAATGAATAATTTAACTCTTTTTTCGATATATATTTTTATTATTAAATTATTTACTGAGAAAATTCATAAAACTTACATAAAAAATTATTTTAAAATAACGTCATTCTTGTGTGTGCAAAGTGACTAGACCGCTGCCATCCACACTACCTTCCATGCATCATTTGCATTTCAACACAACATCGTTCGACAATGTTGCTCGATATGGCTTCAACAGTCCAAAGGACAAACCTTTGTCTCTCCAATCCAGTTATAACAACAGGTCCAGACTTTATGAGAAAAAACACATCCAAACAACAAGTGCATAGCAGATTCTGATGATTGGTTGCGAAAGACACACCCTAGATTATTGTCATTGATCAGAATATTCCTCTTAGGCAAATTATCTTTTGAAGTAATCCTGTAAAGCACCAATTTCCACACAAAGGCTTTAATCTTTGATGGAACATTCACCTTCCATAACATCTATAAAAGCTTGAGTGAGTCAACTCTCCATATGGATGTAGCAAAATCATAGACCTCTCTAACCGTGTACAGTTTGCTGTTACTTGCACGCCAGACCCACCCATCTATTATTAATATTATTAAAACACTTGCAGGGAAGAGACATTTGTTCAAGGAGGCGGCTAAGGTGGAGGCCTAGGAATTAATAGAGGATCTATACTAGATTTAGAATACCTAAGTAATAATACAAAGTGCTCATAAATAACGCGATACCTTTGGAAGGTATCCTTTAGAGTAATCACTTGAGATCTCGCCGAAGCGCATATACAAGCTTATAAGCCAGGACCAACCTTCTTCTCATCCCCTTTCTAACAAACCTCCCTCTCACCAGTAAGGGAACATGCGATCCATGACTACGATGGCCTAGCGACGGCACAAGTGCGAGCAAGAGAAACGCATGTTTTTAACCATGAACTTTTAAACCATTAAATCGAACAGTGTGAGAAGCCTAGTAAGATCTTCAACCTTAGCCGCCGCCTTATTTATCTTATCTTAACTTTTGTTGATTAATTGTACATCTAAAAGTATTACACGTATTAAATTTCCGTATGTGAGTATCCTAGAGGGGAATGGATGCCATTTATGTCCGGCAAACTTGGTTAATGGCTTTCCCATTGAAGGCACCAAACTTTCACAAACATTATCTCTGCTTATTGATATCAGTGATTTGATTATACTGATATCTTACAGGCCCACTCTCACACACACACACTGGTGCACTCACACAAACACA
>CM023944.1:12899663-12954670 GCA_013407115.1 Glycine latifolia | reverse complement strand
ACTCGATCAACCCATCTCGGCAGCCGACATCATAAGCATATATATACAACTCGACCAACCCACCTCAACAACCGTTATCACAAGCACATGTATATACAACTCGGCCAACCCTACCCGGTACTCAGCACCTTCACGAACACTTCTGCAAAGTGTTTTGGGAGCTTTTCAGCATCAAAATGCCAACTCCACACACATGCACGAGAGTTCTTACAACATCAATTCCCCCTTTCCAGACTACCATACTAGAATACCATTAAACATCAACACAAAACACCGATCAATGAACATAAAGCATAACCCATTCCATTCATTTTAGAAAATAAAGCACACACGGACATGCAAATCATTGCCATGGTTGGACTTCCCTAGTCCTCAACCATGCTACCTGAAATTGTTATCAGACATGATAAGCTCCCTTTACCTAACCAGAGGTTCGTTTCACAGCTACACGACATATTGTCCTGAGCTTCTGTTCCAACCACGAGGTCCTTCTCGATGTCAGGATATCGTAGCAGCGACGATGAGTTGAAGGTGGTACAGAAGGGTTGAGGGAAAGAAGGTTCTGGGTAGGAGTGAGCTTGGGAGGAAAGAGGAGAAAATGCTAAGGTTGGAGAAAGGAAGAGTAAGCTTTTGTTGTGCCAGCCTGCTGCTTATAAACACGGCTAACACAGCACGTCCACTTAACGTGTACAACCAGCAACCACAGCACAGCAATGTTGACTTACGTCCCATCACATATCAAGCACGCAACCCAAAACAAAGCACTCAAGACAACAATAATACAATAAAAATACACCAAAACATATAATTAATTAATATAATACACACATCAAACATTCACTAAGCAACTTGTAATCTGGGTCGTTACACATGACCATCATCCAATGTTCATCAAGCAAAGTTTGGTCAATGCTTTTTGGTTCAATCTGTGTACAAAAGAAACATCTTTAGTTGTTCTTCAATCCTTGTGCTTTTGTAAAGGAGTTGATTGTTCCAATTCATCATTTGGTTCTACTTTTTTCTTTTTCATTTAGATCATTAAGTTGCAAAAATTCTTCCATTAGTCCTACATCAATATCACACTCCAATTTCTCCTTGGAGGTGTTAGACTCATCACATATGACATGGACAGATTCCTCAACACACAATGTTCTTTTATTAAAGATCCTATAAGCTTTACTTTGCAAAGAGTAACCAAGAAAAATTATTTCATCAGCTTTATAATCAAATTTTCCAAGAGAATCTTTACCATTGTTTAACACAAAACAGTTGCAGCCAAATGCTCTAAAAAAAGATATGGTTGGTTTCCTTCCTTTGTATAGTTCATAAGGGGTTTTCTTCAAAATAGGCCTTATAAGAATCCTATTGAAAGTATAGCAAACTGTACTTACCGCATCAGCCCAAAAGTGTTTAGGCAAGTTTGTTCCATTTAGAAGTGTTCTTGCACCTTCCTCAATGGATCTATTTTTCCTCTCCACAACACCATTTTGTTGGGATGTTCTTGGAGCTGAAAAATTGTGATTAATTCCTAATTCTTCACAAAACTTTTCAAAGTATTCATTTTGGAATTCTCTACCATTATCACTTCTAATTGAAACAATATTGCATGCTTTTTCATTTTGAATTATCTTGGCTAACTTTCTAAATGTCGTGAATGCTTCACTCTTGGATCTTATGAATAAAGTCCATGTATATCTTGAGTAATCATCTACAATAACAAGCCCATAGAAATTACCCCCCAAGCTCATGGTTCTAGAAGGACCAAATAAATCCATATGAAGCAATTCAAGGGGTCTAGAAGTAGAAACAACATTTTTACTTTGAAAAGAATTCTTTGATTGTTTCCCTTTTTGACAAGCTTCACATATTTTATCCTTCTCAAACTTAAGCTTAGGCAAGCCTATGACCAAATCCTTTCTTATAAGCTTGTTCATATGATGCATGTTTATATGACTAGCTCTCCTATGCCATAACCATGTTTCATTAGTTTTACTTACAAGGCAGCTAGTGTTATGAATGAATGCATGCTTAATGGATAGAACATAAATGTTACCCTTTCTCTTACCAACATGGATAACCTTACCACTTTTACCATCACAAATAAGACAACAATTGTCATTGAAGGAGACATTGAGTCCTTTATCGCATAGTTGACTTATGCTTAGGCGGTTGTGCTTCAATCCTTCCACATAAAGCACATTCTTTATCTTTGTTTTGAAGCTATCTCCCATATTACCTTCTCCAATGATCTTTCCTCTATTATTATCACCATAAGTGACATATCCTCCATCTTTGAGAGTCAAGTTTGTGAGCATGGACATGTCACATGTCATGTGCCTAGAGCAGCCACTATCAAGATACCATGATGCTGATTTTGCTCTTAAACACACCTACAAAAATCAATTTAAGTAACAAAGAAAGGTACCCAATGTGGGTTGGGTCCATAGGGGTTAGTTGACTTCCCTTATCTCTTAGGCACGCAAATGCATTCACCATTAGGCACATAGTATCTCCTAGCATAGCACCTAATAGATGTATGACCTTTCTTCATGCAATAATTGCAAGTAATAGTGTTCGATGCTTTTTCAAAATGAGTCAATTGATGATACTTGGTTTTTAAAAAACCTCTTTGATATTTCTGTTTTGGTGGTACAAACTTTGTTTTTCCAAAAGATTTTGATCCATGTTTGTAACCCAAACTAGAAGTATCTGCATTCAAACTACATTTTCCTTTATAGAGTCTTTTCAAAAGATCAACCAAAGTAAGAATTTTCTGAAAGTAAAAGCATGTATTTTTCACCTTGACTCTTTTTGTAATCATCAAATTCTTTTTGTAAAAGATTGCATTTAATGACATTTGAAATTGATAAGGCACATACACATCCATTAGCATTGTAACTTGAAATTAGTTTTTCATTTGCTTCTTTCAAATTACAAAGTTCAGATTACAATTCAACAATTTTGGTAACATGCCATTTGAGATTACCTTTTAGCCTATTATTGGTTTGTACAAGCTTTTGAGCCTCTTCATGCATCTCATGGAAAGCATCAACAATATTATCATATTCAGAATTTACCTCAGATTCAACACTTGAGACTTCTTCATCATCACTTAATGTGGATGTGAAACAAACTTTTGTTTCTTCATTCTCACTTGTTGATTCAAAGGTTGTTGAATCATTGTCTTCCCATGCTATATATGCCTTCTTTGACTTCCCTTCTTTCTTTGTCTTCCTCTCACCTTGTTGCTTCTTCAAAAGATTGGACATTCAGATTTAATGTGTCCAAGCTTACCACATTCAAAGCAAGTGAAGTTGGTAGTGTTGTTGTTGTTGTTGTTGTCATTTTTCTTGTTGAACTTTGACAGCTTTTTGTTCTTATTTCTTCTTATGAACTTGCTGAATTTCTTCACTATTAGGTTCATGTGTTCATCACTTGAGTCTTCTTCCTTTTCCTCATGAGTTGATGCAGTTTTCAAGGCTATACTCTCGTGTTTCTTTTCTGCATCTTCTGCACGTGTTAGTTGTGACATTTCAAGTTCATACTCAAGAAGCTTACCAAAAAGTGCAGCCATGGACATCTTGAACAGATCTTTGGATTCCTTGATTGCTGTAACTTTTGGTTGCCATGGTCTTGTGAGACACTTTAGTATTTTGATGCTTAACTCTTCAGCATCAAAATTCTTTCCAAGACCAAGAAGATGGTTAACAATGTAAGTAAACCTTATTTGTAGCTGAGGTATGTTTTCAGTATTGCTCATCTTGAACATCTCATATTCATGAATCAAGGCATGCTTCCTTGATCTCCTTACTTCATCTATTCCTTCATGAGTTACCTCCAACGTCTCCCACATTTCTTTTGCGCTTTTACACCTAACAGTTCTAAAGAATTCATCAGAAGAAAAAGTAGATGTAATCATATTTTTAGCTTTAAAATCATATTGCACAACTCTTTTTTCAGCATCTGTCATTTCATCCCATTCTTTAGGAATCAATTTATTATCAACAGCTTTCATTGGGACCAAAAGACCTTTTTCAATAGCATTCCATGCACTGGGGTCGTTTGATTGAATAAAAATCTGTATACGATTTTTCCAAAAACTGAAATGCTCTCTCTCAAACATCGGTGGACGATTGAGAGAGGCTCCCCCTTTAAAAGTTATTTGTGTAGTATTCATTTTCTTTGAAAAGAAAGTGATCTTGAATAACTTTCAAGAATTAGCTCTGATACCAATTGAAAACACAATGAACACACTTCAAATAACCAAGAGGGGAGTGAATTGGTTAAAACAGATATTTAAAAATTTTCTCTAAAACAATATGCGGATTTAAAATGTGGATCGTATCATACAATCACCCTTAATCAAAATCAGAAATTTTCTTTCAATCAAGAAACACCTTGCAATGCATGGAATGTTAGAATTACTTCTTGCTGATTATAATTTGATCACTCAAATACAAGTAATGAAAGATATTCAGATTTAGAACTCAAGACACAACAATTTATGCTGGTTCACCTCACTAACATGGAGGCTACATCTAGTGTCTCCTAACCAACACTAGGTCCGATTTTTCACTAAATCAAAAGTATTCTTTTACAAGAAATTACAAGTGATTATCTTTATTAACCCTAGTTAAAGAATATGAATTCTAAAACACTATTAGAAAACAAATCACAAAGATCCTGAGAACCCTACTCAGATCTTTATCCCTAGAGAACACTACTCTAGAAAGCTTGAAAGAATCTATTTGATATTCACAACAGAATTTGAAACTCAAAAATTCTAAACGAAAGATTCGAGACACAACCTGTGATCCTTAATGGATGAATGAATGAATGAACGAAGTTACCAATCAATCCAGGTTGTATGAATGCTAATGCTCAGAATCAACTCTTTTGAAAAACTCTTTTTCTTTAACACATCATATCTAAAATCAATAATCTTTTGATCTCATACAAGATGTGTTTCACTTAGTAAATCAGTATCTTGAACTTTTGAAAGCTTTGAAATTTGGATCACTCACAGACTTAAGAGTATTTCGTATTGTATAAAGTGCATACCCATAAAGCTTTAAATAGAAAATTGATTTAATAGAATGTAATCGATTAAAACGTTAGTGTAATTGATTATTTTAACATAAGTAATCAATTAATACACTAGATAACCAATTAATGCATTCTTGAGCTTTCTTGAAAATTTTCACTAAAAAAATAAATGATTAATACGTGATGTAATAGATTAAAGCAGTCATCAAGTATGTGAAAATAAGCTTTGGTAATCGATTACATAAGAACGGTAATCGATTAAAGTAGTCAAGCTCAGATATGAAATAAGCCTTTGTAATCGATTACAGAAGAGTGGTAATCGATTGAAGCAGTCATGCATAATTTGTAAAAAGCACTTGGTAATCGATTACGCCTTGCTTGTAATTGATTAAAGTGTTCTTCATGGCTTTTCCAGAAATAAACACACGCATGTAATCGATTACATAGTGCCTGTAATCGATTAAAGCAGTGCACACCCTGATTTTTCCAAAAACATAAGCCATGAAATTTTCTTTGCAAATGCAAACAGTTAATCCTTTATTTCAGATATGAATGCATGTAAGTGAGTATGCAAATGCAATGCAAGGATCACAAGGTAATGTACTTGAACCACTTAGACAAATTACTAATGCCTTCAAATTGATTGGGCATGTAAAAAGCTAAAACATCAAGCCAATTACTCCAGCCTTGCTTAGATCTTCTTGCAACTCCCCCTATATCCAACAAGCAGTTCACAGATGCCATATGCCATAGCTCTAAACTCAACTTTAGCGCTTAATCTGGCCACCACCTTTTGTTTCTTGCTCCTCCATGTGACTTGATTTCCATCAACAAACGTGAGGTATCCAGAAGTGGATTGTCTTGTAGTTTGGTCTCCAGCCCAATCAGAGCCAGTGTATCCTTCTATGCCTCTTTTTCATTTTTAGAAAATAAGAGACCACTGTCAAGTGACCCTTTTAAAAACCTCAGAATTCTAAAGGTAGCCTTCATATGCTATTGACTAGGAAAGTGCATAAATTTTCTCACCACTCCTACTGCATAAGAAATATCTGGTCTTGTATGTGATATGTAAATGAGTCTCCCTACTAGCCTCTGGTACTTGCTAATATCAGTTCCAATTTGATCCGGGAAGATACCAAGTTTGTGGTACATTTCTATTGGTGTGTCAGTCGATTTACAGGCTACCATTTCAGCCTCAGACAATAAATCCATAATGTACTTTCTTTGGGATAACACTATCCCTTGCACTGCTAGAAAAATAGCATTCAACATCGGTTTTTTTGGACATTCAATATCGGTTCTTAACCAATGTTGAAACTATCGACGTTGAAAGTATCAACGTTAATATCGATTTTGAAAATCGATGTTAACAGAACACCACAACATCGATTTTTTTAAAAACTGATGTTGCCTAATAAGAAATTACGGATTTAAACTGTAAAAATATGTCAAAACAACATCGGTTTTTAGTAAAATCAATGTTGATTTATGTTTAACAGCATCGATTTTTCTAAAAACTGATGTTGTTATTCCAAATCAACATCAATTTTTAGTAAAATCGATGTTGATTTATACTTAACAACATCGATTTTTTAACAACATTACTGCTACAATCGTCATCGTCCTTCACTTTGTACCATGAACCCCACACCTAGGACATTTATGCATTTCTTCAAATTCATTTATGTACAATATGCAATCATTGGAGCATGCATGAATTTTCTGATACTCCATACCCATCGGACACAGTATCTTTTTCGTCTAATAGTAACTTTTTAGCAATGTGTTTTCATCTGGAAGCATATCCTTAACTACCTGAAGCAGTGAAGTGAAACTTTTGTCACTCCAGCCATATCTGGCCTTGACATTAACCAGATTTAATACCGCTGACAACAGCGTCAAAGACTTATTGCACCTCGGATACAACGGCTTCTTCGAATCACTTTTCAATGTATCATATATAGGGGCATGTGCATGCTGAAAATACTCTTGTCCAAGATCATGAATCATATCCTTTAATCGATCTCCCATTTGTACATCAACCGGTTCAGTTTGGGACCCCCTTTGCATCTCTATCAATTCACCATGCCATATCTATGTCGTATAATTTTTCTTAATCCCATCACATAGAAGATGTTCTCATATGTTGTCTAGTAGTTGTCGTCTCCCGTTCAAATAGTTTATACAAGGGCATAAATATTTTTCTTTCTCATCTGCTTGACTTCTTTCAAAGACAAATTCCAAGAACTGTTCAACGCCTTCTTCACACGCAAAGCTCATGTGACTTGCATTCATCCAACTTCGATCTATTTAATTAATAACTTTGTGATACTCACAAAGTTATTTCATGCATGAAAACCTCACTTTTTTCATTAAAGGTGTGGCTCTATCCCATTCAAGAAGAAATTTTTTTTTATAGTAGATTCGTAGGTAAAGGTTAAATCTCTTTTTCTTAAATTTGACAAAATTTCGGCAACATTTCACATTGATCTCCAAGTACACGACATGAAAGCGGTGATATAAATTCCACCATAATCAAGTATGCACCCGGAGAACAAATTGAAATGCATTCTACCAAAATTTCATCAAATTTAAGAAAAGAAACATAACCTATACATATGAATCTACTAAAATAATGACTCTTCCCAAATTGTCCAAACAGACAATTCAAGATTCAATACAATGATTAATCCAAACTGTCTGCAAGAATCATTGTATTCAACCTCAAACAGAAAACTAAGGTTCACTCATAATGAACACCAATTATATATATAAATAAATAGTCATTAATAATATAAAATAAGTTACAAAAGCACGCATTACATATATAACCTAAAAATATTATGAAAGACATTCATAGGTACCTGTGACGATGGTCACTGTCAATCTCCAACAATGAATCTCGTGATGATGATACAAAATGAAAAAGAACAACTGCATAGAAATGATGTTGAACATTGAACATGTTATATTAAAAGACGAAACACACAATTTAAATATGATTGAAGAAGTCAATCTCACATTAGTGGGTTAAAAACAAGTTAAAATATGGATATTTTATTGAATATATTATTGATCGATATTTGTATTTTTAAAATACATTATTCTTAAGTTTAAAATAAAGAATGGTAATTTAATTATTTATTATTTAAATAATAGAATTGTAATATTTTATTCCATATAAATTTGTAAATACTTAATTTTTTATTATAAATATTTGAATTTTAATATATATATATATATGTTAGGAAATTATACATGTGTCCTTTAATAAGAATAAAAATTATATTACATTAATGTAATCTTAAAAAGTTACACCAATCCTCATCCGTTGATTTAATTTTAATCCAACACTCCTAATTTGGAATCATCAACTGCCCAAATTTTCGTTATCGATAAAAATTGTCCAGATTTTCTGCCAATATTTTTTTTTTCACTCATATTTTTTGCCGCTCTTGAATAAATATTTTAGTCATATACTCAGAGGAATACACACATTGTAATCATCATCTGCCCAGATTTTCTGCCATTATTCATTATTTTTACTCATATTTTCCGCCACTCCATGAATAAATATTTTAGTCATCTACTTAGAGGAATACACACTGAATGACAATCTCTTTAGTTTGGGTGCATTATTTAATTTAATGACATGGAAGATTTGAGTTGGATTCAAAATGGACCTTGGTGGTAATATGTACGGTTGCATTGGATATAGGGTCTGATCTTTTAATTGCCATGGTAAATAGCTTGAGATGCGTGAACTTTAATAGAGTCAAAATTGTACTTTTGCTGTATGCATGGTTCCTTCAATCAGCGATAAATCTTGTTAGTATAAATGATGATTGAAGAGATAAGTTTGATTTCCAATATTTAAGAGATAAAGATTACATGTCATTTAAATGGGTTTTTTTTTTTAAAACAAATGGGTTTTATTAAGAGATTACATTGTTTTTTTCAAATGATAATAATTAATATTCCAAATTTATTAAGATTATATCTTCTATCAAAGAAATGTTAATCAATTAATTAAAATAATTTATCAACATTAATATATCCTTGAATCATATAAATATTAAATTGATATTTATTATCCTTTGGAATATTTAAATTAAAATCATCTATGGTTTCATTGAATATCGTTTATTAGGTATCCATAAAATGTTAAATCTAAATATAAATTAAAATTAATGTTGATAAATTTAATAATACTAAACATGTTACCTTTTATATAAAGATAATAAATTTCGAAAAACAGGTATCCAAATATAACACATAGGGATATGAATAGGGATGGGGATACCGATGACTAGTTTATATATATATATATATATATATATATATATATATATATATATATATATATATATATATATATATAAAAGTTCAACATCTCTAAGAAATCAGTAGTCTGATAGACTTATGGCAAACCTGGCCATAAAAGTCAGTATTGCAGGCTTAAGAAAAAGCTTAGGACTTTAAACCTAGAACTCGCTGTTGAAGAATAGATTAATCAACTCTTAGTAGAATCCTTCTCTGAAGACGAATCTGATAAAGAAACTTCTGAGGGTCAATCTTTAGAAAACCTAAATCAAATTTAAGAGGATGATCTATCTTCGATTGATAAAGACCGTCCTTCTTCCTCCCAAGTCAATGTCCTTACCCGGGAGCAAGATCTTCTTTTTGAGGTGGTTAATGTTATTTCTGACCCTGAAGAGAAGAAAAATATTTTATTGAAACTCAAACAATCTTTAAATGAACCATCATCTTCTTCTAAAACTAACAATTTGTTAATAACTAACAAGTTTAATCTTAATAATACCCTTAAAAAGTTTGAAAAGAGTGTTGTTAAACCAGTAACTCTGTATGATCTTCAGCACGAGGTTAATCAACTAAAGGCTAAAATTCGCCATATTAAGGAGCAACAAAATGTTCATCAAAATATTTTGAGTGTTTTGCAATCTGGCGACCCAACTGATGAGGAAAATCATGATCAACCTTCTGATAATGATTCTCCAAATGATTCAGTTAATCATGTAGTTCCTCCAAACATTTTTGAGTTAATTAATCAATTAACAATCCAAAAGTTTTTTATAAAAGTCAAAATTATTGTTGGAACATTTATCCTTGAAACTGAAGCTCTGTTTGACACAGGGGCAGATTCAAATTGCATTCAAGAAGGATTAATTCCAACTAAGTATTTTGAAAAAACCTCTGAACGTCTTAGTACCGCTAGCGATTCTAAACTTCGGGTCAATTACAAGTTTTCAGATGCGCTAATTGAAAAGGAAGATTTGAAAATTAAAACATCTTTCCTTTTGGTTAAAAATCTGAAAAATACTGTTATTTTAGGAATTCCTTTTATCAAATCAATCTTTCCTATAACCATTTCTGTAAAGGCATCTTTACGACTTATTTAAACAAATCTATCACATTTAGGTTTCTTAAAAACCCAATCGTTAGAGATTTAAACCCAATCCTTTTTAAGCAAAACCAAATTAATTATCTTAAAAAAGAAATTTCTTATAAGAAAATTGATGATTTGCTTAACCAACCTATTATTATCAATAAAATCAAGTTTTTGTCTAACCAAATCCAAAACTCCATCTGTGCCGATCTCCCAAACGCTTTTTGGCAACACAAACAACATATCGTTGATCTTCCTTATGAAAAGGATTGTAATGATCGACAAATCCCGACCAAAGTCAGACCTATCCAGATGAGCCATGAACTCCTTGTTCATTGCTAGAAGGAAATTCAAGATCTTCTGCAAAAAAGGCTAATCAGGAAAAGTAAGAGTCCTTGGTCTTGGTCGGCATTCTGTGTCAACAAACCAGCCGAGATTGAGCATGGATCTCCCTGTCTGGTCATCAACTATAAACCCCTCAACCAAGCCCTTCAGTGGATTCGCTATCTGATTCCTAGCAAGAAGGATCTTCTTAATCATCTTTTTTCTGCTAAAATCTTTTCAAAATTTGACATGAAATCTGGATTTTGGCAAATTCAAATTAGTGAAAAGGGATTGTTATAAAACGGCTTTTACACTTCCTTTTGGACAATATAAATGGAGAGTTATGCCTTTTGGATTGAAAAATGCCCCTTCAGAATTCCAAAAAATTATGAATGACATTTTTAATCCATACTCTTCTTTTATTATTGTCTATATAGATGATGTTCTTGTGTTTTCCCAATCTATTGACTAACATTTTAAACACATAAACATTTTCATTCAGGTAATTAAGAAAAATGGTCTTGCTTTATCTAAAACTAAAATCAATCTTTTTCAAAAAAAGATATGTTTCCTTGGTCACAACATCCATCAAGGAACTATCACTCTCATCAATCGTGCCATTGAATTTTCCAACAAATTTCCAGATCAGATTATCGAAAAAACTCAACTTCAGCTTTTTCAGACTAAGCAATCTACAATCCCAGTATCAACATCTGAAGGGAAAGTGGTGAAAGGTCCTACAGACGAAAACTGACATCATCATGACATCATTATTTCATGCGGCAGACTACTGTTCAGCATTGTTCATTGTAGCGGTAGGTTTTCTGGTCTTGTTTACCGGAACTGTAGAAATAGGAATTTTTTAGTCTTTAAAAGGGCTGCGTCCCTCAATCTTAAAACAGGTTCCATTAGAAGTTCTATTTTTGAGTGTTGTACAATTTAGAGTGTTCCCCATAGGTAACTCTAAGTTTAATCCCTTGTAATCTTTAATCTTTTTGATAAATAAACATTTGTTTTCTCATCTTTGCATTGCATGTTTATTTTTCTATAATTGAATATTTATCTTCTCATCCATTTCCTCTCATCTAGTTGGCTCTACTGCACTTGAGAGTATAATTTTATGCTTTAAATTTACATTTATTGTCTTTATTATTTTTCATAGCCATGTGAAATTCGTATTCTATTCCTGCTTTCCATATGCATTGATTGTTCGATGTTAAGGATCTGATACTCAGTTTTGCCATCTATGTTCCATTCATAGACATGATTGGCATTAAAGGATTTGGATCCTTTTCTGCTACTCCTAGTGGAAGTAGTAGCAGAATCAAGCTCCAAGGTGTAGAAACCTCGTCCTACATTCCTCAACCTGTATATCAGCAGGAAAATCCTAAGGAAGAGTCTAGATCTATCCCTTCTTCAACCTTTTCATCTATATATATATATATATATATATATATATAAACAAGTAAAAAAGTTCACATAATTCAGATAGATGAATAATGTATTTGAAATTACATTAACATCTAAATTACTATAGTGAAATTATATAATTTTATTATAACAATTTTAATTTAAATATTTTTTTTATGCCTGTATCTTTTTCTACTTCAAATATTTATTGAATACTTTATATTACAAACATAGAAAATACGAAGAAGAAAAAAAACTTGAGTGACCAAAAAATTAGACATACACAATATAACACATGAGGATGAACCTTATTTTATAAAAAAATAATTAAGTCAACATAAACATTATTATTTTCTCTAGCGAATTAGTGTCTTGAATTATTTAGGCAAATAATTATCTATTTTTAATTTATTATTTTCTCAATTAACTAAAGTATTTAAGATTTTATTCTACCTAGAATTTTTTTAATTTTCTTTTAAAAATGATTTATGGATGTTTTTTTCCTAACTAAAATAATTTATTTAATATTTTATTTTACAAACATAAAAAGTATGAAAAAAATACAATAAACGGGGATGAATATTTTCATGAAATTATGAAGAGAAATTTATACTTAACTTATCATATAAAATATGACACTGGATGATATATATATATATATATATATATATATAAAGAAGTAGAAAAATTTACACTAAATTTAAGGATAAGCTTTTTTACAAATTTTTTAGTTAAAATCAATATTTATTTTGCAAAATTAGTATATATTTAATTAGTAACAATAATAAAAAAAATCAATAAAAACCCATCTATTTTCTCCATGCAAAATTAATTTCTAAGCAAATAATTATTTATTTATTTACTATTTTCTCACTTAAATATTCATGATTTTGATTTACTTAGACAAACTTCAATTTTATTTAAGAAATTGATATATATATATATATATATATATATATATATATACATCAATATATTAAAATAAAATTATATATAAAATATAACATATAGTGATGATTTTTTTTTATAATAAATTAAAAGCAAGTGGAAATTATCTCTTAATTCACGAGATAAACAATATGTAGTTACGTTAATATCTAAATTAGTATGGTGAAAATATAATTTTAATTTGAAAATATTTTTTGATGGTTGTGTCTTTCTTGATTTAAATAATTTATTGAATTTTTTATTTTACAAACATGAGAAGTCTGAAAAAATATAACAAATGGAGGTTTGAATATTTTTTATGAAAGTATAAAGAGATAAAAATAACAAATTACATTAGCTATCATACAAAATGATGTTTAAATTTCTTTTTATATTAAAATATCCTCCGTTGTTTTTAAATTTGAAACAATAAAAATTATAGTATTAAAGTATTATATATTTTATTTATGTTGTGTTAATCCATAGTTATATATGTGCATTGCACGGATAACCATACTAAAGCTAATTGATTTGGGTAATATTTTTTTATAATTACAAGTTCTTGGAGGTCAAGAGAGTATTTCATCAAGTCCATGCATATAAAAGTACCATAAAGAATTTATTAGCTAAAATTCACAAGCCTAAAAAATATTATTTTTTATAAACTATTCCGTTATATTCATGTATAAACGTGTACATGAAGAATTTATTAGTTAAAATTCACAAACCTAAAGCACAATCTATTTTTTTTATAGAAAGTAGTAGTTATAAGAGTAAATATAAGACAAGTATAGTCAAATACATTCATTTTAATCTTATGGTCATTCGCTTATTTTGTGAGTCTGGCCCTCTTCTGACCATTCGCTTGATTCATCAAAATTCTATTACGTTTCATCCATATGTATGGTGTTGTTATTACTATGATAAGAGCTTTCATCTCTTATCCTTAGGTCCTCAAGTTCAAGCACACTTACCGTGAAAGGAATGCTTGCACCGACAATCTTGCAAAGTTGGGATCCAAATCTCAGCCTTTGCTGATTTTGCTAGATACTTGTTTTGATTTCTTACATGTTTTTGTAATAGTTGATGTTGTAGGAACGATGTTCCTTCGTTTGTAGTTCTTTTAATCTTTCATACTAATAAAAAATACACTCATTTTATTGATCCAAAATTTTAGATGTGCTCATAAGAGTGTGAAGAGTAAATATAAGATATGTTTATTTAAATACATTCATTTTATTAATCCATAATTATAGATGTCCTCATAAAAATGTGGCAACTTTATAACATAGTTTGCTTCATGAGATTTTACTTTCAGTCATATAAATCTTGACATTTAATCATGAAAAAAAAAAAGAAATAAATATTGAAGTATTTTTGTTTTCAAAACTCTTATCAGTTAAAACTAAAAAAAGTTAATTTTGAAATAAATGTTATCATTGTTTTAAAGTATATACTTATTATTTATTTTAGAAATAAATGGTAGTATTTTTTTTGTTTCTAATAACAAGAAACATATGATCACTTACAAATGTATTTATTTCCTTTAATCCCTTACTCTATTGTGGAGTCTACTAATAAGATATTATCATTTCCTATGAAAGTGGATGTATTTGTTAAGCTATTAATAACATAATTCATATTTAATTCTTGAAAATTATTCCTTAAAATATGAGTAGTGTCATTATATTTAACCACTACTTAATTAAACAAATTAATTCAATGAATATTTATGGAATAAAATTTAAATTTATGCCAATATTGATTAAAATGAACTAATTTAACTATTTTTATTTATCTTGATTAATAAAGCATTTTTTTCTTATATATAGAAACAGGGGTAATATTGTTAATTATTGATACTAATAATATAATTCAAAGAGTTTTTAATAATATTATTTGCAACATTGTTTTCAAGAATTTTATGTCTATTTTTATGATTGGCCAAATTAAATTGCATTGCAATAATTTCAAATAAACATACTGGTACACTTTGTTTACTCGTGTTGTTATATTGGAGAGATTTTTCATTTTTATGTTTTGTCACACTTGATGGGAATTGCATAATGCCTATTTTTCACTTAGACTAATCATACTAGGTGAATAACACATGTTACATATCACACTTCAATTTTATTATGTTTTAATCATGGTGTGATTTTTTTATATTTCAAACATATTCTTAAAAAAATGTTTTTCAATTGTTCATTTCCATTAAATAAAACAATAACATTCAAAATTATGGTGTTAGTTGGATACCAAAAAAGAAATTCAAGTAAATTTTTTCACACTTTTTGCCAATTGTCTATGTTTATTTTCATATTTGGGCAAATCACACTAGGGAATAGCATAGGTTAAATGTCATGCTTAATATATTAGTTCTGTTGTTATTTTTCATATTTCAACTGTAATATTTGTAAATGTTCAATAGATCATTTCATTTAAAAAAGATAATTACATTTAAGATAAAATTGTAGTATTATTTGAATAAAAAATAAAATTCAAGTAAAATATGTCACTATGACAATTATTTATATCTATTTTCACGTTTGGGATAACCACATCGAGCTAATGACACATGTTAAATAAAAAGATTGATTTTATTATGTATATTTATGCACATTTTAAATACTATACACTTATTGTGATTTTTCATATTTTAAATATTTTCTTAATAAATATTATTCAAAGGTTCAGTTCCATTAAATAAAAGTGAATACATTTAAGATAAAATTGTAGTATTAGTTAGATAAAAAAATTAAATTAAAAGTTGTCATGTTCTTTGACAGACATTTATGCTCATTATTACAGTTAAATAAAAAAATAAAATCCAAATAAAGACTCTCAAACCCTTTGTTTATCCCATGCATCGCACGATTAAAAAATCTAGTTAGTAATCAATAATACATAGATTTCTTTTATGGAAATAATTTTTATACTTAATGGTTAAGGATACTCATAGGATTAATAATACTTCCTCTGTCCCAAAAACATTGTCATCCTAGGTTGTTTTACATATACCAAGAAAAAACAATAAATAGAAGAAAAAGAATAGCAATTTCACAAAAATAACCTTATACCATCATAAATTCATTTATAAATTTTGTTGTCCACCATTAATATTATAAGGGGTATAAGTGGAAAAAATAATTAATGTTACATTGAAAAAAAATGACAAATATTTTTCTCTTACACAACAATTATAATGGTGTAAAGGGAGTAATAACTTTCTTATATTAGAAATGAACATGAATAAGATAATAGGACCCACATGTAGAACTAAGACCCAAATTGGGACCAGGTCCACTAGCCCACACACTAAATTTAAGTAGAGGAAAAAGGGGATTTAAGAGAGATAAAGAGAAAAGGAGGAAAAGAAATAAGAGGGAGAAAGAGCATAGATTTAAAACCCAGTACTCAAAGCTCATCTCTATGTGTCCTAGACATGAGTGTTTCCCTCTTTGTCCATCCCTATCCTTTTGATATGTCGTTTTCCCTTTTTCCTCTTTGAACCCTAAGCTTAGAAATATTGGGATTTTGATGATTATGCAAGAATGATGATGTTTTTGGGTATAATAATCGGTTAGAAACCATAAGAGATCATTAATGATGAGTTTATTGTGACATGTGATTGTCATATGTCATCTACATGACTAAGCTAGCTAAGCAAACATATCTCTAGAAATATGCTTTGAACTAGTTAGCTAAGGTAGCAGCATTTCTAGCTAAGCGACATGTGATTGTCATATGTCATCTACGTGACAGTCACATGTTGAAAAGTTGATTTTTCAATTTGATATGTGAACTTAACTAGTTATTGATATTTGGGTCCTCGAATATAACTACGTACTTTCATTTTGGTGCTAGAAAATACTTTTGAGCTTTTAATTATGTCTCGCACTATATATAAATTATTAGCATAATGATAATAAATGACATTTGTTTATAGTTATAACAATTGTTTATGGTGATAGAAATTAAATGAAAAATAATTATCAAGTATAGAATTCAAATATTTTATATTTGAAATCATTGTTAATTTATTTTATTTATTAAGTTAAAATTCTAACAAATAATATTATAATAGTGACAAACAACAATATAACAAATCAAACTCAAAACAAATAAACATATGAAAATTAAATTTGTTTTTTCATAAGAATCAAACTAAAAATGTATATTATGTAAATATATAAACACTAACAAATAATTTATTTTAAAAAGTCAATATATTTATTTAATTTAGGAGATAGATTATTTTATTCGATCAAAATTTAAGACAAAATTAGATGTTTTTGGTTTTTCACCTTTTATTTACTCTCACATATTCCTTATTCTTAGGGCCAAGACTGCCACTAAGCCTCCCAAGCCTTCTTGGTCTTACGCAACATATAGATAATGATTGGGAGGACAAATCACATGCTGGTATAGGATATGGCGCTTTCACCAACCATGGATACAGCTTCGCTCTAGTCAAGAATGCCAAGTGAGGACCATGAGTCCCCCAAACTAACTAGAAAATGCCCTTAGTTGGGTTATCACCACTTAACATTCCCCTAGGTTCCTTTGAACCGTTCAGACCATCCCCTAGTGTACCTAGTATATGTCACCCACCCTCACTTAACGAATCCTCACACTTTCTTCAAGATGGGAACTATACAATAGTCACGTTGGTACTTGTGAATAGACATTAGATAACGTATTCCCATTAAGAATAGGGTCATGTCCTAACTACCAACACAATAAAAATCCCTCCAATTCTAACACAATCTTGTTATCTCGTTCGTTTGTTCCTTACTCAAATGCATGTCAATACTCATGAAGTCCCCGACTACAAGTATCATCCATTGTGCACACGCACAAACATATCAAGAGATGAGGGAAATTAATCCTTTTTCCTCTTTAGGGTCATCAATCAACATGTCCCAAAAAGAGAAAAACCACTTTACAAAATCACTCCTCGCCACATATCAAAACACCAAATTATTGCAATGCATTCAAAATTAATCCTTATTCCATGCATTTCTACATATTTATGACACATTCTCATTTGGAATTGCATTAAATTACCCACTTTGAAATCAACTTTCCCATTGATGTAGAAATTCAATTAGGACAAACCATATATGCTTCTCAAGGTTTCCAAATGCAAGGAACTCAATTTTGGACTCAAAATTTCTTAAACCCACTCCCATTTGGCCCTAACACAAAACTTCCCTGCACTTGAATCACAAAGTTCACAAAACTTGTTTTCTAATTTCCAATAGTTGTTTCATGCAAAATTTATATCAAACCCTATCATTTCAAACATGAGGAATTCATTTCCATGGCCAAAATCCATAGAAACTAAGCCCATATGTGCATTTCATTCAAAACAGAGCAAAATTTACTGAAAAGAGCAAAACTTGAAATTGTGATTCCATGAGCTATACTACCTCAAATGGGGGGGTGGGGGTATTTTATGTTTAACCCAAGGTTTTTGGACTTATTGAGTTCAATTTTGAGCCTCGTAATCACGGATTTCAGTCCCAATTACAAATTTTTCAAAAACAAAGAAAAATACACATATAACTTGCCATAGATTAAAAATTAAATTTCAAAGGCTACACAACTCCAAATGAGACATATCATAAATGCTTTCCTAGGTTTTGGGGGTCAAGGACTCATTTTTGAACCCATAATTCACAAATTAAATACGTAGAAATCATATCTCAATTACAGATTACGAGTTTCACATAAAAACATAGAAAATCACAACATACATGAAGTTTAACTTCATAACATCAAAGCATGGGTCCTAAGAGATCACATACTCCTCCCTTACCTCTTAGTGGACACAAAGAAGCAAAGAGGTGACTGTGAGTTGAGTTGTAAACTTGAGCTTCTCCTAGAACTTGTACATGAAAATGGAGCAAAAGAGGGGTATGAGATACCTAGTAAGTTGAAGATGGAAGAATGAGGAACAACTTGGAAAATGGCTAGCAAACTCACCTAGACTTCTTTAGAAACCTTCAAGCTCCTCAATAATAGAGGAAGACAGAAGAAAAAGAAAGAGGAGTCGCGCTCTCTCCCCCCAAAACTGGTGGCCTCACAAGTGTAACATCCTCAAAATTATATCTTGAGTTTATATTTATGATTGAATTATGGAAGTATGATGATAGTTGGATACAAAAAGAATAGTATAGAATTTATTTGAACATAAGCTGCCCAAAACTGTCCATTTCTGCCACCCAAATTGAGAAATTTATTTCTTGCTCAATTCTTATCCAAATCAGGTGTATGATATATGGAATTAAATATCTAGATGTCTAATATAACATATAAAAAATTCAGATAAATATAGTTTGTGTACTGCTTGCTGTAATTATAACATTAAGAGACGTCAGTGTGGAATGTCTTAGCTTGCTGGCAGTTTTGAAGTCTAGATTAAAAATGTTATAATTAGAGTTTTACAACTCCAAATAAGGCATGTGATATCTTGTTAGAAAGCTTAGGAAGTCTAGTTTGACATAATAAAATATGAGAATTTATGGGCTAGTATATTGGTACATAATAAAAAATGAACGAACCTATTTGGTTAAGTGATTCTAGCCTTTTTGACCCTTGGATTGGGCACAACTTGTAACTCTTGGAATTTTGGCCCAAGGAATCAAATCTTCAGCCCAAATTTGGGCTAATCAGAAGTGAGTGAATATTCTAAAGGAATTCACATGAAACAGCCATAGAATAAGCATATCTAAGTGAACTAATAGAAAGAAAATTTGGTAAACAAAAGTCAAGGCAAAGTCAATAAAGGTAATGAGACAAAGTTGAAACCAAGATTCTTGAAGCATCTTGTAAGATCATTCACGTGAAAGCTTAGGGGACTAAGTGCAAGGAATGATCTCAGCCAAATATTATAGAACCAATCAAAATTGGTCATTTGTACAAAGCGTTCCACATAACCACATGGTCATTTAATGAATGGAATCTTTCCTTAAAACATTAAACAATTGGTGCAGCAAATATACTTGCCTATTGTTGTGTATTTAGCTGAAGAAAATTAGGCAAAGGATATGTAGATCTTCAGCCAAGCTCCATGTGAATATTGGGTCAAAGGAGGAAAGAGTATTTCAAAGCTTAAACAAATAAAGATCTAGTACATAAGATAAGGTTTAGGCATAATATCTCTCAATGAAATGATTACCTAGTTAAAACCTAACTAAACTAACTTCTAAAATCAGTTTTAACCCAACTAAAATCCTTAAAACTGAACCAATTAAAGTAGTATAAATAGCCTTGGCATTCAAAAAAAAATTTGCACATAAATTTCAGCTCCAAAACCTATCATACTACCAGTTGCTCCTTGCATCAAGCTTTCTATTTTCTACCTCCTTTACTTGTTTTAACCGTGCCATCCTTATACCACCTCACTTATCAGCCATTTTCTTTTTCAAGACCTCATTTCTTAGATTATTTTCCCAAGGAAGATAGCCCTTACTTCATTCCTTTTCAAGAATCAAGCTCACTTGAGGTAGGCTAGGCTTCAATCTTTAGTTAAGAATTTATTTGGACTAATTTGCATTCTTAAATCTATAGATTTATGGTTATTATTTAGGCTGGAATTTCATGTCATTTGAAGGTTATTTTATGATGTGGAAATGTTGATTTAAACCATAGGATAGATGATGATTTATAGGCTGAAATATTAGTGATGTTTGGAAGTATATTTAGTGATCTTTGGAAGTGATTTTGATGATATTTGGGCTGTTTGTTCATATTCTTATTATGGGTCTGTTTTGTATTAATTTTTAGAAGTAGAGGTTGAATGGTGTGTAGTTAAATGGTTCAAATACTAGAGTGATTCAATTTTGAGGCTGAAGTAGTAAGGTGGTAGGTGAAAGGAGATTAAGATGCATGCTAGGTTTTAATCTTTTCTTGTGAAGGTTCAAAGGAATTAGTAATTACTCCAAAGATATATTGTGGTTATTAGTTAGATTAATAACATAATTTTTCTGTAACTTGAGGATACTCAATGGTCATGCCTAAGTTGGTAATGATCTTACTTAAATAAGATATGGTGGTTTAACCATACTTGTGGTACGTATGATGTTATGATAAAAATATTTTTTCATAAGGTGGTATGTATTTTGCTTATTGATTTTATTATGGATGAATTTTGATTGATGATATGTTGATTCATGTTTCCAAGTCCAGTATGAGATTTGTGAAACAGAATTTGATACTACATACAGTATGATATGTAGTGACCAGGTGCAGATACATGGAATAAATCATGCACGTTTGCATAACACGATCACAGCGTCTACATCCAGTACGAGGTGTAGCTACATATAGTACGATATGTAGAGGCCATGTGAACCCTGGGAAAATTCATTTCATGCATTCATATAGTTGCATAATTATTGTATGGATTTATTTGGATATATTGATGATTTACTAACGTACTAACGTGTTTGGTGGTTTAGATTTTGCCTACTAAGAAATTTTATTCCTCATTAGATTTGTTTCATTTTTTTATATATATAGATGGCCTTGGTGATAATCTTTCTTGATGGATATAGACTGAAGGTGGAACAGAGATGAAACTAGCATGAGATTTTTCCTAGTACTCTTATGTTTTAGAATATTAGCAAGTATGGTGGACTTCGTGCTTGTATAACAAGAAGGATGTAACAAGGACTGTGGCTACGTATAAATTATATATTAGTTCAACAACTCCTATCATATATATGTTTTAGAATTTTCACTAAAGATACGTTCTTTAAAAAAATGAAATAGTAATAAAAATCATCTAGAAAAATTTTAGGTCGTTACAACAAGCCTGGGGAGGGGAGGAGAGTTTCTCCTTCTTATATATGGAGCCATAGGTCATGAGGGGGACCAACATGTGATGTATGCCTAAATTCATTAAACATTTATTTTCCCTATCTATCTTGCAAGGAAACTCAATTTTTAAGAACTCAAACTCTTACTTAAGATTTGGAGCAAGAGTGGCGTGAATTAGGTCCAAAGAAATTAAGCAATGGAGGATGGAATTAGACCAGGAATGAGGTAGATGACGCCATGGAGAAGCTCTCCAATGAGTCTAGGAAGAACCGTCACAATAACTTTGAGAAGACATTAATAAGATTCAAGGAGTTCTTGCACAAGAACAAAGAGAAAACACTTTCACAAGAAATTCAGATTTCTCTTATTAATTATGCCAAAAGTGTTTACAAAATGTTTAAGCTGGCCTTATATAGCCAGGGTCCTAGATGCAATTCAAATGTATCTCAAATTGAAATGCAAATGGCAACAAGCTTGAGCTGCAAGCTACCTAAGCTAAAATGTAAGCTAAATGCATGTGGAATGAAATGACAAATGAAATGAAGCTTGAGGTGCAAGCTATGCCCTCCTAGATTCACGTCACCCATGGGCTTGTGCTACACCTAATGACCCATGGCTGAGTCATCCTCATGGAGCATGTGCTTCCTGTGAAGTCACATGTTCCATGCTTTGCTTATGTGGTACAATTTGAATTTCATAAGCACATGGGTTTGAAATTCAAATTAAGTCACATTTTTGGCATTGCATCACATGACTCATTTCTTTACATTTGGCCACTAAACTCCAGCCACTTCCACATCACCTAAGCTTGGAATTAAGGTTTCAAATTGCAGTTTTTACAAGTTTACATAGGTGTTAAAAATCACATACAAGTGCACCTACACTTATTAAACAATTGTCACTAAAGGCCTATTTATTGCCACTACAATTGCCACTAAAAGTGTTGGAATTAAATTCAACTTGAGAGTACAAAATTCAGCCCTTGTTCTTCTTGAGTTGGTGTGCTTCTTCATGCTTGTCTAAGATATGCAATTTAGCTTTCATGTGCTCTTGAAGAGCTTGAGTTCTAGCTCTTGTCATGGGTCCTCTAAAGCTAACCAAAGAAAGTTCTTCAAATTCTCCTCCTTGGCCTTGAGCTTGTGATGGACCTCCATCAACATGTGAGTCCCTTAGATCTTTTTCCTTTTTTATTTAAAAAAAACTAGTTACTCTTAATGAATTAAGCTCTTAATTAATCCATAATTCTTACTTCTAAATTGATTCTGGAGCAATATATTCATTTATTAACTTTTTCTATTAGTCTTAACCAAAATAATTAAAGTGAGTGAGAAGCTAATTCTCATCTTCCTTAATTAATTATACTAATGGTTTCTCATATCTAGACACACTAATGCTCTAAATTTCATTAATTAGTTTAAATTTATCATATTAGTCTAAAAGTGTAAAAGTCTTTAATAACTAAATTACCATTAATGAGAAGTTCCCTTACTTTGACTTTCTAAAGTGCAATTGTTTTTTGTTGACTAATGATTTAACCAAGGTTTTCTACATCTAAACCTCTTATTCCTAGACTCAAAACTTAAATCTAGGTCACTTGAATATTTAATGATGGTTCTATCTCTTATATGAATGATTTCACTAAGGATAACATTACCATGGTGGATATCAAATAAATACAAGTTATTTCTACATTCTTAAGTCCCATAATTGATTCCCCCACATTAAGAAAATTGGGATGCTACAACTTTCAGATATTTTCATAATTGAGTCCTTTGATGATATGCTAGGAAAGCATAGATCGCTGAACAATTCCAAATCACTTGCTGCTTTTGAATAGAAAAAGTGATAGTGGTCATTAGAGTAAACCAGATTAAAGGAAAAATCCTTGCGAAAAGTGAGCACCCAAATGCCTCTCGAGTGACCCATAGCTCTTTAATGGAACAAAGGTGAGAACCCTATCTTTTCCCACTTCTTTTCCATCGTCGCAAAATGATAGTGAGGTTCAAAGATAAAAATAAGTTAGGGTTTAAATCTTTTCGCCAAATCTTTAATGTAACGCTACATGCCATTGTTACTAGAACCTCTAATCTTCCACACTAGTACTGAAAAATCTGTGAACAAATCCATAAAATACTACCATAGGGAATAAATTATTTGTAGAGACTCAACCCATAAAGGGGTCCTGAAGGTAACTTGTTGTTAAGTTCTTTCCCTGCATGTTACCCATGTGCCTTTCATTGATCACAACATCTTCATCCATACTCATATTGTGCCTGACTGATGAATCTACAACAATATTGCTCGTTGATTTTTCTCTTCCACCTAAATCAACAATTTTGACTCTAGTATTTTTAATTGGAGGATTAAATGGCGATGGGCCCCTCATGGATGTCTTTCCCTTGATTGAATTTTGAATCATCTTCTCAATAGGCAACTCAATCTCATTTTTTTGCCTTTTATTCTTGGAAACAATCTTCTTATATTTATTTATCTAATTATCAGATGAAGATGGCCTTACATCCTCTCTTATATTAGTAGTGGGATTTTTGGAATTAAATCTCAGAGGATATTGCTTCAAATCCTTAATTATTGGTCTTGATGAATGGTAACCACTTTATTCTTTTGTTGCCCACTATTTTTGTACTTCTTTCTTCATACCACTAAAAGCAACTTTAGTATAAGATCTTGAGTAAGGATCTTGAGCTCAAGATCTGGTCTTCACTAGATCTCCCAATAAAGGACGTGAACAGATCTCCAACATGGAGAATGGATTCTTATAGAAGAATCCTTAAGATTTGCACAATGTGCAAAAAAAATAATTTCTTTTTCATTTTCTCTCTCCCTAAGATCTCAAAATGAGATTTACCACTAAAAAATGGAAAAGATCTTGAGAGATCTGCAATCCTATATGACACTATGGGGTCTACCAAAAAGTGGTCTAAGATCCCAATTTGGGATTTACCACTAAAGATGCTCTAACCAATCCCCGTGGAGGGGTTCCAAATCCCTTGTAAATGAATCAATCACGGGTCTTGATTGCTAGCATTTAACTCACTAGGTCCCTTATCTTTTTCTGTTACTTTCTGAATCGCTCCCCAGGATTAGTGGCTACATTCTCCATCGCTTCAACCCTAGAAGTCGTCGTCGCGTGTGGTGGTTGCACTATAGAATTATCCTTAGTTTTTGGCATTTCTTGTTTGACCTTGCACTAGCTAAGTGGCTGTAGCAACCATAGTTAGAACATATACAATGCAATCCTTTATACTCCACTTGGTACCAGTGCCCTTAATCCAAAACCTTCATACGACTAGTTTGTTGAGCTCAATCTCCACACAAACACAAGCATACCTTCCCCGTCTAGCATCTAGTGTGCTAGAAAATACTTTTATAGGACGTCCCACCGCCAATGCTAGGGCCAATAATATGATTATGTTGTAAAAGAACATATTTGGTCCAGTAAAGCGAATCCACACCATAGTACTATAAATGGTTGTTTTTGGTGCAACAAACGCCCGTGACCATGTTTGAACAACCAAATAGTGATCAAATTGTTAGACTCAGGGAGAGATAAAGAGGATCAAGAAGCTGAGGTTCTTAGACTATGAAATGTTTAGGCTTTTACATGCCAATTCAATTGAATGACATATGTAATTTGTGTATGTCTAAGATAAGCCATCCTATGATCCATTGCATAAAACTCATTCATGTTTTCATAAAAGGCTTATTTGAAACTCAAGGTTTTCATGAATGCATAAAAAGCCAAGTGTTTAATGTTTCAAGTTTTGGAAAAATGTTTTCTCACTGGTTTAATCGATTGCCAGTCAGTAGTAATCTATTACTTGAGAACTAAGAACATTTTAATCGATTAAGAGTTTGTGGTAATCGATTACACAATTCATAATCACAAAATTGACTTCCTGTGATAATCGATTACGTTGCAATTTAATCGATTACATTGTTCATAAGTCTTTTCCAGAAAGCTCAAGAACACTTTAATCAATTACATAAATGATTTAATCGATTACATAAGTGATTTAATCGATTACTGACAATTAAAACATTTTTCTATAAATAGATGTTGATTGTTTTAACCAAAGACAACAACGAAATATCAATGAATTTCATAACCTTTTTGAAGACAGAAAAGATAATTTGAGCTATTCTGTGATAGACCCTCAAATTCTTAAGCTTCAAGATTCCTTGAGAGGATTTCTTTTTGGGCAACATTCTAAAGAAGAACTTGGAGAGAATATTCTGAGATTTGTCTTTCAATCTTGATTTAAGTTTGGTAATCATTTGCATTCATTTGTAGTGGATCATCAAGTTGTTTCTCTCCATACTACTTTGGTTTTAATTCTTTTTAGAATTTATGGTTTGTGTAACTAAAGCAATAGTCTTTCTTAAAATTTGTCTAGAATAGGTGTTTCTAAAGGAAAGAGTAAAAAATGGTGTTCTTTATGTCTTGATCACAAAGAGTCTAAGGGAGTTAGATTTCTTGTTCTTAATGTTGGTCTGATTGAGAGTGATTGTATAAGCTTGTAAGAAACAGATTGCTATTAGTGAAATTTCTAACTAGTTGGTTAGGAGAACTGGATGTAGCTTCTCTAGGTTGAGAAGTGAACCAGTATAAATCTTGGTGTTGACTACTTCTTCTTTATCTTTTCTTGTGGTTAGTAATTGTCATTCATTGGTGTAACTTTTCATAACCAACTGAAATATTTTGTTGTCATTACATTCTTTAAAGATTAGAGTTTGATTGATTGAAAGTGTTCAACGGTTATTTTGTGATACGATCATTTTTAACTCTGGTTGTTTAAGAAATTTTTAATTGACTAAGAACAACCAATTCACCCCCCTCTTGGTTCTTGTGTGTTGTTCATACTGTTTTCACAAATAACATCCAAGGGCCATTTTCCATGACCTTCACCCGATTCTCCTCCAAATCATATTTTACCATATAGAATCCATTGTCAGTATCCACCATATCAAACCCTACTTTGAGTTTCCAAACCCTACTTAGATGATCCTTCATGATGTTGAATCCTAATAAAGTTTTATGAGCAACTTTATCACCAAAGCATCCTCCATGGTTTGCATAATCCTTCATAAACCGAATTGTCAATTAGCACCATCAGCTTCAAAGGGTTGCCATCCTTGTAAACAATATTTGTTAGGTTCTGCTTGATTAGATCCACTCTAGGGCTAGTGAGAACTTGCTCCTTGTTCATCATGACTTTGTCCTTGAAAGAAATACGTGTTGGTTGAGTGCCGCCACCGCCATTAGGTGGTTCATTGCCTGAGCACGAGCCTCTCATGGTGCTTGCAGAGAAAACGAAACCCTGGTGGTTCTCCATCTATTATGTGGCTTAGTTAGGATTGTTTTCAATATAATATTTATTCTTATATATATAAGGGTCAATTTTCTTGCACCTTGAAACTTGATTTTAGTTCTTGAATTTCAACTTCACTCAATTTGGGAACTGAATTTTATAAAAGTTTTCTTTCTTTTTGTTACTCCTCACAATGAAACTATCTATGAGGATTTTTTTTTAAAATTTTAAGGTCTAATTTCAATTTTTATTAAAAAAATATAGTAGCTAAACATATATATTTTAGCATAAGGAGGCATTTGACAAGAAAAAAACTTTTTAATTTTCCATGAATATTATATTACAAATCTTTGTTTCCCATGTCTGGTATTTCTTTAAAAAAATGATTATAATTTTTTTCTCCCTTACTTAAATAGACATTTATAAGAATTTATTGCTCATTTAAAGGTTCATTTTACATGCTACTTCAATAATTAAAAAAATTATCTTTTAGTCTCAAAACTTTTTTATTCATTAATTTCTATCCTTCATTATAATTAAAATAGCATTTTATAAATTATTTTAAATTTAACTTCATGTTATAAAATCGTTACTTTTAATTATTATAGTTTCCTGGAATATATTTTAAATTAATTAATTTAACAAAATTAGCATAAGTTGTAATATAATATTTAATGTTACTTCTTATTATTTGAATTGTCAAAAATAACAATTAATTATTAATGTTGTATAATAAATAACATTAATGTGAGATATTTAATTATTCATTAAATAAAATTAAGTCTATTAAATGTAAGTACATTCAATCTGATTATTGTAGAGTAGAAGTTTCTATCCACAGCTAATATTTCGTCAAGTCTCATTTCCTATATATAGATATATAGATATTGATTTTTTCCCGTTTTTTCTCTACACTTTGATCTGTACCCTTTGGATGCATGGCTACCAAACCTCGCACTGTTGAAGAGATCTTCAAGGACTATAGCCCCCGAAGAACTGCAATTATTCACGCACTCACTCATGGTACTATTCTTCTCTTTGCAATGCCTCTTTGTTTCTCTCTCTTGCTTTTCACCCTTTGCTTCTTCAAGTTCTTCATTTTCCAGCCTTCTTTTTTTCTCACATGTTGATAAACTTTACAGGCTCTGTGATCCAGGTGAAGGGTTTTTATATATTTTTTGGTTAATTTTTTAGTTTGGTTTCCGTTACTATTGGATATAGGGGGAGCAACTTGATGTTTGAAGCTTAGGACTTAGAAGAAAGTTTTGAGCTTTTCACATGCCTTGAAGATTGTACTTTAAATTAAATGTATGAGAGGCCAATATTTTGATCCTTGCATTGCATACATATAAATCATTAACATGCTTACATGTTTCTCATTAAAATATCAAAGTCATTCATGTTCTAAAAGAAATCAATAAGTCATGGTTAAAATGTTTTTTTTGGAAAAATGTGTTTTCACTGCTTTAATCGATTACACCATTGGATTAATCGATTACACAAGGTGAAAAATCTTTTTAAACATTTCACCTTTTCCTTAAGAGTACAACCCGGTGCCGGGTTACGCCGGGTTCATATACAACTTGTCACAATACTGTTGAAAGGTGACAACCGAGTTCATGTACAAATTGCCGGGTTACGCCGGGTTCATATACAAACTTATGTTACGTTATAAGGTTGAAAGCTGACGGCCAAACTCATGTACCACTTGTCGGGTTCCAAGATTTAGTAACATTACAGTCAATCCGGGGTGGGTCCCAAAACCATCCGAGCTTTAGGGTTCCTGATTCGTGTAGACGTGCTGATATTAATGATGGTAATGGTAGGGATGCCGGGTTCCAAAACTCATCTGGGTTCTTGATTTGCTGGTATTGATGATGGTAGTAAAAGGGAGGCTAGACTCCAAGTATCTGCCGGGTTCTAACAAGCCTATTCATTTCCCGAATTCGTATTAAAAGGCTGAGGTCCTCGAGTTCGTATACCACTGGCCGAGTTCCACAATAATCGATTACCAGTTCTTGTAATTGATTACACAAAGCTTTTTAGCAAAACATGGTTTCCTGCTTTAATCGATTACCATGATTTGTAATCGATTACACAAGTTGCTTCTATAACAAAGCTTCACTGCTTTAATCGATTACCACTCGGTTTAATCGATTATTCTGTTCGTTGTTCAAACCCAAAAATCAGCATGAACACTTTAATCGATTAAGTGGCAATTCAATCGATTACACAAGGCTTTTTAATCGATTATTTGGTGTGTTTAATCGATTACAGTTAGTTACAAAAAGCTGTTATAAATTGGAGTGAGGCTTGGCTTGAGAAAAAACTTGAATACTTCGAATTTTCTGAGTACACACAAGCCTTCACAAAGTTAGAAAGTGATTTTCTGGGTTAACTAACTTCTTGTCCCACTCTTTAATCTTCATGGGTATTGAATGATATCTTGGGCAAGAGTTTTCAAAGAAGAATAAGAGAGCATGTTCTGAAATTCATTTTTTTCATTCAACTCTGATTGATAAAGCACATGCATTCATATTCATTGGATCATCAGGTTGTTTCTCTCCATTCTCTTTGGTTGTAAATTTGTTTTTGCAATTTTTGTTATTTGGTGCTTTTGTAAATTGTTCTTTGAAGCTTGTACTAGAGTAGTGTTCTCTAGGGAAGAACAGAGTAGTGTTCTCTGGTTCTTGTTCACTAGAAGTCTAATAGGGTTTTCAATTTCTTTTCTTTATCTAAAGTTGATAAAGAGTGTTTGTAATAAAGCTTGTAAGAACTGAAATTTATAATAGTGGAACTCTAATCTAGTCTTGATTAGAAGAAACTGGATGTAGCTTTTCTTGAGAAGTGAACCAGTATAAATTCTAGTGTTAATTCTCTCTCTCAATCTCTATTAGTCATCTTGTTCATTTGATCTTGGTATTTTTATCATTACTCAACAAGTTCTATTTTGAGCTATTGATTTCTTGAGCTGAGTGATTTGATTGATTAAAAGCATTCTTGGTTTAAAAGTGATTAAGATCCTTACTCTGATTTTATAAAGAAAATTTAAAAGACCAAGTATTAACCAATTCAGCCCCCCCTCTTGGTTATCGTGGGTATTCCTATTGTTTTCAATTAGTATCAAGAGCAACAGGTTCTTGAGTGTTATTCAAGATCACTATCTTTCTTTAAAAAGAAAATGAATACCACACAAATTACCTTCAAGGAGGGTGCCTCCCTCAATCATCCTCCAATGTTTGAAGGAGAGCACTTCAGTTTTTGGAAAAATAGAATGAAAATCTTTATTCAATCAAATGACTCAGGTGCTTGGAATGCAATAGAAAAAGGTCCTGTGATTCCTATAAAAATTGTTGGTAATGATATGATTCCTAAAGAATGGGATGAAATGACAGATGCTGAAAAGAGAGTTGTTCGATATGATTTTAAAGCTAAGAATATGATTACTTCTGCACTTTCTTCTGATGAATTCTTTAGAACAGTTAGGTGCAAAAGTGCAAAGGAGATGTGGGAGATGTTGGAGATAACTCATGAAGGTACAGATGAAGTAAGAAGATCAAGGAAGCATGCCTTAATACATGAGTATGAAATGTTCAAGATGAATCCCACAAAAAACATATCTCAGCTTCAAACAAGATTCACTCACATAGTAAATCATCTTCTTGGTCTTGGAAAGATCTTTGATGTTGAAGAGTTGAATATCAAAATCTTAAAGTGTCTCAAAGACCATGGCAACCAAAGGTGACAACAATCAAAGAATCAAAAGATCTATCCAAAATGTCCATGGCTGCACTATTTGGTAAGCTTCTTGAGTATGAACTTGAAATGTCACAACTAACCAATGCTGAAGATGCAGAAAAGAAACACAAAAGTATAACCTTGAAAGTTGCATCCTCAAAGGTGGAAAAGGTGGAAGACTCAAGTGAAGAAGATGAAGAAGACAACATGAACTTAATTGTCAAAAAGTTCAACAAATTCTTGAGAAGAAACAAGAATAGGAAGTTCACAAAGAACAAAAGGAATGACAACAACTTCACTTGCTTTGAATGTGGCAAACCTGGCCACATTAAATCTGAATGTTCTATCTTTTTGAAAAAGCAAAAAGGTGAAAACAAGATGAAGAAAGAGGGAAAGCCCAAGAAAGCCTATATAGCTTGGGAGGATAACGAATTAACAACTTATGAATCATCAACTGAAAATAAAGAAGCAAATGTGTGTCTCACTTCCACAATTGATGAAGATGATGATTTATCAATTGCTGAAACTGAGGTAAGTTTTGAACTTAATCAAGTTATTAATGCTTTTCAAGAAATGCATGAAGAGACCCAAAAGCTTGCAAAATCCAATAATAGGCTAAAAGGAAATCTTAGATGGCATGTCACAAAAATTACTGAATTAGAAGCTGAAATTTGTAAACTGAAAGAAGAAAATGAAAAACTTGTTTCAAGTTACAAATTGAATGGATGTGTATGTGCTTCTTCTTCATCTAGTGTTGACAAATACAATGATTTGCAAAAAGAGTTTGATGATTTCAAGAAAAGTCATGGTGAAAAACATATGATAGTACTTTCTGAAAAATAATTACTTGGTTGATCTTTTGAAAAGGCTTTAAAAAGGAAAATGCAATTTGGCTGAAATGCTAAGTCTGCAAAAGTATGTTGGAGATACTTCTGGATTGGGTTACAAACATGGATCAAAATCTTGTGGAAGAACCAAGTTTGTGCCTCCAAAACAAAAATATAGAGAAGCTGTTTCAAAACCAAGGTTTAATCACATGACTTATTTTGAAAGAGCGTCAAGAACTATTACTTATAACTATTGTATGAAGAAAAGTCACATATCTAATAGGTGCTATGTTAGGAGATTCTATGTGCCAAGTGGAGAATGCATTTGGGTGACAAGAAAAAGGTAACCCCTATGGACCCAATCTCAACTAAGTACCTTCCTTTGAAAATTGATTTGAATTTTGTAGGTATGTCTAAGAGCAAGATCATCATTATGGTATCTTGATAGTGGATGCTCTAGACATATGACCGGTGACATATCAATGCTCACAAATTTGACTCTTAAAGATGGAGGATTTGTCACCTATGGAGATAACAACAAAGGCAAAATAATTGGAGAATGAAGTATAGGAGACAACTTTAAAACCAAAATCAGAAATGTTCTTTATGTGGAAGGATTAAAGCACAATCTCTTAAGTATAAGTCAACTTTGTGATAAAGGGTTCAAAGTGTCATTTAATGACAATTGCTGCATGATATGTGATGGACAAAATGGTGAGGTGAATCACATAGGTAAAAGAAAAGATAATATCTACTTACTCTCCATAGATCATGCATTCCTTCACAACGCTTCTTGCTTAATTAGTAAAATTGATGAATCTTGGTTATGGCATAGGAGGGCAAGTCACATTAACATGGATCATATGAACAAGCTAATTAAAAAGGATTTATTCATTGGATTACCCAAACTCAAGTTTGAAAAGAACAAATTATGTGATGCTTCTCAAAAGGGGAAACAAACAAAAAATACTTTTCAAAGTAAAAATATTGTTTCTACTTCAAGACCCCTTGAATTACTTCACATAGATTTGTTTGGTCCTTCTAGAACTATGAGTTTAGGAGGTAATTACTATGGGCTTGTCATTATTGATGATTACTCTAGATTCACATGGACTTTATTTCTGAAATCCAAGAGTGATGCTTTCAATGCTTTCAGAAAACTGGCCAAACTTACTCAAAAAGAAAAAGAAAGCAAAATTATCTCAATAAGAAGTGATCATGGTGGAGAATTTCAAAATGAACATTTTGAAAAATTCTGTGAAGAAAATGGAATTAACCATAATTTTTCAGCTCCAAGAACACCCTAACAAAATGGTGTTGTGGAGAGAAAAAATAGATCCCTTGAAGAAGGTGCAAGAACTCTTCTTAATGAGACAAATTTGCCTAAACATTTTTGGGCTAATGCTATAAGTATAGTTTGCTACACTTTGAATAGATTATTAATAAGGCCTATTTTGAAGAAAACTCCTTATAAACTATACAAAGGTAGAAAACCAAACATTTCTCATTTGAGAACATTTGGTTGTAAGTGTTTTGTGTTAAATAATGGCAAATAATCACTTGGAAAATTTGATGCTAAAGCTGATGAAGCCATTTTCCTTGGATATTCATTACAAAGTAAAGCATATAGATTTTTCAATAAAAGAACTTTATGCATGGAAGAATCATTTCATGTTATTTGTGATGAATCTAATCCCTCTAAAGAGGAAAAGAAGTGTGATATTGATGCAAGTCCTTTAGAAGAGTTTATTCAACTTAATGACTCAATGATTAAAGAAAAGGAAGAACCAATTGCTGAAACAAAACAATCAACATCTGTTCATGAGCCTAAATATTGGAGAATTACAAGAGATCTCTCCCTTAACAACATAATTGGTGAAGTATCAAAGGGAGCATCTACTAGATCATCATTAAGAAATCTCTGCTGTAATATGACTTTTGTTTCACAAATAGAACCTAAGAATATTGATCAAGCCTTAATTAATGAACATTGGATGCATGCCATGCATGATGAATTGAATCAATTCAAGAGAAATGAAATTTGGGAACTTGTCCCTAGACCTCCTTCTCTCAAACCTATTGGCACAAAATGGGTTTTTAGAAACAAACTTGATGAGAGTGGAATCATAGTCAGAAACAAAGCTAGATTGGTTGCAATTACAACCAAGAGGAAGGCATTGACTATGAGGAAACCTATGCACCAGTTGCAAGATTGGAAGCCATTAGGTTATTGCTTGCATATGCATGTTTAATGAATTTTAAACTTTTTCAAATGGATGTTAAAAGTGCTTTCTTAAATGGATATATTGAGGAGGAAATATATGTGGAGCAATCTCTTAGTTTTACTGATTTCAAGTATCCAAATCATGTTTATAAACTTAAGAAAGCTCTTTATGGTTTAAAACAAGCTCCAAGATCTTGGTATGAAAGATTAAGCAAATTTCTACTTGAGCAATCTTTCACAAGAGGACATGTTGATAAAACCTTGTTCATCAAAAGGCAAAGAAATGATATATTATTGGTTCAAGTGTATGTTGATGATATAATTTTTGGTTCAACTAATCAGCTATTGTGCAAAGAATTTTCTATCTCTATGCAGAAAGAATTTGAAATGTCAATGATGGGAGAATTAACATTCTTTCTTGTGTTGGTTTCAAAGAAAGCATCTGAAGAATGGACAAGAGATCAAGCTTGGTTTTGAGCTTTCAACATGACTTGAAGAATAAATTGTAATTAATTGTAAAGGCAAAAGCATCTCTGGTGATCCAAGTGCATAGCATTCATATCATGCATTTAGCATTTCAAAAAAGGGTCATAAAATTAACAAGGCTTTGCTAATTTGATTCAGTGTTTAAATTGAAACTAAGGTTTTTGGAAAAATACTGTTTTACACTATTTAATCGATTACTGAGGCATAATAATCGATTACTTTGTTCTTAGCTATTTCTGGAAAACCTATCAAGAACAATGTAATCGATTACATATCGGATTAATCAATTATTTGACCTTAGCTGACTTATAAAACAGCATTGAGAAACATTTTAATCGATTACCAAGTGACTGTAATCGATTACAAAGGCCAAATAGAAATCTCCTGGTTTATGAAGCTCACTGCCTTAATCGATTACCAATACTTGTAATTGATTACATTATACACCACTGCTTCACTATCTGTTATAAAATAATCGATTACCAAAGTCCGTAATCGATTACATAGTTCATTTGGCTAAAATCTGTTTTATGAAGCTCTCTGCCATAATCGATTACTACAAAACCGTAATCGATTACACAGTGCTTTTTCAGCTGCATTCTGAACTTCAAGTTTTTCTAAAGCTCACTGTGATAATCGATTACGCTACGGAATAATTGATTAATTAGTTCGTTGCCCAAACGCAGAAACCTATAGAACACATTAATCGATTACATATGATAAATAATCGATTATTGGGAGCGTGTAATCGATTACAGGCAGTTAATAAAAATATTTGTTATAAATAGAACTCATTCTGTACTTGAATATACTTGTCAATTTCGAAATCTGAGCTAAACTAAAGCACTTTACATACTTTCTTGAGGTTCTTTGGGTTGTGGGTATTCTTGCTTACATCAAAATACATATGGGTTATTGATTGTGTCTTAAAGCAAGAAAGTTCTTGTCAAAGCTTAAGGATTGTGCTTTTCTGAGTCTTGTGTAGATTCTTAAACCTGATTCATTCATTCAGTTGCATCATTAATCATTGGATCATCAGGTGATATCTTTCCTTAGCTTTGAAGGTGTACTCTGTTTTTATTTGTAGTTGAATTTCTATTGTAATTAAGCTCTTGCATGTAATCTAGAGGAAGGGTTTCTCTAGGGGTGTGCTGAGTGGACTCTCAGTGGGTTGATCTCTAAGAACCTAATAGTGTTTTAGGTTTCTGAACTTTATCTAGGTTTGATAAAGAGAGATTTGTATAATTCTTGTAAGACAGAAAATTGCAATAGTGGAACTCCATTCTAGTGTTGAATGGAAGAAAACTGGATGTAGCTTCATAGTGTTTGAAGTGAACCAGTATAAATCTTTTGAGTCTTGTGTTTAAATTCGTGCTTGCCTATCTTCCACATATATACTCTGCTGAATTATCTTGCTAATCAATTTAACTTTGAATAATTGCATACCTTGGACTGAACAAGTGATTGAATAAATATTTTCGGTTTCAAAGTGATAAAGATCTTAAGGGAAAACTCTGATTATATAAAAGAAATTTTTTATTTACCAAGCCTAACCAATTCACCCCCCCTCTTGGTTAATTGTGAAGTGTTCCTATCTTTTACATCTTGGACTTCAAGTAAAGCAAATGAAGAATGAAACATTTCTAAATCAAACCAAGTATTATCTTGAAGTGATCAAAAAGTTTGAAATGGAGAAAAGCAAAGATGCTGCAACTCTAATGGCAACATCAACTTATCTTGATTCAGATGAAAAAGGAAAGAAGGTTGATGAGTCAAAGTTTAGAGGAATGATTGGATCTTTGTTGTACTTGACAACTAGTAGACCAGATATTATGTTGAGTGTGTGTTTGTGTGCAAGATATCAAGCAAATCCCAAAGAATCACACCTCACTGCAGTCAAAAGAATCCTCAAATATCTCAAATCAACACCAAAAGTTGGTCTTTGGTATCCTAAAGGTGCATCAATTAATTTAGTTGGTTATTCAGATTCTGACTTTGCAGGGTGCAAAAAATTGGATAGAAAAAGCACTAGTGGAACTTGTCATCTACTTGGAAGTTCACTGATCTCATGGCATTGCAAGAAATAATCTTGTGTTGCTTTATCAACAGCTGAAGTTGAGTACATCTCTGCTGGAAGTTGTTGTGCTCAAAACCTTTGGCTAAAGCAACAATTACAAGATTTTGGTGTTGAATTAAAGGAAATACCTCTACTATGTGACAACACAAGTGCTATCAACATTTCCAAAAATCCAATAATGCACTCAAGGATCAAACACATTGAGATAAGACATCATTTCCTTAGAGATCACATCCAAAAAGGTAACATCAAAATTGACTTCATTAATACACACAATCAATTGGCTGATATATTCACTAAACCATTGGCTAGAGATAGATTCTATACTCTTAGAAACATGCTAGGTATCCTTGATGAGTCTAACATTTGCTAGCATGCTTGCTATGTGTTAATCTATGTGAAATAGCATTTTACTTGATTGATCATCACTTGTGCTTGGAAAATTTGAAATTGTGTTGCATAAATACTGTTTATTCTGATATCTCCACTGTAATAATCGATTAAGGCACAGATTAATTGATTAAATGGACTTTAAAAAGCTATTGGGAATAAAATTTGTGCTTCTGTAATCGATTACTGATCGAAGCCGTATTCAACCAAATTAATGCAATTAAATGCAGTACTAGGAAGTAACCTAGGTCGTCTCTCAAGGATCGATTAATTGTGTTCAGGGATTAAAATGTATTGGGGGTTTTTGACAGAATGCAAGATTATATATGAAATTAAAATCAAAATATCAAAAGCAGTGATTAAAATGGCCAGGGTCTGGAACAGATTGCGTTCATAATATCCTTGGTTCACAAAACATAACCTATCCTGTCTTAATCCTGGTTAGTCCAGATTAATCTACTAAGCGAAGATTAACCCAAAACTTCCCTACACAAATTAAGCAATTGCGAATTCTGTCAGACCAGGATTAAGCAACCCGAAAGCACTGAATCAATCAATTCAAAATCACTAAGCATGATTCCAATTCAAAAATCCAGAACAGAAGCCCAACAAATAAGAACCAAGCAGAATAGAAAATTAAACACAGAGAACCTCCATTAATTGCAATCTGTCCAGAACCTAACCTAGGAATTAGCCTTCCATTAAATTGAAATTAACAACAGAGCATGAATTGAAACCCATAAACAGAAACGAAATTAAACCCTAAAACGAAATTCAACAGAACCCTAATTACAGAAAACGAAAATTAAAACCTAAAACAGAAACGAAAATAGAGATGCAAAACGTGAAAGATAAACAGAAACGAAATTAGAATTAGAAACAGCAACGAAATTACAAACTGGAATTGAAATTATAAACGAAATTAGAACAGAGGAACAGAATTGAAAGGAAAATAGGAAGCTATAAACAGAAACGAAAATAAGAAGCAAAAACGAAATTAGAAACAGAAAGCAAAGACGAAACTGGAAGCAGAAACGAAAATACGAAACTGGAATTAAAATGCGCAAAACGTAGTCTGAACGGAGTCACCAACAGAAGCTAAAACCTAAAACCCTAGCAGAGCATAAAAACGTGAACAGTAGCCTCCTTAGTGCATGGGCACAGTTCCCTATTTATACTAGTCTAAACCTAAAACGAAAATGGGCCTTTTTAACAATTCTGGCCCAAAATTTACTAAAGCGAAAATAAAACGAAAATAACGTTGCTGATGCGGAAAATTAATGCTGACGACGTAATCCAATCTTCAAGTCCACGAATTAATTCCAAGCTCATTTAATTATTTAAATTGCCCTGAAAATAAGAATTGGAGTAATTAAACTCAGAAAATCCAAATTCGTTAAAATCTGAATTATCGGCCCAATTAAGAAATAGTGCAGAATATAAACGATTAAACGCAAATCAGGGATTAAAATGAGTACAGAAATATGAGAAAATATAGGTAAAAAGGTGACTCATCAATTACATAACGAAGATAATTGATTATTCTTCATAGAAAATATTTCCAACAAATGAACTTCTCCGGAATAATTGATTAAGCTATTGGATTAATCGATTAAATTGATTTGAAAACTTTGAAACTTGAAATTCCTTTTGTAATAATCAATTACCAAGCTTTGTAATCGATTACACTTCATATTCCTTTCTTGTACCTCATGTTATTGCTTTCCTTTGTTTTCTGTTTTTTTTTCTGCTTAATGTACTGCATTTCCCCTTTCAATCAATGAAACTTGCATTTTCCCTTCTCATTATTTGTTGTGATATTATTTTTTGTCTTTGATAAGCCAAATAGGGGGAGAAAAATTGATTGATAATTAACAAAAGTGACACTCTGTTTTGCTCTCTATTGTTCTCTGTTTTTCTATTGATTTTTGCAAATTAATGATTCACGAAATTATCTAAGTCAAAAGGAGCAAACTAAGTAAGGGGGAGTTAATCTAATGAAAGTAAATGATTAATGTTTATGCAAGCATATCTCTTAACACTTGTTCTTGACAAAGAGACTGGTTTGTTTTCAGGTTAACAAAGTTCAAGACTTTCATCTTGTTCATTCCTCAAAGTAATTCCAAACTTAAACATATGTTCAATTAATATTTGGCATATTCAAAGCCAAAAAGGGGGACATTGTTGGATATAAGGGGAGTAACTTGAAGTTTGAAGCTTAGGATTTAGAAGAAAGTTTTGAGCTTTTTACATGCCTTGAAGATTGTACTTTAAAATTAAATGTATGAGAGGCCATTCTTTTGATCCTTGCATTGCATACATATAAATGATTAACATGCTTACATGTTTCTCATTAAAATATCAAAGCCATTCATGGTCTAAAAGAAATCAATAAGTCATGGTTAAAATGTTTTTTTGGAAAATGTGTTTTCACTGCTTTAATCAATTACACCATCGGATTAATCGATTACACAAGGTGAAAAATCTTTTTAAACATTTCATCTTTTCCTTAAGAGTACAACCCAGTGCCGGGTTACGTCGGGTTCATATACAATTTATCACAATACTGTTGAAAGGTGACAGCCGAGTTCATATACAAATTGCCGGGTTACGCCGGGTTCATATACAAACTTGTGTTACGTTATAAGGTTGAAAGGTGACGACCGAGCTCATGTACCACTTGTCGGGTTCCAAGATTTAGTAACATTACAGTCAATCCAGGGTGGGTTCCAAAACCATCCGAGCTTCAGGGTTCCTGATTCGTGTAGACGCGCTAATATTAATGATAGTAATGGTAGGGATGTCGGGTTCCAAAAGTCATCTGAGTTCTTGATTTGCTGGTATTGATGATGGTAGTAAAAGGGAGGCCGGACTCCAAGTGTCTGCTGGGTTCTAACAAGCCTATTCATTTCCCGGATTCATATTAAAAGGCTGAGGTCCTCGAGTTCGTATACCACTGGCCAAGTTCCACAATAATCGATTACCAGTTCTTGTAATCGATTACACAAAGCTTTTTAGAAAAACATGGTTTCCTGCTTTAATCGATTACCATGATTTGTAATCGATTACACAAGCTGCTTCTATAACAAAGCTTCACTGCTTTAATTGATTACCACTCGATTTAATCGATTATTCTGTTCGTTGTTCAAACCCAAAAATCAGCATGAACACTTTAATCGATTAAGTGGCAATTTAATCGATTACACAAGGCTTTTTAATCGATTATTTGGCACGTTTAATCGATTACAGTTAGTTACAAAAAGCTGTTATAAATTGGAGTGAGGCTTAGCTTGAGAAAAAACTTGAATACTTTGAATTTTCTGAATACACACAAGCCTTCACAAAGTTAGAAAGTGATTTTCTAGGTTAACTAACTTCTTGTCCCACTCTTTAATCTTCATGGGTATTGAATGATTTCTTGGGCAAGAGTTTTCAAAGAAGAATAGGAGAGCATGTTCTGAAATTCATTTTGTTCAATCAACTCTGATTGATAAACCACATGCATTCATATTCATTGGATCATTAGGTTGTTTCTCTCCATTCTCTTTGGTTGTAAATTTGTTTTTGCAGTTTTTGTTATTTGGTGCTTTTGTAAATTGTTCTTTGAAGCTTGTACTAGAGTAGTGTTCTCTAGGGAAGAACAGAGTAGTGTTCTCTGGTTCTTGTTCACTAGAAGTCTAATAGGGTTTTAGATTTCTTTTCTTTATCTAAAGTTGATAAAGAGTGTTTGTAATAAAGCTTGTAAGAACTGAAATTTATAATAGTGGAACTCTAATCTAGTCTTGATTAGAAGAAACTGGATGTAGCTTTTCTTGAGAAGTGAACCAGTATAAATTCTAGTGTTAATTCTCTCTCTCAATCTCTATTAGTCATCTTGTTCATTTGATCTTGGTATTTTTATCATTACTCAACAAGTTCTGTTTTGAGCTATTGATTTCTTGAGCTGAGTGATTTGATTGATTAAAAACATTCTTGGTTTAAAAGTGATTAAGATCCTTACTCTGATTTTATAAAGAAATTTTAAAAGACCAAGTATTAACCAATTCAGCCCCCCTTTTTGGTTGTTGTAGGTATTCCTATTGTTTTCAGTTACATGTAAGAAAATTGGATTTTTATTTGTTTATTTTTGTTTTGCACATTTGTAATTTTTTTTCCTCTAAGGTGTGTGTGAATTCTTGTAAATAAATGTTTGTTGGCCTTAATAAGTTAGAGTTTATATGGAACAAATAATAAATAAATAAAAAAACTATGTACCTTGTTGCTCGGAGGTTCCATGTTATGCGCATTATCATACCCTAATTATGTCCGGGTAAAATAAAAAATGAGGATAAAAAAAAGAGAAAAGAGGATAACAAAAATAAATAAATAAATATATAACAGTAAAAAGAAAAAAGAAATAATAATAATAATAATAATATAAAAAAGAAGAAGAAGAAGAAAGAAATAAAATAATAATAGTAAAAAAAGAAAAGAAGATATCAAAAAGGAAAAAAACGCAAGAGATAGAAAAGAGAGAAAAAAAATACTAGGCCCATTAGGTTAAAAAAAAAAGAGTAGCAGTGTAAGAGTCACTAAAAGGTAACAGTATAAAAGAATTAATTGTAGTGAAAAGGTTGAGGGAGGGGCACGGATCCCAAAGCACAAGCATTGGCCAATCCGGCGACACCATTTGGCAGCGGGGCCAGAGGAAGAGAGGGGTCTCAGCAGGTAGTCTCCATTTTCTCTCTTCCCTTCTCTTCCTTATTTCTTCCTTTTCCCTCTCCTCTTCTCCTCCTTTCTTTTTCATTTTTTCACCACCACCGCGCCAACTCTGGCCACTTCTGCGGTCACTGGCAACGCCCGTCACCCCCACGGCGGCTTCCTGCCGCCAAACCTCCTCGCCGGTGCTGGCAAGGGGGCCATGCCTCCTCCGCGTATGTTCACCTCGTGGAGGTTTCATTTTTTAAAGTTTTCAGACCACCTCCACGACCGCCACCGTGGCCAACCACCGCACCCTCACCGCCGGCCACACCGTGGTGGCCATCCCACCACCAGCCCCCATCATGGTGGCCTTGGGATATCACAAATCCACCATGGAAGCGAAGCTTCAAGCTTTTCGCGCAGCTTTTCCATGGCTGCTGTGATGGAAAATAGGGGTTGGGCCGGGTTGCCCTGACCCAGTTTCAACCCTAAAAAAAAAAAAAACTTACTTTTACTTTTTGCAACTCCGCATGTTATAAGTACACCCTAAGCCTAATGCTATTTACATTTCTTTTTTTATAAATGCACCAACTGTATGCTGGGCCTAGCCCATTTTGAAACCAATGCAGATAATGCTGCTTGCACCTACGTTTTCATAACTACACACCCCTTAACTGTTGGGCCTGACCCACTTTGAAAAACATGTATAGCTATTTACACTCTCTTTTTTCATAAATGCACCCTTATTTGTTGGGCCAGGCCTATTTTGTAATTAAATAATTTCTGCTGATTGCGCCCCCTATTCTTACTGTATGCACCCCTAATTAGTAAGTGTACACCCCACTTCTATTCTATCCCTTTCTATTTTCATTTTGATTTATTTGATTATGTCATGTTATGTCAACTGTTCATTAGTTTTTTTTTAGTACGCCCGTATGTTTCGTGCATTCCATGCTGGGTTTCCGACTTGCTTGGTGGTGTTTTAATAACACGTGGATAGATTTTGTGAATATCATGTTGGGTCCTCGACTTGCTTGATTTCATAGAGTTTACCGCAAATCCAAAATCTTTTCTAAAAAAGCAAAAAAATACTCAAATGAAGTATCGCTCAATTCTCTTTTTCTCAAAAAAATTATTCATATTACTCGAGATCACTTCAAGGTCCAATGCCTTAAGCGATCCTCTTCTCTTTTTTCTTCAAATTTAAGATCGCTTCAAGGTCTAAATGCCTTAAGCGATTCTCTCCGCTTTTTTCTTCTTCTTCAAAGTCAACGTCGTTTCAAGGTCCAATGCCTTAACGACTCTTTTTCATGCAATTAAAATAAATCTTTCAAAAAAGAACTACGTAAGTCTGATTCCTCATTACACTTGGGGATACGTAGGAGCGAGGGCAAACCCCTTGTCGACCTAAAAAACAAAAAAATATATAAAATATTCTTGTTTCTAAAAAATAAAAATTTGATTTTCTTTTCTAAATAAAAAAAAAATAAAAGAAACATAAGTCATGTTTTAAGGGAAAACAAATAATTAAAAAGTCACTTTATTTTTAGCACACTCGATTAAAGGTTGTCATCTTCGTGACGAACGCATGGGGTGCTAACACCTTCCCCGTGCGTAAATGACTCCCGAACTCCTTTTTCTCTAAAATCGTAGACCATGCCTTATTTTTTTGGTTTTTCCAATGTTTTCCTTAAATAAACGTTGGTGGCGACTCCATCTCAAGTTTTCCCTTTTTTTGGGAATTTTCTTTTTTTTCATCGCCGTCCCCGTTGTGGCCGGATAGGTTGCGACACGCATGTAAAGGGGAGGGATATTGTATGCAGTCTTACCCTTGTATATGCAAAAAGACTATTTTCGAATTTGAACTCATGACTAACAAGTCACCAAGATACAACTTTAGTAGAATAAATGAGGAAAACAAAATGGTTGTGTAGTAATGAGAAAAAAAAAAAAAGAGTTCTTGTATGGTTCTTGTGCAATTTATTTATCCTAGAAATGTCAAATAATATCATTGGTTTTGCTCTATGTTAACTGTGTCGGGTACTAAAGGGAAACATCTATGCTCCATTTGCTAGGTTTTAATACTAGTTTAATTGAGATTATTTATTTGTGTGACTTTGTAATGATTGAATATTATGTTGTGTCCTTACATTAAATTTGAAATCTTCTTTGTGTTTCTTTAAGGAAGGATAATTTGTGCCTCTATGGACATTCGAATAAGGCCTAGGCAGTAACTATACCATCAGAGCATGTTCCACCAAAGCTCCTTGAGCCAACTCTTGGAATCAATTTTGCCAGGGATGACGTGAGCTACAGGGATTGGATTTCTTTGGTTGCTATGCATAGTGATTCGTGGTTGCTTTCTGTGGCATTTTACCTTGGAATTCATCTTAATCACAATGAAAGGTATGATGTTGATCACTTTGATGGAGATGCATATATGTTGTAATAATTCAAGTTCATTGTGGTTCTCTATTCATTAAGGATATCTTATGCACCCTGTTTAATGTAGAAGCTAAGGGTTATAATTTGAGTTAGATATCAACGTCCATCTAAATCAATATGGTGGGAGAAGTGTATTAAGAAATTTCATTTGTTTCCGACCTTGCATATTATTTCCAGCCTTAGATCAACGATGTTTGTGTCTTTTAATTAACTATGACTTTGGTTATTAATTATGAATATTTTGAATTTTGAATAGTTTTGATTTTTAGTCTTTTGTAAGTGTGATGTATAAATTAGGTAATTGTTTTGTTGTATAGTGAGTACTTGATAATTTGATGATCTTGGATTTAATACCAAGGTTTTCCCTTCAACTAGAAATTTCTGGAATCGCCAATTAGAAGAGATGTCAATATATAAAACTTCTATTGAATTTCTTTATTGTAGAATTTTGCTTGACATCTCCAACAACTAGGCATATGGATCCTTCTATTTATGGTTTCTTTTATTCTTTATGGTAGAAAACGTTTATTTGGTTTGATCAACACTCTTCCCACTATTTTTCAAGTTGTGACTGACAATAAACCAATTAAGGACAATCCTACTATGGATAATGGAAGTAAAATTTTGGGGAAGCATCGAGGTTAGTGTTTTCCGTATCTAGTGATAATTGTTTCTTTTGCCTATTTGATATTAGATAGTTCAAAGGTTTGGTTTGGTAATGCTAAAGTTTCATAGAAAAAAATAAAAATTAAAGTGAACATATCAATGTCATTATACAAAAAAAGTTTGATGGGTTTTTGTTTGACAAACAAAACCACAGGTAGTTGATTTTCAAAATGAGCATATTCAAATAGTTTGTTGAAGTTGTGGTGGAAATTATAGCAAAGATGAATTTTGGATCGGCTGTGATATTTGTGAGTGGTGGTACCATGGAAAGTGTATTATGATGACCCCTACAAAGGCTGAGACCCTAAAGCACTATAAATGTGCATCATGCAACTTAAGGAGAGGCAGGTTATAGACTGAAGGTAATGGAATGGGTTTATGTGAGGTGAGTGCTATTGTGTGGCAGACAGGATCATAAGATATTGCAATATTGTTACATCACTTATAAAATTTCATGAATGGCATAGTATCCATGTTTATATGCAAATTTCTCTGGGATTAAGTTTGTTTTCACAAAGTTGAATTGTTAGCATATGTTAAAATTTATTGTATAGAATAAAATATGACATTTAAATTCGATGATTAGTTGATAGTTTCTTGGATTTATACATTGTAAGATTTCCTTTATGGAACCATTTTTTTAAAAGGAATATCTCATGTTTATGTACATACCTAATGTAAAATTACATACAAATACAAATAGTTATAAAGATAATATTGTTTTGAAACACACATTTATATAAACTAAAAGGGTATATATATATATATATATATATATATATATATATATATATATATATATATATATATATATATATATATATATATATATTAAATTTTGTCCTTGAATTTGTTAAGCGTTGACAGTTAAGTATTAAAAGATGAAAAATTAAAATTTTGTTCTCGAATGTGTAAAAAGTGTACAAATTCATCCTACCATTAAGTCTCCTTTGTTAAGTCAAATGATCGTGCCTATGTGACACTTCTATTGATGACATGGCAGCTTATAGTTGCCACGTGTTATCTACATGATTTCATATATCAAAAAGTTGACTTTTAATTTGATCTTTAAACGTGATAACTTGCTATCATTTTAGTCCAAGGACTTAACCATTTACTAACATTTTGGTCCATGAACTTAACACATAATGTTGTTTCGGTCCTTGAAAGTACTTTCAAATTTTCAATTAAGTCTCATGTTACATGAATTATTAGCATACACATTACCATATTATCTCACTTTTATTCTTTCTGCAATTTTGTCATTTAAATTTTACTATAAATATAAAACTATTTTATGAGTAATTACATTGCAATAATAAACACTAAATCAAGACATTACTAACAAGATTCTATAAGGTTACAAATCAGATCTTTTACCTAGATCAAGTTATTATTTATATGTCATTAATATGTGTAGAATGATAGATTAATTAATTAATCTATTTTATGGAATAATGTTAACGACGAAGACATAGTTAAAAAAAAACTTGATAATCACAAAAGGAAGAAGAATGAAAGTGCTATACTCATTTTCTTACATACTCTTTCAATGGGGCAATTGTAGTACATCTTGTCGCTATTTCTTTTTGCAATTTTTGCAATTTTCACATCGTTATTCAATGATTGAATATTAGAAAGCATGACCCATTATAAGTTGAAAATATAATTCAACCATTGTACTTACCAAAATATGGAGGTACCGCACGTTAGGGTGGATGTGGCCAAGATAGGCTTCAGATCTCATATGTCGGACACTGAGTAGACTTTTTTAGGAGGACAAGAAGGGAGACCTACAAAAAAACAAGACTCTGACTCTCAAAAAGCATGTGATTTAGTGAAGAATGAGTGAATGAAAAGGGTGAGATGGAACCTGGTACTTATAGAGTGGAGTAGGAGATGCGAATCCTTTTTTGTCGGGGTTGTTACAATGGTGTAATAACTCTTGCAGATAATTATTAGCCTATAGATAATGACTAATAGATAATCCTAAGTTACAGATAATTATGTCTAATAGATAATGTGCACCTTATTCACAATCTGTTTCTCGTAAATAATTGAGGTCCTCATTTGTCGGGGATGTTACGGTAAGTAACAACCCTTGCAGATAAGTACTAGTGATAACTGTAACACCCTGAAATTTTAATAACTGCAAATATACGTTATATGAATTATTCTTGATGTAAGTATTAGATTATGAGAAATTTGGCTGGTTTATATTTGAATTAATTGGGTGAAATATCAATTAGAGACATTAAGGAAATGTTTGAAGAGAAATGACCATATTACCCTTTCCTTAAATCAGAAATTACAAAAATACTCCTAGATATTTTAGTGAGATATTTTAAGATAGAAATTACATAAATGCCCTTGGATATTTTGGAAATGACAATAATACCCTTAGATATTTTTTGCTAGATATTTTATGGTAGAAATGACAATTATGCCCCTAGGATGAATGATGAATTTACCATAATGCCCTTCAGGCCAGAAATGACCAGATATCCTTAGAGATTTTGTGAGAACCTGATGAAATTACAAAATACTCTTGACTGGCAGAATATCAAAATAATTTGTGACAAGAAACTCTAGAATAGAATTTTTATGAATTTTATAAGGTGACAACTTTGAAACATTAGACAGAAGAATTCAAGCATTGGAAAAATATGGAAAAATAATAAATAGAATCTATAGAATTTTCTCTAAATTGTGGGGTGTCCAGATTTATTTAATAAAATGGTTTAGTAATTTTGATGATAAAAAATAGTACAGACCAATCAGGATTAAGATAAAAGCAGTCTCGTATGCAAGGTTGTGTATCACTCTATACAAAACTGCTTGTAAGTAATTTTAACTGTCATTGAAGTCAATTTCTAAAGATCTCTAGAGTTCTATTATTAGGTAAAAGAGTTCAAATCAAACTTGACTTCTTACAAGAAAATGCCATGTGGAAAACTATAATTAGAATTAGATTTTTATTCATCATCAAAAATGACACATGTAGCATTCAAGGAAGTAAAATTTGTCTTCCTTTCCCCTTTAGCTTGAAGTTCACGTGTAGAATGGTGTAGAAGGGAGGAGAAGATTCATGAATAAGCCACTTGTAAAGGTCATGACAAGTGAAGAGACACTTGGAAGAAGCCATAACACATGTACACAAGATGAGAAGAAAAATCTTCTCTTGTCTCCTTTGGTAGTTCACGTGAACAAGAAGGAAAATTGGAGAAGCTTCAAGATATGCCAACTAAGTGAACACTTGTCAAAGGAAGCCTTATGATGAAGACAAGTGGTAGAACACTTGTAAGGTGCATGATAAACCTAGAAGATTTTTCTTATAAAGTAAAGGAATCATAAGGAATCTAGTTAAAATGAAATGGAATGACATGAAATTTAGTTACAATGAAACCAAATGAGAGTAAATAGTTAGGAAGGGTAGAAATGTCCATGAATATTATATCATTTTCCAACCACTATATAAAGGGGTGAAGGGGTCCTTAAGTGCAAGTCATTTTCCCAAGACATTTCCCTACACACTTTCATGTGAAGTTCTCCCTCATACCTCTTTCATTTCATTTTCATCCTTCCCTTATTAAAGCCTAAATCAAGTGAGAAAAAGACTCCACATCTCCTTGAAGATCACGTGTAGAAAAGGCTAGCATCTTTAGGGAAAGTTTGTCAAGCTTTGAAGGAAGAAAAAGACAAGCTTATTAAGAGGTTATAAGGTACGTATGGGGAAGTTTTATGGTAAAGATAATTTAAATATTACTTGTGATTGAATAAGTACGTATAGGGGAGTTTTATGATAAATATAATCTCAGTATTAATTGTGTTTCCATGAGTATGAGTTTATGCTAAATATAGTTTAAGTATTACTTTTGTTTAAATAAGTATGTATAGGATCTCATTCATTTCTATGAAGAACAAAGCTTGCACACCATGTGTTTGATGAAATGCTTCAAAGAAATAAAGATAGTTGGAGTGTTGTTTTGTTTAGATAAATATTTGAAGTTCATGTGTTGTTGAGTGTTTCTATGGATTTCTATGAAGTTCATGTGTTGCTAAGTATTTTATGAATCTCTATGAACTTCATGTGTTTTTATGGATCTCTGTACATGGATGATATGTTAAGTTTCTGTACACAAGTCATAAACTGAGTTCTGTACTTGATTGATGTTGAGTTCCTGAGTAAAGCACATGAGACAGAAAATTGAAAAGTAGTGTTAATTTGATATTTTGCCTGGCGAGGGCTAATCCGTGTTAATTTGATATTTTGCCTGGCGGGGGCTAGTCCGTGTTAATATGATATTTGCCTGGCGGGGGTTAGTCCGTGTTAATATGATATTTTGCCTGGCGGGGGTTAGTCTGTGTTAATTTGATATTTTGCCTGGCGGGGGCTAGACCGTGTTAAAATGATATTTTGCTTGGCAGGAGCTAGACCGTGTTAAAATAAAAGGAGAATCATGAATCACATACTTTTAAGAAAGTTGTTATGACTATTTGTATGTATTATGTTGTTTAAATTATGTTCATCATAAACTTACCCTGTGCTTTGTGTCTGTGGTTGACACCTGCCATGACCTCGATTTTATTCGGGCGAGCAGATGAACAGCAAAGAGAGACTACTAGCTATCTACGAGAAGAGGATTTTGTTTGAAGATGTGTTATTTGAGGATGTTATGTTAGAGATGTATTTTTGTTACAGAGTGTTCCAGTTATTTGTATTATGTAATAGAATCAAGATCAGTTTGTACTCTTATTTTACATTACATCAGATTTATAAATATTAATCAGTGATGGAAATCTTTTTGATATCAGTTATTAGTATCGTTGGTTTGGTATTTTTTTAAGTAAGTTGAAAAGAATTTTCATTAAAAATCAATAAATAATAAGATGGTAAGTTGAGGTGTTACAATAACGAATATCAAATCACTAAAAAATAAATAAAACTATGATAATTATGTAACACATGATTAACCTAGGTTGACCTAGAGATACAGTCCGATTTGGTTCCTAACTTAATCCACTTATAAACAGCAGATGGGTTTATCAAGCAATTTGCAGACAGTGAACAAAAATTGCAGAATCATAAACAAGAATTAAAGAAAAATGCAGAAACCAACATAATTGATAAAAGATGTTGTAAAATAGATTCAAGAATATTAATCCAATTCACTAAACTAAGAAATGAAAATTATCATAGTTCTCTGATAATGATCATATTATGAAGCTTCATTCAATATCATTAGAAGCAGTTCAATCGAATTAACTCCTAAATCAATTGAAATCACAAATCGGATTGAAATATCATTCAAACAATCTATAATTAAAATTCAAAATTAGGAAATAAATCTATAACCTAATTTTTTTTCAATCTTAAACATATTCGTAATCATGAAAATTGAAAAGAGGATTGAAGAAGAAGATGAACTTCACACATAAATTAGAATATCAAACCAGAACTCAAATTCTCTTGCTTGGACTGGATCCTTGGATTGATTGATTATTTAGTCTTTCATAATCATCATCAATGGAAGAGCAACAAAATTTTTGTAAGAAAATAGAAGAATAGAGATTAAAAAAAGAAAAATAAAGAACAATGAAGAATATAACGGTTGAGAGAAAATATTTTAATTATGAAAACTTGCACAAGAAGCTATAAATTCTCCTTTTTGTCCTATCTAGCTACTCTAATATATAGTGACTAAACAAAATGAAGGGATGAGCTTTGATTAGGCCCATCCAAACTAACTAATTATGTTAATTACACAAATCAAACCCAAACTCGCAACCCAAAACTCAAGTACAGAGGTTCTGACTTCCAAGCCTAATTTGACCCTCAAACTGGCCTAATTAGCCCAAACTTTTATCTTACAAAATTGTAACTCTTTTCCTTAGCTTTCCAGGGACTACTCATATGCTCCATTTGAAGTTTTTTAGTATCCTCTAGGTCCTACACAAGGAAGATAGGTCAAGTAAGCACAATATCTGAAAATAAGCAACAATTATCAATTAAGCCCAATTATTTTCCTAAGACCAAAATTGAGTTAAAGTGAGAAAATAAGAATCCAAGAGAAGTCAAATAAGCTAAGAAGAATAGAAAAATACTAAATTAAAAATGCTCAATCAACTAGCTTGTAGATAATACCTAGTAGATAAGTTGTGGCTTATAGATAATTGCTTATAGATAATACGATACATTATAGATAGTTAAATATCTGCCACTTAATAAAGGAGGCTGTAACATTATCAATAATATTCAAATATGGGGGCATTAGAGATAGCATGTTCGGCTCAGTAGCCCAACTGTTAAGGGTGAGGTGTCCATGCTTCTGTGCCAAGGCTGACATGGAGGGTTGACGTGCATGCAAGGATGCCATGTTGCTTGCCACTTGTATTTTGTGGATCCTAGACAGTACACCCCTTATATTTTCTATAGAGAAAGTAGTTTTCGCCTGTCGTGTTAAAGTATATAATATATGCAATCTACAAAATTGAGTATATAATATAGTTTACCCATTATATGAGTCATCCTAGAGAATACAAAGTGGTGTATGTTAGAATGCCACATAAGGTGATTGTCTAGGTTATGTGTGGAACTTAATGTCTGTGTGTGTGGTTTTCAAAGGGATGTAGTACGACTCCCTTATTACTATTTTAGGATCCGATGTCGAGCACATCGTTCAATCCCTGATTCTTCATTGAAGCCATTTAGACATAGTGGAAACATGATGATACGCTCCATATGTATTGTTTCTACGGGTTCCTTTGTTGCCGCCCTTGCATAGTTGACTTCTACATTTGGTGGACCCACGTTGTCTTATTATCGCTTTGTCATGCCAGTGTGAAAGGTTGTTATCCCTTTCGAGTCCCATTCACCGCTAGTGGACTATGTGGTGTCCTCTTCTGGATCTGACTCCTCTTCTAAGGATACTGAGGTCATTTCCCCTACTCTGATGCTCCTTGATCAGTGTTGCATGAGTCTTAGGTACCACCCGAGGCAGACTTGGTGAATCTCGTGTCAGAAGACAAGGGATAGGAGTTGGAGGAGGACATGTCTTTCGAGGAGGATCTATCGATGGATGAACAGGACCCTTTCATGAGGCCGGAGTTTATGCATGAGGATTCTTTGCAGGATTCCTATGAGGAGTCTTACTAGGAGGCTTCTTACATTTGACTACACTGATTATTTTTGTGCATACGACCGACTTTGGGCTTGGATATAGGCGACTTCTCTGAGTCTTAGGTTTTTGGCCCTTATTAGTATTTTGGGATGGGTAGACCTAGGCTCAGACCTTTTGCATTTAATTAGTCATTACTACTTTACTTTAATTAATAGCACTTACTGGCTTCACCGAGATACACATGTTTTACTATTATTTATGGCACACGATACTTATTTACCTTTGTTTGGTGGACATGCAGGTTCACCAATTTATTGTTATTATTTATTTTGAGCATGTATGGTTTATTATATTTCTATTTCACTCTTCGACTCAAATTTTTAATACTTTAAGGGGCTACTACATTTTATTATGTATGTTATAAAGATCTAGAGATGTTTTATGAAATCGGATTAGAAATTTTTTATTTTTGCCAAAAATTTATGGTATCTTTTCCAATCTTAAGTTAACATTAATGAGAACTAAGGACTACCTTTTTGTTAAGTAAATCAAATGGTTATTTTGAAATGTTATATTTAAAGGTGTTACATTAGTGGTATTAGAGCAATTCGTCCTACCAAGACTGGCTTATGGACTTATCCATGTTTGCGTGGTGTATTCCTACAATTGCTTGTATAGATAGGGATGTAGGAATATATGTGTGACTCGATTGAAATATTCAAGTAAGGATTTGTGTGAATTGTTTGTGATGTTTGATGTATGTGCGCCTTTAATGGTGAGTATTTTTGAGTTAGAACATGTTTATGCTAGTATTAGTAGTAGTGTTATGTTGTGATGATTCTTAAAATGACTAAGAAATGTGTTTTTAGGGAATCATGGTGGGGAGACCTAACCTTGAACCCCAATGATAACCGATGTCGTATCGCTTCAAAATAATTAAACTACGCTAATTCTGTAGCATAGGATTAACCTAGGTCGACTTAGAGACACAATCAATATGGTTCTAACTTGAATTCACTAGGAAATAATATGAGGGATTTTTAGCAAACAGTTTGCATGCGATGAATAAAAATTGCAGCAAAATGCAGCAAAATAAAAACTAACATAATTGATAATAGGTATTCTAAAAGATATTAAAAAGCATCAATCCAATTAACAAAACCAACCAATGCGAATTATCATAGTTCTCAGATAATGATCTTGTTATGAAAGTTCATTCAATTTCATTAGAAGCAGTTCAATCGAATTAACCCCTAAATTAATTGAAACCACAAACCTAATTGAAATATCATCCAAATAATCTGTGATTAAAATTCCAAATTAGGAAATGAATCCATAACCTAATCCGTTTTCAATCCTAAACACATTCATAATCATGAAAATTGAATAGAGGATTGAAGAAGAAAGTGAACATTCACACAAAATTTGAAATACCAAACCAGAACTCAAATTCTCCTTGCTTAGGTTGGATCCTTGGATTGATTGATTATTTAGCCTTCCATGATCATCATCAATGAAAGCCCCACGAAATTAGTGCAAGAAAATGGAAGAACAGAAATGAAAATGAAGAATAGTTGAGAGAAAATAAGAGAAAGAGTTTTAATTCTAAAAACTTCTAAAAGTCACTACAAAATATGTTTTGCTAAAATGAAGTGTTGATATGCTTCCAGCATATAATAGTTTTTAGGTTTAATTAATTAATAAATGGTTTAAGAATTAGTAAATTAGATTAGGAATTGATGAATTATCATTCAATTGCATATTAATTTAAATTATGAGTATTTTATCATTTAGGAACCAAACAAGAGACGAAAAGAAGCCAAAAAGAGCAAGCCAGAGCTTTCGAATGAACCACGCGATCAGCGTGGGATCTCACATGACCAGCGTGGAAGTGTTCAGAAAAACAAGTTCAGTTCAAATGACTCACGCGATTAGCGCCATCATCCATGCGAGTCGCGCCATTCTATCAAACCCAAGCATTCAGCTCGAACAAGTCACGCGATCAGCTCCAACACTCACGCGATTAACGCCAAAAGCCCAGAGCAGTTTATTTAACTCGAATAAACCACGCGAATCGCTTGAGAAGCTCGCTGTTTCCCAAATTAAAAGATTTAAATTGATTCAGTGGAGGGAATAGTGCATTGTTACTAGAATTAGACCTAGGACGTTTTGGGGGCATAAAAGGAAGCCTCTGGGTCACAAAGGAAGGAGTTCTTTTTTGGGTTTTGGACAGATTGCTAAGGAAGAAGCCATTGAAGCACCTTGGGAGAGGATTGGAAGTCTGCAAAACAACACCCTGGGTGAACCTTTCCTTTCCTCTGGTATGTTAGTCATGGAAGTAATATCAACTCTGAGTATGCTTGGCTAATTCTTGTATTGTGGTTGAGCCATGAACCTATGAAGAATCCCTCTATGTATTGATTGGTTTTAATAAGAGTATCATAGTTTCTTTGTTCTATTCTGCTATTCACTGCATAATTCTTAATTGGACTGGCCATTCTCTTAAGAGGTTAGGGTTAGGATTCGCAATAGGGATATTGGGATTCTAATTTCTGAAATGAGTAAAACAACAATTTATACATTGCCTAGGGATAGGGATGTGTGGTTGCAACACTTCTAGGTTGTGTTTGCTTGATGCTTGGTTTAAGAGGGAATCACTAAGGGATTAGGGTTCTTAATTTCATCAAAAGGTTAAACTACTAAGGGATTAGGGTTTAGCTAATTATAAGAGAACACATCAGCTGAGTAATTAAGATTAGTTCAAGTTAATAATCAATCGAACATAGTAGGAAGGAATCATAAGGGATTACGCTTAACTACAAGCATCTCTCCTCACTGCAGTAAAATCTAATTACATTTGCTTACATTCTAGTTAATTTTCTGTCATTTAAGTTACAGTGCTTAATTACAACTCAACAACTCTCTCAACTTATTATTTTGTTTTCCAATTTCTAAGACGTAAGTTAAATAAGGTTGCATTCAATCCCTGTGGAGACGATACTTTACTTACTCACTTTATTACTTGAAACGAACGGTACACTTGCCGAATTCGCAACAAGTTTTTGGCGCCGTTGCCGGGG
>CM023944.1:12789460-12894350 GCA_013407115.1 Glycine latifolia | reverse complement strand
ATGCTAGTCTGCTAATTCACTTAATTGGAATTGCTTGACATGATCATTGATGTTTGTATGCTTAAATGAATATTGGTTAGGGAAATTTTCTTGGATTTGAATGCATATTGAGCACCCTAAATCTGATTGAATTGAACCCATGCTCAATAAATGTTGACTTAAAGAAATGAATCCTTAGCATGCATGTTGTTTTGCCACCACTTCAAGTCATTGTTTCAAGTAACCTATTACAGTTGAAGTTGGAATGAGGGATGTAGATTAATTGATTGTGCTTTTCTGATCTCAACTTGAAGTTGGGAAATTATGATTATATGTTGAATTGAATTACACTATTTTCTTTTTGAAATTGAGCCTGTTAATCTGAGATTGCACTTGCAGCTGGAATGATATCAGATTAATCTACATGATGATGGTCAATAATTTCAATTGCCATATTAGTTGAGACATCATTGCATGATGCATATTCATGATAGACAGTGCTTTCCTTGATCAATTGAATTGAATTTGAATTGTGGATTAGGTTTTGTATATCTGCACTACTAGTAAGCTAAATCCTTGTCCCTAATTGCTTGCTCTGAGTAAAATGATAAGATAAAAATGCGATGCATCAGTGACATGCTGACAGTAAATCTGGGAATTAACAACTCTAGGTTATTTTATAACTGTATCTTGGATATTTTTTGATTTTCAGGGAAAGCAGATAGCGAAGAGGAAGAGGAAGGCATATGAGTCCTCAAGTAGCAAGAGGGCTCAGGTTGCGTCATTTGACGAGGCTTGCTTCCGATCCGCCAAATGCTAGGAGCGGTTTGACTCTTGGTTTTTACCCAAGAAAGTCATTCTGGAGAAGCGGATCATGTGGGAAGCACTCCCAGAGGACTCTCCGGTCAGAGAGGTCATCACAAGACGGCGATGGAAACGCCTAGTGAGTTTTGCTGAGCCAAGCTCCAGCACCATCCTGAAGGAGTTTTTGGCCAACGTCGACCCGGCGACGGTATCCGAGAAGAAAGTGAGCTGGGTTAGGGGTGTCCAGGTCTCATTTGATAATGAGACCATAGAGAAATTCCTGGACACCGCCTATTACCCATTCTCCCACTGCGAGTTCAGCCACCTCTTCCTTCGCATGTAGCCCGACATCTTCACGAAGCTGTACCGGGATGAGATGCCCCAGCTAGCTGATCAGATCCGACTTGGGATCACGGGGCAATACACGGCTTGGAAGACCAAGCCGAATCTAGATTATGTGCCAGAAAAGCTGAGGAAACACGACTTAGTTGGCGACGCAGCTTTCTGGCACCAGTTTGTTAACCACACAGTCATTCCTTCTACGAATATGACTGATGTGAACCTCGAGCGAGTGGCTCTTTTATATGTACTACATGGAGAGGAGAACCTCGATATCTCCTACATCCTTTCTAAAAGGATTCTCCATATGATTCAGGACGCCAGTAGTAAGTCCTGGCTCGCTCACCCCTCCCTTATTCTTCATCTATGCCGTCGTGCTGGGGTTTAGATCCCAGACCACGAGCCCATGGATCTGCGGACCGCCTCCATCATGACCAGCAAGACCTACACAGATGCAATGGAGAGCGCGACGGAGGAGCAGCTGATCCAAGCTTCGAAGCTCACCCCCGAGGAACTAGCAGCTCGTAGTCCTCGCGGGGCACCAGTACCTCAGTCTCCTCCAGCTCCAGCCCCAGTCCTAGAGGCCCCTACCCAGCAGGATCCCCCACCTGCTCCGACGTCTCAGCAGTCCACACAGCCACTATTTATTCCAGAGGATGACTTCCAGCATCAGCCTTCGATGAGAGCGATGATGGAGCATCAGACTCGCTTGTTAGAGTACCAGGTTAGGCTGATGGAGGACCTATGCAGAGATCGGAGCATCGATTTCTCAGCATACCAGTACCACTTCACCCCGGCTGCTCCATCTTCTTCTCAGCCACCTGTGGCTTCCACACCATCACTAGCAGCTCAGACTCCTCCCATTCTATCCAGCCCTGCAGAGCCAGCAGCATCTCAGGCTGCTGAGGACATTACACCAATGGGCGAGGAGTGATTACAGGACATTTTTGATTTCTTCGTTATTTCTATTTTTGTTTCCTTTGCTATTTACATTACTACAGTATACATTTATCCATTTATATACATTTGTGATTTTGATGCATCAATAAATTGCTGTGGATGTCTACAGTTCATTTTAGTTGCGATTCTTCAAATAATTACGTGAGTGAGCACACGGTCCTTGTTAGTTGTTGCTGAGGACAGCAATTTTCTAAATCTGGGAATGGGCGCATCCGCAATATTTATTTGACAAATCACATTCAAGTAAAAAAGACATCTAAACAGAAATTTATATATTCGGCTAAAATTATAAGAATTTAAAATTTTGAATAACGTGCAGAAACTTATTTTATATATCTCAGACGAAAAATTGTGAAGTCAGTAATGAAGTAGAATTTTCTGTTAGGAAACTTGCGTGAGATGAAATATGGCATGATTTTCATGAAGCATGATTGAATGACGATTATTTGTATATTGATATTCATGTTAAAGTTGAAATTACGCTTGATATGAAGTTGACAGAGGCGAACTTGAGTCCATAACCCGTGAGGATTGAGCCATACAGTACAGAATTTTCTTTCAGAGAGGCCTCACCTTGGTAAGTACTCTAGAACTTGATTTGTTTCTCTGGATGCATGTATAATCTGATATGATTAAAGCAGTTTCTTCTTTTAAGCCAGAGCCAAATTGACTCACCTTCAATTTCCATTGTCACCTCTTTTGAGCCTAAACATTTTCATTCGTATATCTGAATTTTTGGAAACATAACCCTTGACCACCCTACCTGAGATTGGAAAAGAAAGAATTAGAAACAAGACCATGGAATAAAAGGGAAATAGGGAAAGGAAGGAAAGGTAAGAGGAAAGACAAAGTTACCCAAGAAGACAATTTTGGTAGAAAAGTGAAAATGCCAACAAAAAAGATCTGGCAAAATCCAAATCTAGTGAAGAATCCAGTGGAAAGTAACAAGTCTGAAATACCAGCTGGTGGATCTAAATATATTTATTCACTACATCACTCCCCTTATCACAAGTGTTCTGCAGAGGAAAAATAAAAGAATAAAGAATAGTTTACTGCTAAGTGGAATTGGCTAATTCTAACAAAAATCCAATCTCAATGTTAGTCACTATCCAAAAGATCCCTACCTTTAAGCCAAGCCAAAGTTATAACCTTATAAAGACCTTTTGATCAGTAGTGCATGCATTCATGTTTCTTAATTTCAGGAACTTGAGAATATGATCAAGCTTATGGTAGTGCTATCACTATGATGGATTGAGTGAGTATAATAAACCTTATACACTTGAGTGATGAGTGAAATACACACATCTTGGTAAGGAAGATTCAAGTGACACTTTTGCAGTTGATGGAATTGAAAGTGTTATTGAAACTTTGATTTTGAAATTGAGTATACATAGCATTGTGATTCTAAGAATGTTAATTGTGAATTTATGCCTGATTGTTGAAACTTGCTTTCCAAATAGAAACTCTGTTTATTGTCGAGGACAGCAATATATAAATCTGGGAATTATTTGATATGCTTCCAGCATATAATAGTTTTTAGGTTTAATTAATTAATAAATGGTTTAAGAATTAGTAAATTAGATTAGGAATTGATGAATTATCATTCAATTGCATATTAATTTAAATTCTAAGTATTTTATCATTTAGGAACCAAGCAAGAGAGGAAAAGAAGCCAAAAAGAGCAAGCCAGAGCTTTCGAATGAACCACGCGATCAGTGTGGGATCTCACGCGATCAGCGTGGAAGTGTTCAGAAAAACAAGTTCAGTTCGAATGACTCACGCAATTAGTGCCATCATCCACGCGATTCGCGCCATTCTATCAAACCCAAGCATTCAGCTCGAACAAGTCACGCGATCAGCGCCAACACTCACGCGATCAGCGCCAGAAGCCCAGAGCAGTTTATTTAACTCGAATAAACCACGCGAATCGCGTGGGACTTCACGCGAATCGCGTGAGAAGCTCGCTGTTTCCCAAATTAAAAGATTTAAATTGATTCAGTGGAGGGAATAGTGCATTGTTACTAGAATTAGACCTAGGACGTTTTGGGGGAATAAAAGGAAGCCTCTGGGTCACAAAGGAAGGAGTTCTTTTCTGGGTTTTGGACAGATTTCTAAGGAAGAAGCCATTGAAGCACCTTGGGAGAAGATTGGAAGTCTGCAGAACAACACCCTGGGTGAACCTTTCCTTTCCTCTGGTATGTTAGTCATGGAAGTAATATCAACTCTGAGTATGCTTGGCTAATTCTTGTATTGTGGTTGAGCCATGAACCTATGAAGAATTCCTCTATGTATTGATTGGTTTTAATAAGAGTATCATAGTTGCTTTGTTCTATTCTGCTATTCACTGCATAATTCTTAATTGGAATGGCCATTCTCTTAAGAGGTTAGGGTTAGGATTCGCAATAGGGATATTGGGATTTTAATTTCTGAAATGAGTAAAACAACAATTTATACATTGCCTAGGGATAGGGATGTGTGGTTGCAGCACTTCTAGGTTGCGTTTGCTTGATGCTTGGTTTAAGAGGGAATCACTAAGGGATTAGGGTTCTTAATTTCATCAAAGGGTTAAACTACTATGGGATTAGGGTTTAGCTAATTATAAGAGAACACATCAGCTGAGTAATTAAGATTAGTTCAAGTTAATAATCAATCGAACATAGTAGGAAGGAATCATAGGGGATTGCGCTTAACTACAATCATCTCTCCTCACTGCAGTAAAATCTAATTACATTTGCTTACATTCTAGTTAATTTTCTGTCATTTAAGTTACAGTGCTCAATTACAACTCAACAACTCTCTCAACTTATTATTTTGTTTTCCAATTTCTAAGACGTAAGTTAAATAAGGTTGCATTCAATCCCTGTGGAGACGATACTTTACTTACTCACTTTATTACTTGAAACGAACGGTACACTTGCCGAATTTGCAACAAGTGTCCACCTCCAAATAACTAAAATCACTAAAATATAGTGACTGAGTCAATAGGAAAGGATGGGCTATGATTAGGCCCATCTAATCTAACTAATTACTAATTACATCAATTCGCAACCCAAAATTCAAGTGCAGTGATTCTGACTTTCAAGCCTAAAATGACCCTCAAAATGAAAGAATTGGGTGTGGCTTATCTCTAACAAAATTGTATATCTTTTCCTTATATTTCCAGGGAATACTTCTATTTGCCATTTGGAGTTATGTAGAGCTCTCTAGGTCCTACACAAGGAAGATAGGTCAAGTAAACAAAAACTCCGAAAATAAAAAATAATTATCAATTAAGCCCACTTGTTTGCCTAAGGCAAAAACTAAATTAGAATGGGAAAATAAAAGTCCAAGAGAATTAAAATAAGCTAAGAAGAATAGTAAAATATTAAACTAAAAATACTCAATCAAAATACCCTATACTTAAACTTTTGCACTCCTGGGTAAAACTAAAAGAAAGACTAAGAGAAAAATTCAAACTAAAGTAAACCACAAACTAAAAGAAAGGTAAGAACAAGGCACACAGATTTTTCAATAGATCCTAACAATGCACAAAAGTGAGAAAGATGAAAAATGGAAGAATGATATATTAAGGTTTCAAAAAATCCATGAACACATGATCACAAAGTGAAAAGTGAAAAAGTAGTCAAGTTAAAATTAAGAATGAACCAAAGTGATAGAAATCTCTCAAAGAGAAACACTCAACCTCTTCTAATGTGTATGGGTTTATGTTTACACTCAAAAACCACATGTAACTAGCACATCCAAATTTTGACAAGACTCTAATTCATTCAACTTGAAATACACATATATCAAAAGATCAAAAATATTTTATTGGCTTGTAATGTATGACTTAGGTAAAAGGTGGATAAGAAAAGGATATTTAGGCTAAAAGTAAGAGAAAAGAGGGCAATGGAGAGTAAGCCAACAAGTAAAAAGAGGGGTAGAAACAAAGAACTTATAAGGATGAAAATGAATCACAACAACTTTTATTGCATTTTCTTTTTCTTTTTCTTTGCTTTTCTTACTCCTTGTTTATGCATTTTTTTCTTTGAACTTTTGCTTTGTAAACTCTTTCTTTTCTTTCCTTTTCTTTTCAAATCAAAACAAAATAAAAATACCCTACACTTGTTTGAAACCCACTCCCAAAACAATTCCAAGGCCCCTTTTCTCCCTAAAGTTAGGATAACATGATTTTCCATTTTTCAGTTTGCAATGAGCTACACAAGAAAGAAAAGTTTAAAGGCTCAAAAAGGGTAGCAATGGATATCAATGCAAGGATAGTTTATTTGGCTAGTGAATAAAAGAAAGAAGGCCTAAATCATCTCAATCAAAGCATGTGCAACAAGGAATGTCAAAAGAGGTAAGAAAAAACATAGAGTAATCTAGCACAAGGGTGAAATCACACATGAAAGAACAAGAATAAAATAATGTGATTCATCCACAAAGACCCAAAAACTCACAAGGCATAATTCTATCGCACATGATCCATCTTAAATTCTATTTTTGAAGCCTACTTATCACTTCAACAATTGCAACAATGATTCACATCAAACATGAAACCTTTCAATCTAACAAAGATTAGTACATTTCTCACAATTTATACAAGCCAGAAATGTTAGAATCAAAGAAGTTGAAGCAAAGGATTCAAAGATGATTGAAGTAAATGAGTTTTGATATTTTACATGCCCAATCAATTTGATGGCATATGTAATTGTGATTAAGCTTGGTTCATTAGATAAAGCTTTATAATCCTCATTAGCTATTGATAATTCATGCATTCATACATTTATTTGATAGGAATTAATCATGTGGTAATAAGCAAACTTATAGAATTATGAATCTTGATACTCATAGTTTGAAGAAATATTCAAGCTAGTGCATAAAGAAGCAATCAAGAAAGTGTGGTAGTCATCTTTTGCATATAATCTCAGGTTGATTGAATCATTCATATCATTCTAATAGCTGAGGATTATGAGGTAATATCTTTCTTGTACCTAAAGCTTGAGTTTAGTTGATATTTGTTGTATAATTGTGTTGTATTTCCATATAACATTTGGATTCTTTAAAGCTTTTTCTAGAAAAGGTTTCTAGAGGGAAGAACAGAGAGGGGATCTCTGGTTCTTGATCTTTTGAAAAGTCTATAGGGAGTAAATTTTGAATTTTACCTAGGGAGGGTAAGAGAGATCATTTTGTAAGCTTGTAAAGAACAGATATTTGTTATAGTGGAACTCTAACCAAGATTGGGTTGGAAGAAAACTGGATGTAGCCTCCGAGGTTGAGAGGTGAACCAATATAAATTTTGTGTGCATTAGATTTCAGTTTATATTTCATTAAATTCTTGAAGTATAGAATTTGTTTATCATATAAACTTGGTTACAGCACAAGAGTAATTTGATTGATGAAGTAAATTGACTTCTAATTGGTTTTAAATTGATACGATCCTTTTGAAGTCTTCCGCTGTTATAAATTTTGAAAGGAAATTTTTAAAACTCTGAGGTAAAACCAATTCACCCCCCCCCCCCCTCTTGGTTTATTTGCATAAGTGTTCATTGTATTTTTCAAGAAATCCTATGAAAAACATGAAAAAAGTGCCTAAATTCTAATTTTTATTTTTTGAATGTAAAAAAGGAATACCAACCATACAAAACAAAACAAATACAACAACATAATAACAAAAACAAACAAACACAGAAAACAGACAGCAACAAAAACAAACAGAAACAGAAAACAAAAAGAAAACATACAGAAATAGCATACAGACTTAAAAACTAAAACAGAAAATAGAATGTAAAAATAGAAATGGAAAACAAACAGAAATAGTAAACAACAAGCAGAAACAGATAAACAGAAAACATATTTTTTTAATCCTTCACCCCACACTTGAAATGCACATTGTCTTCAATGTAAGCATGCAATGAAATGCAAACAAAGAGACAACAAATAAAAGAAGGGAAAAGGAAACTCTCCAAATGTCATTCAAGGCACATCATCACATAGAATTGGCAAGACCAAAGAGAGGTCCGCCACAAGCTCCTCCTCCACTAGCGGGCTCTCATGAAATAGCCTGAGTTGGCGACCATTCACTTTGAAGACCTTGCTAGTAACTTCATTTTTAATCTCAACTGCACCATGGGGAAAAAACATTAGTAATAACAACAGGTCCATCCCATCTAGATCAAAGTTTACAGGAAATAAGCTTGAGGCGAGAGTTAAACAATAACACTTTTTGGTCAATATGGAACTCTTTCCTAAGAATCCTAGAGTCATGAAATCTCTTCACTTTCTCCTTGTAAATTTTGGAGTTCTCGTAGGCTTCTAAGTAGATCTCTTCAAGTTCTTGCAATTAAAGCTTCCTTTCCATACCCGCTTCATCAAATGCCATGTTACAACTCTTCACCGCCCAATAAGCACGGTGCTCAATCTCCACCGGAAGGTGGCATGACTTACCAAAAACCACCCTATTGGGAGACATCCCCAAAGGTGTTCGGTAAGCGGTCCTGTGAGCCCATAAAGCATCTTCAAGTAGCTTGCTCCAATCCTTCCTGTGGGGTTGCACTACCTTCTGTAACACTTGCTTGATCTCTCTGTTAAAAATCTCTACTTGCCCATTAGTTTGGGGATGATAAGTTGTAGTAACTCTATGCGCAACCCCATACTTCTGAAGCAAGGATGTCAATGATTTGTTACAAAGATTGCTCCCTTGGTAACTGATAATGGCTCTAGGCACACTAAACTTGCAAAAAATGTTGGATCTCACAAAATCCACAACAACTTTAGAATCATTAGTTCTAGTGGCCTTATCTTTAAACCATTTGGAAACATAATCAACAGCAAGCAGAATATATAAAAAACCATGAGAAATAGGAAATGGACTCATAAAATCAATACCCCACACATCAAAAACCTCACAAAAAATAATGGGCTGTTGAGGCATCTCATACTTATGCGTAATGGTTCTTCCTGCTCTCTGACACTGTTCACAAGTGGTGGTAAAGTGATGAGCATCTTTAAACAAAGTGGGCCAATAGAACCCATAGTCCAATACCCTCCTAGCGGTTTGCTGAGGACCAAAATGACCGCTGGTAGGAGTGCCATGACAAAATTGAAGAATACACTGAATCTCGTGATCTGGCACACACCTACGAATCACTTAATCACTACCAAACCTCCACAAATAAGGATCATCTGATAAGTGCCATATTTTAATGAAAATAGGGTTACATTTAAAGCACTTATCTTGTATTTTTCTAAGAATATCTATCAAAAATTTGCCCTAATCTAGTTAGTTTGTATTTAGCGCTTAACATTAATAATGTGTTTTAATTATTGATGATTCATCCAATCTTCTTTTGTATTTTGCAAGATTCTGTAAATTCTGAAGCTTCCGTACACTTAAAACAAGCAAAAAGGGATCAATAAGCAAAATAAGGAGGTACAGCAAGCACATCAGGCCCATAATACATCAAAAGCCCAACGAATCTTCTGGAGGTACCTTTAACTCGCTTGGGTGAGTGGATGTAGGCTAATTGGCTCGCTTGGGCGAGCTGCACCTGCAAGTGGACATGCAATTGGGCCAAGTGGACGTGCAAGTGGGCCTTAAACTCGCTTGGGCGAGTAAAACATGAAGAAATGGGTCGCTTGGGCGACCAAACTCGACCAGGCCAACCCCTATAAATACCCAGGCAACCCCCAAGCTCAAGACACTTCTTGCTACTCCATTCCTCTCTTCTCCCTTGCTCCAAAGCTTGTTCCTAAGCTTTATGCTTCTTCATTTCTTTTATTAGATAGTTTAGGATAGTGAGAGAGGTGAAAATTAGCGTGGAAACTCTGCCGAAATGAGCGATGATGAGTTCTTTCATCTATTCTTCTAAGGAGGTTCTCTCCATGCTTGGCTAGCTTCTCTCAAAGGATTGGATGTAATCTTCTTACCCTTAAGTATCTCTTTTAATATTTATTTATGCATAAGTCTTTTCTATTTATTATTGGTAAATTTATTCCGTTCTTAATGCTTGATTCTACTTGATCACTAGTTTCATGAAATTGGATTCTAAGTTTAACTGGAAAGTACTCTTAGAATTTGAACTGAATAATTTACTCTTTACGTTACGTTGCTAGGAATAGAGCATAACGTTTAGATTGCAAATAACATGCGAATATAATCGTAATGCTGGGGTATTTATTTCATATGCGAGGGATCGATATTTGATAAATATTCTTAGGATTCTCAAATGCGAGGAATCGATTTGGGGTGATTTTATGTGTGCATTAATAATAAAAGAAAATAACTTATGCATGGTAATATTAATTGAATACTAAGGGTACGAACAATGAAATCCAATCCTACGTTCTCGAATTCATCAAACTCGTTTTATTTTCCGTAATCTTTCGTAATTTTCTGTAATTACTCGTAATCTTCCGCACTAAATTTATTATTTCCATTTCTTCTTAATTTTCATAATTTTTGTTAAGCCACAACTACATGAAACTCCATTCACACTCATTGTACATAACTATTAAACTGTTAAGCTTTATTTAAATTAACTGAGTAAAAATCAAGTCCCTGTGAAGACGAACTTTTATAAATTTTGTAACTTACAACGACAATTGGTACGCTTGCCAATAGTCTAACATCATCCCACACATTAAATTTAGCATCACTCTTAATTTTATCTATTTGATACCTAGATGCATGAGGTGGAACAACATATGTAACAATGAAATTCACAATGTCAGCAAACCAAGGGGTGATATGTGATGAATGCAAGTGCATCAAATGCTCATCAGGGAAATTATTCCTAATAGGAAAGGATTCAACAGGTCCCTCAATCCTGCTCAAATGATCAGCAACCAAGTTTTCCACACTACTCTTGTCCTTAATCTCAATATCAAACTCCTGAAGAAGAAGCATCCACCTGATCAATCTAGGTTTAGCATTAGGCTTCTTCAATAGGTACTTCAAAGTTGCATGGTCAGTGAAGACAATGATATGGGAGCAAAGCAAATAAGATCGAAATTTATCTAAAGCAAAAACAATAGCTAAAAGCTCATTCTCCGTGGTGGTGTAGTTAACTTGGGTTGCATCTAAAGTATGTGAAGCATAAGCAATGACATAGGGTCGTTTATCAACTCTTTGTGACAACACAACACTGAGTGCATAACTAGAGACATCACACATGAGCTCAAAGGGAAGTTCCTAATCTAGTGGCTGCATGATGGAAGAGGTCGTAAGCTTCTTCCTTAATTCCTCAAATGCCTCTTTGCAAGGCTAATCAATCATAAAGTCTACGTCCTTTTGGAGAAGCTTGGACAATGGTAGTGCAATCTTGCTGAAATCCTAGATGAATCTCCTATAAAAACCTGCATGTCCAAGAAAAGAATCCACTTCCCGCATAGAAGTGGGGTAAGGTAAAGAAGTAATAACATCAATCTTAGCCTTATCGACCTCAAGATCTCTACTAGATACCAAATGACCTAAGACAATATCTTCATGTACCATAAAATGGAATTTCTCAAAGTTAAGAACAAGGTTAGTCCCAATACATCGATCAAGAACTCTAGAGAGACTATCCAAACATGCATCAAAAGAGGAACCATAAACAGTAAAATCATCCAGAAACACCTCCATGCAACTCTCTAATAAATCAGAAAAGATACTCACTATGCACCTTTGGAAGGTAGCAGGTGCGTTGCATAGACCAAAAGGCATCCTAGTGTAGGCAAATGTGCCAAATGGACAGGTGAATGTGGTCTTGTGTTGGTCCTTCGGTGCAATATGAAATTGAATGTAACCAGAAAAACCATCAAGAAAGCAATAATGTGATTTACCTGCCAACCTCTCCAGAACCTGGTCAATGAAGGGGAGAGGGAAATGGTCTTTGCGAGTTGCCTGGTTAAGTATCCTGTAGTCAATGCAAACTCGCCAACTGTTGGCTACTCTAGTCGAAATCAACTCATTATCTTGATTTTTCACAATAGTGATACTCGAATTTTTAGGGACCACTTGGACAGGTGAAACCCAAGTGCTATCTAAAATGGGATAAATGATCCTTGCAGCTAGTAACTTCATCACTTCCTTCTTCACCACATCAAGAATAGAGGGATTCAGCCTCCTCTGTGGCTGCCTCACCGACCTAGAATCATCCTCCAAGAGTACCCGATGTATGCAAATGGAAGGATTTATTCCAGGAAGGTCAGCAAGTGTCCATCCAATGGCCTTTTTGTGGCCTCTCAAAACATGCATCAACTTCTCTTCATTCTCAAGTGACAAACTACTAGATATGATGACTGGAAGTTGTTGAACATTATCTAAATATGCATATTTTAGGTGCTCAGGTAGTGACTTCAGCTACAAGAAAGGTGGCTGAATGGTGGAAGGCAAGGAAAGGTTAGTGGCTGAGGGAAGGGAGATAGTAGAATCAGAACCTGTATCTGTACCTGCAACACAATCATAGTGAAGTGCAGAGGAAATCTCCGCACAAATACTACACACAACAGTAGAATCATCCCAGGTACAATTACAAGAACCAAGATCAAAATCAGAAAATCAGAAAGTAAATCAAAAATATCTACACTATCTACTGCAACATCAATGATATCAAGAAGGACAGAATGCTCCTCTATAGAATGTCTCATGGCCTCAAAAAGGTTAAACTGGACAACGTCATAACTAAACTCCATGGAAAGAGTTCTTGCATACACATTAATTTTTGTCCTGGCTATCATCAAGAATGGTCTCCCTAGGATCAATGTGGAAGACTCGTTCTCCATATCCAAAATGTAAAAATCTACAAGAAAAATCAAATTATTAACTCACACCAGCACATTTTCAATAAGTTCAAGTGGAAGCGCAACACTCATGTTGGCTAAGCGAATGATAACACCAGTGGGTTTCAAATCACCAAGATGTAATGATCTGTAAACTGATGTAGGCATGACATTAATGAAGGCTCCAAGGTCACACATGGCATCTATAAAAGTACAATCTCCAATGGTGCAAGGGACAGTGAAAGTGTTAGGACCCTTGCACTTCTGTGGCAAGGTGGATAGTGGAATGGCATCTGCAAAATTACTTGTTCATTTCCCTTCAGCTTCCCCTTGTGGGTGCACAAATCCTTCAAGAACTTTGTATATTTTGGAATCTATTTGATGGCATCCAAGAGGGAAATTTTGACTTCCACCCTCTTGAAAGTCTCAAGAAGATCAGAATCAAACTCCACTTTTGGAAGCTCCTTGCCACTCCTCAAGATAATAGCATTGATAAGCATTTGTCGCGTCGCTTCAAAACAATTAAACTACGCTATTCTGTAGCACAGGATTAACCTAGGTTGACTCAAAGACACTATCAATATGATTCTATCTTCAATTCACTACTAACAATAAAGGGGATTTTTGTCGAACAGTTTACAGGCGCGAAGTAAAATTGCAAAAACACAAACTACGATTAAGGCATATCTATGAGAACAACGCTAAGGTGAAGCAAGCCTAATGGAAGTCTAAAGGTCCACAGAGGAATGACAAGAGACACCATGGGGATCACAAGAAGCCCTACTATAAGCTTAATCAGTCATTCGTGGAAGTTCCAAACCAAGGAACAAACATTGGAAGGATTCAACAAGCCCAACAACAACAACAATGTTATCAAGTGTTTTCCGTATGGAGGACCAAATTTGAAGAGGGATTGCACTCAACCTGTTTTGACTTACGACTACTATGGAAGACAAGGACATATTACTACGGATTTTTGGACTGCACCAAAGAACACTGGGAACAACAAGAATAGAGCTAAAAACAATAGGAACAATGGAGGAAGGCTAAGGGTGGCCGATAAAGTTTTTGCTATAGGTTTCTCTGAGGCTGCGACATCTGATGACTTGATTCAAGGTAAGTGCGTCATAAGGGATAGACTTATTTATATGCTTTAGGATTCAAGTACGACGCATTTTTTCATGTCACATGATTGTGTGAGAACCCTAGGGTTATCTTTGCTGTCTTTGCCTTATGAGATTGTGGTAGCAACCCCTACCAACAAGCTTAGTATTACTTCTTATGCATGTCTAGATGGCTATGTATGGATTGAAGGCATAACCTTTTCTGTGAACTTGATTTGTTTGCTTCTTTCACATCTTGATGTCGTGTTGGAAATGGGTTGGTTATCGTCTAATCATATCTTTCTTAACTATAAGACAAAACCTTGATATTTGGAACTTATACTCCAAGTTCTCGTGCATCTTCAAGTTTTGAAGCCTTCGAGTATGAAGTGGGAAAGATGATGAGTGCTTGAGCTTACATGGTTTTGCTTACATCCATAGAAGAGGGACATTCTGATCTTAGGGAAATCCCAATTGTGTACGAATTTCCCAAAGTTTTCTCGGTGATGTGATGGAATTACCATAGGAGAGGGAGGTAGAGTTCGCCATAGACTTGGTACCTTGGGTCTAGTTCAGTATCAATAGTGCCCTATAGAATATCTCCAATGGAGTTGACCAAGGTGAAAACTTAAGTGGAGGATTTGTTGGAGAAAAATTTTAATACTAAGTGTATCACCATGGGGAGCACCAATGTTACTAGTAAAGAAAAAAGATGTTTGCATGAGGATGTGTATGGATTACTAGCAACTCAACAAAGCCACGATCAAGAACAAGTATCTATTGCCAAGGATCAATGATCTCATCGATCAACTGAAAGGTGCTTCATTGTTTTCTAAGATTGGTCTACGGTCGAAATATCATCAAATTTGTGTCAAGAAGGAAGATATTCCAAAGATGTTTTTCTAAATGCGTTATGGGCACTATGAGTATTTGGTTATGCCTTTTTGTGTAACTAGTTCCCTTGTTGTCTTCAAGGATTACATGAACTACATCTTTCATCAATACCTAGACCAGTTTGTGGTGGTGTTCATTAATGACATCTTGATATACTTTAAGAGTGAGAAGGAACATGTAAAGCATCTTAGAGTTGTGTTGCATATCTAAATGGGAGGCAACTTTATGCTAAACTCTCGAAGTGCGAGTTTTGGCTGGAACAAGTTCAATTTCTGGGACATATTGTAACAAGTGAAGGAATTGGGCAAAATCGACTACCCCTACTGAGATAAGGAGCTTCTTGGGTTTAGCGGGATACTATAAGAAGTTTGTTGAGGGTTTTTCTCACTTGGCTTTAGCACTAACCAAGTTAACTCGAAAAGGACAAGAGTTTGTGTGGAGTGAAGCTTTTAAGAAAAGCTTTCAAGAGTTGAAGAAAAGGTTGACACCTGCACCAATATTGATTCTACCTGATACGAAGATAAAGTTTGAGGTGCATTGTGATGCTTCCAGTCAAGGCCTAGGATGTGTGTTGATGCAAAAAAATAAGGTGGTTGCCTATGCTTCAAGGCAACTGAGATCGCATGAAGTGAACTACCCTACGCATGACTTGGAACTAGCTATCATAGTGTTTGTGTTGAAGATTTGGAGACACTACCTCTACGGAGCCAGTTTGAGGTATTCAACGATCATAAAAGTTTGAAATATTTGTTTGATCAAAAGAATCTGAACATGAGACAGAAGAGGTAGATGGAGTTCTTGAACAAATACAACTTTGAGTTGTTCTATCACCCTAGCAAGGCCAATGTAGTAGCTAATGCATTAAGCTGAAATTAATTACTAGTGTTTGCTATGATGATTCAAACGAAAGTTGATAGAAGAGTTCAGAGATTTGAACCTAACAATGGAAGTACGGCTTAAGAGCTTGTGTTTAGGGACTCTGAAGATCACCAATGAATTCCTAGCACAAGTTCAAGAGACTCAACAAGAGGATCAGTTCTTGCAAGACAAGATGAGGCTGAGTGAAGAAGGCAAAGAAATGGAGTTCAATAAGGATGCTAATGGACTCATCAGGTTCAAGGAGAGGGTATGTATACCCCATGAGAGTGCGTTGAAGGAAGCACATAAGAGTAGTTTGAGCTTCCAATTGGGTTCTACAAAGATGTATCAAGACTTAAAGAAGAACTTCTAGTGCTATGGCATGAAGAAGGACGTAGCAGAGTATGTGGCCAAGTGCCTGACATGTCAAAAGGAAAAATTGGAGCATAAAAGACCTCTTAGGGAATTGCAACCCTTGGACATTCCGAAGTGGAAGTGGGACAACATTTCTATGGATTTTGTCTCTGGTTTACCAAGGACTAGGCTTGGTCAAGATGCTATATGGATGATTGTGGACAGATTGAAAAAATCTACTGATTCCATCCCTATTAACATGAAGTACCAATTGGAGAAGCTCATTGATTTGTACATCAAAGAGATTGTCAGACTACATGGAGTGTCTAAGAGTATAGTATTTGATAGAGATCCGCGTTGCATATCATCCATAGATTGATGGTCAAATTGAGATGACTATTCAGTCTCTATAAGATCTGCTAAGAGCTTGCATTTTGGAGGAGAAGGGAATTTGGAACGAGCCTTTAGTTTAGTTCACATACAACAAAAGTTTTCATGCTAGCATAGGGATGGTATCGTTTGAAGCGTTATATGGGTGGAAGTGTAGAAAACCATTGTGTTGGTATGAGACTGGTGAATCTTTCTTGTTAAGGTTTGATATGTTGTGGAGAACCACAGAGCAAGTGAAGGCTATCATGGATAAGATCGAGGTAGCTTAGGATAGACAAAATAGTTACTAATGATATGAGGAGGAAGCCTCTAGATTTTCAAGTCGGGGATCATGTATTTCTGAAGGTTACTCTTATGACTAGAGTTGGAAAAGCTTTAAAGTCCCGAAAACTCTCTTCAAAGTTTATAGGTCCTTACCAAATTCTTAAGAGGATTGGCTCTATTTCTTATCATGTTGCCTTACCTCTGAACATATCCAATCTATATCCTGCTTTCCATGTGTATCAGTTTCAACAACATGTTCCTAATCCTTCTCATGTGATCGAGTCAGACTCTATGCAAGTAAGAGACAATCTTACTTATGATGTGATACCTCTGAAGATTAGTTTTGGCTTTCTCTCTGGCATTATTAATTTGATTATGAATTGTACTACTACCACTAATTTGTCTATTAAGTGGAATAGTGAGATTATGCATCCCTTCCCTCTTCATCGGGATCTTTGATAAGGGACATGTCTTCTTATCTTTTGTTCTTTGTATGGAGAAGCTAGCTATTCTTATCCAAGAACAAGTTCAGATGGGTGTGCGGCAACCAATTGTGCCAATTAGGAAAGGTCTAGGTATATCTAACCTATTTTTTGCAGATGATTGCCTTCTTTTTTACCAAGGTGAAAACATCTTATGCTAGTTGAGAAAATTATTTTCTCATTTTGCAAGGCTTATGGATTGAAAATTAATGTGAACAAGTCTACATTCATCGCATCCAAGAATGTTCCTCAATATAAAATTGAAAAATTCAGTAGCATTTTGGGTACCAGCACACTCTAAAAATAACTAGCTATCTGGGGTTTCCTCTTCTTGTAGGTCGGGTAAAAAATTTTGATTTATCTTACATATTAGATTGTGTTCACTCTAGATTGACAGATTGTAAAGCTAAGCTTCTTAGTAGAGCCGATATAGTCACTCTGCCCACTTTGATTCTTAATTCCATACCTATTTATTCCATGCAAAATTTATGGCTTCTAGAGGGAATTTGTGATGCTATTGACTCAGCTATGAGATCTTTCATTTGGGGAAATGATCAAATCATTGGGTAAGTTGGGATACTGTAACCAAACATAAGAAAAATAGGGGATGGTTGGTTAGGTATTCTTATTGCAAGGGGAACCAACAATTTCTATGTTGGGTAAACATGTTTGGTCTTAGGTCAATGATCCTTTGAAAATTTGGGCTCATCTTATGGAAGCCAGATATTTTTGTGGTACTTCCATTTTTCTTGACCAGAATTTTAATAATTGCTCCTATGCTTGGTCATCCATATCTAAAGCAGCTTTTGAGCTTCAAAAAGGTTTTAGATTTTGAGTTGGTGCGGGTAATGTATCTATATAGTATGATCGTTGGTCACCTAATGGCATAGCTTATTATTGTGTGGATTATGTCAATATATAAGATACCAACCCTTCTTTGAAGGATAATTATGAGAATGGAAAGTGGCATTGGGAGAGGCTTGCTTCTCCTATTTTACCTGATCTTAAGAATGATATTACAACTCTCACTTTACTAGACATTATGCCTGACATTATCATCTAGAATGCTTCTTCTGATGTAATTTTTTCGACCAAAACTACTTACAAGTGGCTCACTAGAGCCCGTTCTTCCAATGGTCCTACTGTGGTTCATGGAACTTGGGTATAGTTTCTTTGTAACGCCTTAAAATTTCTATAACTAAAAATAGATGTTTGATGAATTTCTTGTATTGTTTAATTACTTGATTAATATGGATTAGTTGGAGTGTTGTGTAAATTATCCTTGTGCAACTGCTTGGTGTAGATGTTAGGTTAAGTGGAGTTTGTTTAATCTGCATTGGAACAACTCGCTTAACGATACTAGCTCGCTAAGCGCAATTCCATCCAGAGGAAATAATTCTCTTAGAGACACCTACTCGCTAAGCGCAATTCTTTCCAAATGAAGCAATGCGCTTAGCGACACCGGCTTGCTAAGTGCAATTCTAACCAAAACATAAATTTGTTTAGCGCAAAATGTCTCGCTTAGTGCCAAAAGCTAGATTTCTCTTAGCGAGATGAGCTTACTAAACGAGTCTTGCAGGATTATAAATACGACAACAACGTGAAATAACGTGTATTTCTCCCTCTCTCCTCAAACCCTTATCCAAAAACCTAAACCTCTTTCTCTACCATCCATGACCACTGGAGACCACCATGAGCCGCCACCACTGACCACTGCATGGAGTGGAACACTTTAATCGAAGCGGAATCCTCAGAAACCCAACTCGAAGAATCAGTAGAGAACGGAGCTCTCGACCCTCTCTTCGTGGTTTCTTTGAGGGGACTGTGATTTCTATGCCTTCTCCTAGTTATTTTGAGCATATCCTTGTGTCCATTGTGATTTGGTTACCATTACTGGATGTTTTTACGTTTCCTTTGGGGGAAAACCCATGAAAATGAGACGTTGTAAAAGTTGTATTTTTATAAAATTGATTTCATTTTTGTGACCCTTGTTGAACCCTGATCACATTGGTGTGATCAGAATCTCCAATGACCTCTCTTTGATGTGGACCCCAAAAACACCATTTTAGTCCCTTTTTAAAATTGAATGGGTGTTTGACCCTAAATGTTAAAATTTACCCTGTCTTTGAAATCTATATTGAATTGTCTTTGATTTGGTATATAGAGCTATGCGTTGGGACCAACAAACGTGAACCTAAGAGATCTCTGAACGATGCTACGATGAGCTATCAAGGATATATATATATATATATATATATATATATATATATATATATATATACCTTTTGACACCATAGTTGCGATCTGGGAACCCAATTACGAGGTTGTATGTTTGTCCCTGTTACATGCTGGTTTTCAAGAAAAATTGTGTTTTAAACTAATGAGATGCAATATATTTGTGATTTATGAATAAAATTGTGGATGATATTATTGTTGTGTTGATTGGAATTTTGGGAAAAAGACTTAATTACAGAGGAGACTCTGTCCAAAATTTTATATTTGTTCTCTTGTTATTTCCTTTGTTAAAATTTAAATGGGCTTAGGAGTTTGTTTTGTATACTATTGTCCTTCTCTTTAATTTAGAACTTTCCCCAAAAATGTCGGTCTTGTTATATTGTGAATTATGTTTATATGTGATTTATGTTGTCTGAAGACCTGGGGAATATGAATCATAGGTATGAGTTTATATGTATGTATGTGGAATGTGATTGCTTGTGATGTTGATGACATTGAGATGAGATAATGTTAATGTTGATGATGACATTAAGATGAGATGGTGTTAATGTTGATGATGACATTAAGATGAGATGATGTTGATGTGATGATGTCAATGAGATGACTCCATGTTATGTATGTACATGGGGGATGCAGTGACCGTCTGAATATCCCTAGAGAGGGAAGGAGATTTGGTTTAAAATTTTTAAGCATCCCTGGAGAGGAAAAGAGATTGTTTAATATTTTTAACTATTCAAGGTCAATGCATTGTTGGAGCCCATGTTTCATACTACATAATTGTGTGAAAATAGTATAAACTTTGTCAGTAAGTACCTGTGGTTTTTCATGAGGAAAAATGTTGGTACTTAGGGACATATCACTCGATTTGAAACTCCCTTGAGACTCATGTTGATCAACATGGGGGAGTGACCTGTGCACGATAGGGTGACCTCAACAGTTATTGCTAAATTTTCCTAAGTGAGAGTGTCATGAGGATACGCTTAGGCTATTTCTTGAAGAATGATACCAAATTGCATTTGAAAGTTGAGTCAAATGCATGCATCGTTTCGAGCATAATTGATTTGAATTGTTGAAAAGCCCATGACTAGTTTGTTAAGTGTATGTTGAACTGATGGATTATTGAAAATAATTGCAATGATTTGTTATTGTGCTTCTTTCTAACCATTGTCATCTAATGTTCGTTGATCTTTTACAATAAACTCACCCTTGCATTTTGTATCATGTGGTTGATACCTGTAATGATCTCGAACCTTCGTTGTGGGAGCAGATGAGCAGCAGTAGGTGTCTTTGGAGGGAGGTCTATTTTTTTTGTTAGAGCTACCAAGCCGATGTGATGATATTGGAGTTTCTTTTGGGGGAGTTTTGTCTTGTTACCAAACTCTTCCTTAAATAGTTCCTTGTTTTTTTTTTGTTGATTGAGCATGTAAATCCCAGAATTAAATACATGTAAAAACTGAATTATATCTTGATATATGAATGATGTAGTGGTTTAAGACACACACACACACACACATATACATATACGTATTTATGCGATATTTGTTGAATGTATATCGTGAAAAATTTATCACCATTTTCATATAGAACTTTTCTTTTAAAATTGAAAGTTCTCATTTTAGAGTAGTGTATCTTAGACCATAAGAGCATTCCTACTAACCTCTTCTGACTACATCGGCATATTTGTTTTGACTGTTCTTGTTGCAGGTGGCAATCATGAAGAATCAATCTTCCATTTGTTGCGAGATTGTCAGTTTTCAAGAACCATTAGGAACCTTTTCAAATTGGATGTTTGGAGCAATCCTAATGATAGTACAGCTTGGCTGCGGTTCTACACTAAAGGAATGAGTGGGGACATCTTCCTCATTGCTTGCTGGTGTATCTAGACAGTGAGGAACAAACTAATCTTTCAAAATCAAACCTGGAACTCTCATATGATGATAATCGAGATTTATGGCATTTGTTCGTTGGTGCAAAAAGTGTTTTGCAAGCCAAAGTATATTCCCAAACCTAGAGACACTAAGTGGCATTATCCACCGCAAGGATTTGTCAAACTTAATACTGATGGGAGATCAACTGGGAATCCAGGAAAATCAGACTTTGGTGGAGTTATCATAAATTTAGATGCTCAATGGATAGTGGGCTTTGTTGGACCGTGTGGTGTTACTATTAATATGAATGTAGAGCTCAAAGCAGTCTTTCATGGGCTGAAAATTGATTGATCAAAGGGTCTAAGGAATACCATATGTGAATCAGATTCTACTATGGCCTTAAAGATGATTGCCAATGGTGTTCCTATAACACACTCGCTGGCAACCCTGATCAGCAACATTTGAACTTTCATGGAAAAGGAGTGGAGCTTCTCTTTCCAACATACTCTAAGGGAAAGAAACTTTATAATATATAGCTTAACTAAACGAGGAGTTGATTTGCAACAACCTATTTTAATTATAGATGTGTATCCCCCAAATCTGCATATCCTTTGCTTTGCAGACTCTATAAGAGTTTCCTTACATAGATTGCATTACTTTATTTTTTTTTTGTATGTCTTTTCTTTCTTCTGATGTATAAAAAGAAATCATATAATAAATTTTTTTATAAAAAAGATTATTTTTTATTTACTCACAAAACACTTGGACTAACACACAAAATTCTCACTCAAATCAAAACAACTACACAAGTTATATGAATAAAATTATTGTATAAAATGTGGTGCCAAATAAATTTTGTATATTTAGAGAAATAATATATTTTCTTGCAAGATAATAATAAAAATGATAATAATATTACTATTATGCCTAATGAGTTCTAAGTTAAAAAAACGCATTTTATGTATTTTTTTAAAATTATATTATTTAAGAATTATAAAAAATAATTACTATTCAATTATTTTTTGAAGAAACTATTGAATTAATTAAAAATGAGTTTTATATATATATTATTTTATTTTTTGTAAAGCACGTTCCTTTTCTTTCTTTTTTTTGTTTAAAGCTTAAACCCTGAAAGGGCCTAAAGCCCTAAAACCCTTTGAAACGGAATTGTGTAAGAAGAGAAAGAGGACGCAGAAGAGCTAAGTTCCAACTCAATAGCAATTGAGAGTTTCCGAAAAGATATTGATTTCACGCATTTTCAGGTTAGTGAGTTCCATCGTCTTCTGCTTCATTCTCCTATTTTCCCTTTCATTTCTTCACGGAAGAAAAAACGAGTTTTTATTTTATTTATTTATTGTTGCAAGCTTCAATGGTATATGAGATGGTCTCTGACGATGGATTCTTTGATTTGTTGTTTGCCCCTAATTTTGTTTTTTGTGTTTATTTTTTGATTTGGTAACTACCGTAATTAGGGTCTTAGGCTCTCCAGTGTTACCAAGGTATCCCACAAGTTTCGGTCCTTTGACCGACAAAGGATCGACTATGAGACTAATCTTTAGTCGGGACTTGGTCACACATTCGCCCCTACCAAAGAATGTATCCGGGGATCGAACCCAGGTCCTCCCCCGGTTTTTTTGTTTATTTATATCATTATTACGGAATAATAAAAATTATTGAATCCAAATTTTGTGATATTTTTAAATTGGTTTCTAATGTTTTTTCCTTCATAAACGAATCAGATGGTATTTCTGTTAATTTATGCTCCTTTTCCCCCTTTTTTTAAATTCCTTATCTGTTTTTCCTTGTTATGCTTGGCGATTATTATTATTATTATTATTATTATTATCATCATCATCATCATCATCATCATCATCATCATCATCATCATCATATGGTTGATTTGGTGGTTATTTGATGTTAATTGGAAATGTAGGTTATTATCTCTATGGAAGATTTTTAGTGATTTGACAATGCCTGGGCTCTATAGTGCCATTACTTTTCTGGGTGAAAGTTTTATACTTTGAAATGGTACTAGTCATAGCTGTGTGTAAAAATTTATGCAGAATAGGTGATTGAAAACAATCTATTGATGAATTTCATTTAATGACTCTCTCTCCAAGTGAGACTCACCAAAATTGGTGACTTTTGATAAATTTCAGTCGATCATGGAAAGAAGGTGAAAGAGTATTGCTAGCATTCTCCAAAATGAAATAAATATAAGAAAGACTATGGGGACATTTGAGAATAGCAAAACTATATTTTCAGCTCTTAAATGTTGTTTCTTGTTTATTTGGATCTTGTTATCCCTGTCATTGCATCTTTTATTCATTCAAGTTTACACAGTTGGATATGAACCCTTTATGTTTCCAATTGCCTCAACTCGCTGATTTTAAAACTATGGTATGTGGCTTGACTCTGCATTACATAATGTAAATCCTAGCTTTTAGGAATTTGGTTTTGCTTATTATAAAAAAGTCAACTAGATAAAAGCCTATAATCAACATCAACAACACCTTTAACCCAAGTTAATTAGGGTCGGTGGTAGATGAACTCAATGATAGATCGGAAATAAGACAAAGAAAGAGAAAGGGAGAGGGGAAGATAAAAGCCTATAGTAGGCAACCATATTAAGAAGCAAATCAAACCAGATCAAGTAGTTGGTTATCACCAAAACTAAGAGTGCAGACCTCATTGTTGACAGTGAGTATCAGATGGATCACTTTGCAGCCCATGAAGAGCAACTTGCTTCCCAGAGAATGAGGCAGAAATTTGAAGAAGTAAATGTGGCTGCTCAAACTAATCTTGCCCCTGTCCAAGACTATGTCAATTTTACCCTTCAGGTTCTTTCCGGTCCTTATCTGTAACAAGTTATTTAGTGTTTGTTTTTACTATTGATTCCAGTACTTAATATTTCCTTAGAAGACTGGATGGTTTTATGTCTTGATGGCATAAGTTGTATAATAATTGGGACTAGGAAGTCGTATCCCCTTTGGCCAGCTGATTTTTGTCTCATATCATTTCTGATTTCAGTTCAAATTATTGTACCATTCTTCTGGTCTTATATGTCGTAAATGCAAATTATTACATGACATGGATTTTATATTTCTAGGTATTAAAGGTTTTGACTTTCTGTACCTTAAGTCCTGTATTTTCCTTTTCACCACACTGATTTTATATACTAATATTTGTTTTGCATACAATTGTTACATGTGGTAATTTGTTTGATTGATAAAGCAGACTTCCAATTCCATATAGTTGATTATTTGATTGAATAATTGCAGAAAGCCTATTTTAAGTGTGCATATGAGTGCTTTGATAGAAGCAAAAGGCAGGAAGAAATAAGCAGTTGTGTCGAAAATTGCAGTATTCCTCTTTCTAATGTGCAACATACATTTGATCATGAGATGGCACAGTTTCAGGTAAGCTACCCCATAATTCTGTTATCATATTCTCTCAGTTTTAACTTCTGTTCTTTCTATTTTTTTTTTTTTTTAAAAAACTACATACCCCATTGTCCTGAGGCTCCTCGCTATGCGAAGGTAAGAGAATGGGATATTGTATGCAGCCTTACCCTTGCATATGCAAAGAGGCTGTTTCCGGATTTGAATCCATGACCAACAAGTCATTAATACACAACTTTACTGCTGTGACAGGGTCACCCTCTTTATTTAAATGTTTAAGTGTGTATAAAATTATTAAGGGAAGTCTTATGAAATTCGTGGGGGGGGGCAGACTGGGGAGCACCCCCATCCATATTATAGAAAACCAAGACTCTTACAGTTGTTAATGCCACTCGTCATTTGTTTTAATACCTGCCAGAGTCATTTACTCGTTTTTATTTATTGAATGAGGACTCTATCCTTGTCTGCATTTGAAATTTCTAATTGAATGAAAGTTGATAGCAAGGCATGGTTAACTAGTTGCAAATTCAAGCTTCTTAGTTTATCTGCTCTGCTAGTTGATGGTCCAAATTATTTGTATATTTTGTATCTGATATCCTCAGCATGTTCTATTTCCTGGAAGCATTTTGACATTTAATACCTTCCTGTTTGGTCTGACACATTGTTGTTAAATGGCGGCACCATAGCCACCATGATGGAATGGCATGGAAGATTTTTTGCCAACCTCCATAGGCAATTTCTGAAGGGAGACCCACTATGGTGGTGCCATAGGCCACCATGTGGTGTTTATATGGCGGAATTTTGGCCTTCTGCCTTATTCTTCCATCCGTCACTGATAACATTGACTCTGATAGTGTTTTCAACATGGTGCAGGAGAGATTGAATAGATCTCTGATGGTGTGTCAAGATAAGTACGAGGCAGCTAGGCTCCAGAAGAAAAATGATTCTATGAATGATTTGGTTTCCTGTGCTGACCAGTCAATCCAGGAAAGCATCAAGACGCTGCCACATCTTGCCAACAAGTTGAAAGCTTCCTTTGGAATTAGGGACAATGGCTCCTCGTAGCTTGTTGAAAGCTTCCTACATTATTTATTTTTTCTTTTTAAAAAAGAGGGTAAAAGACACAATTTTGCTCTCCGTGAAAGCATTGATTTATTTGGTTATATCTTATCTGGATTGATTATTTATGAAAAGTTAATGTATGCATTCCTTAATTTACATACTTTATCCTTTACCTATTGTCGTTGTTATATATAATGGAGGAGAAATGTGATGGAGAGCAGAGAAATAGTTTATATTGAGATTTATTATTTTAACCTGCCATCATTAGTCAGACCCATTGCTTGATGTAGGAGAAATGTGATGGAGAGGAAAGAAATAGGTGGAAAAAAAGGTGAAAGTGTTTAGTAAAGGAGAAATGAGATAATGTTGTTACTTAATGATAAATATGGAAAAGGTTAATATTAGTAAAAACAAAATACACATACTAAAAATGCTAAAATTTTATTTAAGAGCTAATGGTGAATTTTTTTTTTTTTAAAGTTTAAGCAACAAAATCATACTTTTTATAAAATTTAACTCTATTTTATACTTGGCAAAAGCACTGAGTCCTTGTATTATTGTATTTTGGCAATTCCTTCAATATGGGAGCCAGTGTCCATGCGTGCGTCTCAAATCAATTAGGCAGTGAGCGCATGTCAACAGTGTGGATGCCATAGGGATCGTCCGAGTCTTAGAGAATTCCTCACATTAACCAAAATTATCATTTGACCCTATCTCTTTGATCTCACTTCAAGAACTCAATCAAATTAATCAAAACTACACTCCAAATGTTGAAATCTCAAAGGCACGTGATGGGAAAGTTTGTTGCATAGTTAATTAGCTATAAATAAATGATGCATCTTTCAAAACTTGAAGTCTTACAACATCACATGCATTCATAAGTCTTTTACCACATTTTCTTTATGCTAAACACTTTCTTATTTTTTATGACAAGGAAAAAAAAACGAGAATGGTTTAAACCATTAAGGGACCTCTAAACCATTCGAAACGGAATAGTATAAGAGGAGGAAGAGCGCGAAAGCAATTTGCTTCAGAAATGCTGAGGCAGAAACTCGAAGAATTGGATGAGGCTGTTCAAATTAAGATTGTCCCCGTCCAAGATTATGGGCATATTTGGGTGTAAGTTTCTCTAGAAAAACTTCTAGAAGAAAAAAAAATGAAATAAGCTTCTTCATAAGTTAAAATGAGTTTTTTATTAGTTAATTTATAAATATCATCTCATCTTTTAGAGAAATTATATTAGTGAGCTTTTAAAAATTAGCTAATGGAAAACTTATTTTTGTTTATAGAAAAACTCGTCTCATTTTTCTTCTTATTTTCTTCTTTTAGATGTGCATCTAAAAACACTTACCCAAACATGCCCTATGTCAATTTTACTCTTCAGGTTCTTTCCAGTCCCTTTCTGCAACAAGTAATTTAGTGTTTGTTTTTACTATTGATACCAGTACTATTGATGACTGAAATGGAATAAGAATTGGGACCAGAATGTTGCATCCCTTTCGCTAGCTGATTTTTGTCTCACATTATTTCTTCGTTTCTGGTTTTAGTTCAAATTATTGTACCATTCTTCTGGTCTTATAAGTCATAAATGCATATGACTTGCAGTTTATATTTCTAGGTATTACAGGTTTTGACTATCTGTACCTTAAGTCCTGTATTTTCTTTCCACCAGTTTGATTTATTAAACTTTGATATAGTTTTGCATAAAATGAGCATGTGGTAATTTCTTTCCTTGATAAAGCATACTTTCAATTCCATATAGTTGATTGTTTGGTTGAATAATTTCAGAAAGCCTTTTTTAAATGTTGATATGAGTGCTTTGATAAGCAAAAGGCAGGAAGAAGTAAACCATTGTGTCAATAATTGCATTAATCATCTTAGTAAAGTGGAAAACACTTTTGTTAATGTGATAGCAGTGTTTGAGGTAAGCTACCCCATAATTCTGTTATCATATTCTCTCTAGTTTTATTATCTGTTACTTCTTATTTAAATTTTCAAGAGTGTATAAAATTATGAAGGAAACTCTTACAAATTAAAGAAGCTTTGAACCTATGTGCAAGGATGATTAATTGGGGACTGTTTCTAGGTGTATTCATTGAAAAATGATTGAGGGTTGGCTGATTGACATCAACAATTTTATACTTTCTAGTTCCTGTATTCTTTGACCATCAGCCTCCTCTATTGCCTTTTTTAGAGTGTTGGTAGTTCTAAATTGGATTTTGTGCATTCCAAATTTGGTTCTTTGCAATTTTTTGATAGTTTCAATCCTTGGAAATTGTTTTATCTGTCTTGGGGAGGATGGGAGTTGTGGATTGTTGGCCAGTGCGAAACACAGGTTGTGAAGACCATGGTTATTGAACTTTGACTATTTGTAATTCTGAAAGTGCATTTTGATCTGAGTCATTGGGTGATGATAGGAAATCATTGACTTGTTAGCTGGCCAAAAGTTTGGGGCTGTTTTTTTTGTTCTTGCATGAGGACTCTGTTAACTAGGTGCAAATTAGCTTGCTTTGGTTATCTGCTCTGCTAGTGGATGGTCCAAATTATTTGTACATTTTGTATGAATTTTAGTATCTGACATCCACAGCATGTTCTATTTTTTGGAAGCATTTTGACATATGTAATACCTTCCTCTTTGGTCTGACATTGTTTTCAACATGGTGCAGGAGAAGTTGAATACATATATGATGCCATGTGTACTTAAGAATGGAGAAGCTAAGCTCCAGCAGAAAACTGGTGCTGCGTTTGATTTGGTTTCCTGTGTTGACCAGTCAATCCAGGAAAGCATCAAGATACTGCCACATCTTAACAAGTTGAAAGCTGCCTTTGGAATTAGTGACAAAGGCTTCTCGTAGCTTATTTTTCCAATGGGAAAGGACAACTATTGTTGTCAATAGTTCCTTGCAGCTTTTTCTCCTTCCATACATTTTTAACCCCGCATGCAAATAAAAGTGGGTGGTGCAAACCAAACTTGCATTACAAACAGATAGTAAGGGTGTTTTCTCAATATGTTTTTCAGTCCACGGTGGAAGTAGCAATTTGTAATCGTGTTTAGCTGAACACTTCCTATAGGCTATAGACCTATAGTGTTGCATGATTAACATTTGTGTATAAATCTAGAATGTGCTTTAAATAAAACAAACCTAGAAAAAAGGAGGGTAAATAAAGACACAAATGTATTCTACCTTCTTTTTTTTTTTTAGTTAAAGCATTGGTTATTTGGCTATACTTTATTTGTATTGATATATTGAAATTTAATGGATGGATTCCAAAATGAGTTTAATGTCTATGTACTAATAATGTAAAATAGTATATAAATTATCGTTTAAGTTATTTTAAGATAATTATTTTAAAAGTTAACAAATTAATTCATATGTTTAAATCACCATTTGAAAGTGCATAATAGAAGTATCAATGGCTCAGTTTAGTTCAGTTTTTAATCAAAAAGTCACCCGAATCAAACTTGAAAAATATATGCAATTCAGTTTGGTTCAATTTTCATTCAAAATAAAATTCCAATCAAACCAAATTAAAAGTTTGTGGTTTAGTTCGATTTGGTTTTTGTGGTTGTTACTAAAATATTATTTCATCAAATTTTATATACTTCATTTTCATCTTTTAAATTAAATTATACTAAAATATTATGTCACATTGTGACTTCCTCATTTAGATTTGGGTTAATTGGTGAATTCGAGTCATGATTTTGTCTTTCGCCGAAGACAACTTTTACTCTAGTTTTCCTTACTTTTGTTTCCAATAGCATAGTTGTATGAAAAGTATTGTTTTTCTGTGAGGAGTATAAGAATTTTTGGTGATTCCAAATGATATTATGTTTTATGTTGCTTGATTTGTATGGTGTTGCATTTTTTATCTTTTTCAAATCTTAAAGACATTGGAGAAGATAATAATTTTTTCTAACTGTTTATTTTTTTAAAATAAAATAAAGATGGTGACAAACCGCCACTATGTAAAATTAATTATTTAAAAAGATTTTATATCATTTTTAATTAATTATATTTTATAATTATTTCAATCTAGTATATTAAATTTTAAAAATTTCATTTTAATCATTTATATTTTTAAAATATATCATTTCGAATTCACCAAATCTTATAGAATTATTCACGTGAAACCAAATTATTATTATTTTTCCTCTTGATGTCACTCAAACTCCATGACCTAGAAGTAAATAAAATCTACAATAATAGCTCCAAATGAATGTTGTCATCTCAAAGCCATGTGGTGGGAAAGTATCTTGCGTAGATATTATGTATGCGTTAGTATAAAAAAAATAGTGATGTATGGGTAGCCCCTATTTGTATGAATTGGTACAATTTTTCTTGTACAATTGATATATATCTTACAGAACTTGAAGTCTTACGACATCACTTGCATGGATAAGTCTTTTACCACAATTTCACACGAGTTTAATTCTCATATATAATATATATATTTATATATATTTTTTATATTATTAATTAATTAAAAATTATCACAAATATATATTTTAAAATAATTATTACGTATAATGTTGTCATACATAACAATTTGGGCAAAAAAAATTAAAATATTGCAGTTTAAAAAAAAATTACAAAAATATTGTTGTTTGAAATGTATTTACAAATCTATTGCAGTCAAACGCGCAACCCCTGTACGTGATGAATCGCGCACACACAGGACGTGACTGGACTTAAATCACACAGACACATGACGTGTTTAAACACGTCTCACCAGCACGTGATTGGGGACCAAACACGTCCCCCCAGGACGTGACTCAGCTGCCCTATATATACCCCCCTTTGAGCCATTTTTCTTCATTTGTGCATTATCTCTATCTCTCTAGCTTTAGTTTCTATGCCTTCTCTCTAGGTTCGGGTGTGGGTTTGAGGCTTTTTTGCAGCGAAGCTCTGTCACTCAAGTAAGTCTTGCTCAAATATATGTTTTTTAAATGATATAAAATATATTATATTGTTGTGTTAGAGAATTATTATTGATATTGAAAATTGTTAGTGACCTAGGTTTATTGGAAATAGTTAGTTGTTTAGTTGTGATAGAGTTATTGTCTTACAATACTATTAGTTAGTGAATTAGCTTATTATTAAGTACCTATGTAATGTTATGACCTAGGTTATATTGGTTATCACCTATGTTTTAGGGTTTAGGGTACTATTAGTTGGTGACATAGATTTTCATTAATTAGTTACGTAGGTTATGACCATTATTTAGTTACGTAAGTTATGATACGCAGGTTATGACCAACACAAAATGCAGGTAACGATATTAGCAATTTTTGATTTAGGTTTCCATGACTTTTTCTGTTATGTTCATCGTCTGAACAATGAAGTCCAATCATTGGAATTTACTAGCCGCGTTTTTCCCTTCGGCACATAAACTTCATCACATCAAAATCTGTTGACAAAAAAAATATAAAATTTGTCAAGTAGGCTCGTTATCTCATCAATACACAGTGTCTACATTTTTTTAATGGGTTAATATTAATTATTAATTTTTATTAAAATTTTAATGAAAAATTTTAACTTTTTCTATAGTTTTTTTTCTCTCTTCAACTCTTAAATTTTAATTTTTAACCATCAAATCAATTTTATAATTCCATAATTATACATATGCATGTATAACAATTTCACCAGAAATGAAAATAAGACTATATTAAGAAATGATATGTTGGTGATATCATTCAAATTGTTTTGACTCATATTCTAAGAAACTTTTAATTATAAAGAAGACCTAAGTTTATATTGCAAATCTAATTTTGAAGTTACAAAATATTTATTTTTCTTTTAACTTAAAATGTAAAAATATGAACGTACCTAACATATATATTAATTGGCTTAGGTTTTATGGCTATTTTTCTTAGAATATTATTAGTTAGTGACCTAGGTTATCATGATGGACGTACCTAAGATATATATTTATTTGCTTAGAATATTACTAGTTAGTGACTTTGGTTATGGCCTAGGTTATCATTAAGGACCTACGTAAGACATACTTAACATTTTGTATAAAATGTGTAGCATATTATTATGGTCGAGTCATCGTCGTCTGAGTCACCTCATTCTGGTTCTGACCGTGAGCATGAGCCTACCGAACCCACAACCCATGTTCTTCTCGGACCATACAGATGGGATGTACTTAGGAGGCGCAGACAACGCACTCATATTTCACAGGCAGTTTGGAATGACGAGACAAAGAGGGAGCTAAGGATTCGTCGCGGAGGTAGGCCTAGTGGTGGACCCCCACCCGACGATATTCTGGTCGTAGTTGCACAGTATTTGGCTGAGGCTGGTTTCATACATGTGGCTCGTATGAAGTTTATGCAGGTATTGATTTACGAATATTGTTATGTTTAATGTGTTGAAATTTTAATCTTCAAATTGTTGGTTTCAATCATAGTGAATTTTGAAGTTAAAAACTGATAACTTACGTGTGTTTTCAGGTTGATACTGGTCTTATCAGTGCTATGGTTGAGCGGTGGAAGCCAGAGACACACACGTTTGATATGCCGCAGGGTGAGATGACAATTACCTTGCAAGATGTTGCAGGTATTCTAGGATTGCCTACTGATGGGCAAGCCGTTACCGGACATACGTATGCAGATTGGGCAGAATTGTGTAATGAGATTTTTGGTAACGGCCCTGATGCGGACACCGAGTTAGCCGTCGGCAGTTTGAGGTTATCATATTTCGACAGGGTGTATCCTTTATATGATGCAGTTGCTGGTAACCCTCAAAATGTGATATACTTCACGAAGGCTCACATTGCTCGAATGTTAGGATCTTGGATCCTTTGTGACAGGTCGGGGGGGGGGGGGGGAGCGTAGTAGGATGTCACTACATCGGCTTACTTGGTGGTGACTTTGTCGATATTGCTACATATAGCTGGGGGTCAGCGGTTCTGGCTAACTTGTTTAGGCAGTTGTGCGAATGCACAGACCCCGATAGAAAAGACATTGGTGGTTGTACGGTTTTACTTCAGATTTGGGCGTGGCTCAGATTTCCACCAATTGCTCCCCTATTGCCTGCTCCGTCTGAGCCAGATAGCCACTTCAGACACAGGTATGTTTATTTCGTATTACTTGAATGACTATGTATTTATGCGTACTACACTTAACAAGTGAATGTTTAATCTGGATATTAGGTTTAATGCTCTAAGTCGGTTTCGTTCGTACCCACTGAGTTGGTATCGAGACAGGATAGACACCTTAACTAGAGATGAGGTATGCCTTTTTAATGATATATATTTATTTAAAATGGATGTGAATATGCAACTGACTTCTATATGTTATTTGATTGTGTAGGTGGTTTGCAAACCCTATGGTGATTACGATTTTCTGGGTGCATCCGCTGAGACACAGCATTTGTGGATGGCTAGGACACCTATTATTTGTTTCCACATTGCTGAGTATTCGCAGCCTGATAGATGCATGAGGCAATTTGGGCGGGATCAACCAATACCTCACAGGCCTGGAAAATTGAAAGGTGTTCATGATTATACCCTTCGAGGTAAAGGCCAAGAAAATTGGGCTCGTAAGCTAAGAAAGTTTATACAGAGATGGAATAGGAGAGGTGAACATGTTGAGGTGTCTCCTGCAATACATGGTCTGATGTCACCGAACCATTAGTACATGGTCTGGTATAGACTTTCCGACAAGCGATATGTGACAAAGCAGGGTGCCAAATTAGCACGTTGTGTAAGTGATTAACTCAAAATAATTTTTTTTACCATTATGTTATATTGTTGTTTATGTAACTATGCTGTGACTTGTAGGTTGATGGCCTGGAGAATTTGTATTTTGTCACGACCGATGAGCAATTTTGGAATGTTGGTTTGCACTATGTACACGACGAAGTAGCTCGTCTAATTGCTGTTTTCAGAGAGTCCGCTCGGGTGGAGGAGGCAGGTCTAGAGGCACCGTCGACCCAGCTTCCGGAGGAGCCACAGTTATTCCTCGACATTGGGCGTCGTGCGAAAGAGGGTCAAGGGTTAGGACATCGTCGACGACCTATTACACCAGTACCTGAGCCTATTCATGCACCTAGGCCATGCACGAGTGGATGGATTAGGCCACCCTACATAGGTCATGAATACGATGTTCAGGAGACATATTACCACCCTACGCAGGCACAGGCTAATACATTTTATTAGCCAGAGGCTGATACATTTTATCAGCCTAAGGCCCCACCGATGGACATTGAAGGCCAGCCTGCGTACCATGTCAGTCCAATGGTGATGTCATTCGGGGATGAGGCAGGGAGCAGTGGTCAGGCAACTCGTATGTGGGATCAGACAACTACTGAGGATGTTTATAGCCACATAAATTTCGATCAACAGCAGTCAGACTATCCTCCAGAGCTACTGGTCGATGACACTCCACCTCCATATCATGTGCAACATCCTTCTCCTACTCCGCAGTATTCGCGTGGACGTGGTAGACGCAAATTACCAGATCGTCGGGCGCGTCATGAGCATTGGCCTCCTTATTCGTAGAGTTTATATTTTGTTATTTTTCGTTTTGTGTCGATTATTATTTTTTGCTATGTACTTGTTAAACATGTTTTGATTATTGACATTTTTTTAGCCCCTATATCTGTGGTGGACGTCGTTTGGTTATTTAATTTGGTTGTCATGATTATATTTTGTTATGAACTAAATGTGGAACTATAAAAGGATATCCACGTTGGATATATCCTAATTTGTGATGGACGTAGTTAGGCGGTACTTTGCATCATTAAAACGCATTCACGCATACAAGTTGGCACGCATATTCTCCAAAGTAACGTCTGGTCTTTGTCTTGTTACCTGTCATTGCTAACTATTGACTCTTCTTGTCATGGCAGAAAAGCACAATAAATGCATTGTCCTTTGTACTATAATATGACATTGACTACACCGGTGACGATTGACAACACAATCATGTCCTTTATACTGTAGCCAATCAATTTCACTGATCTGTAAAATGACATTGACAACACTACCACCACAGTTGTTTAGTCACGCCTCATCTATACGTGAGTGGTCCCTTCCCACACAGGCAGGACTTTACACTGTTATATATACCCCCACACAGGAGTTTAATCATCCCACACAACATACCTCCACAAACGAAACTCAATCTCAATACGATGGCATTTTTAGGTGAAACAACCTCTCAAAACATTGGTAATTCGAAATTAGCATTTATTTTTCCAAATGGATCAATCATGCATAATGAAACTGGTATTTCTTTCGGATGTCCTACTCCAATACCAATGCGAGTTCCCGATGAATGTTCCTTTCAGTCACTCAAGAGTAGAATGCACAACACCCTTCTGCTCACAAGTGACCAATTTGTGGATGAAATTTACTATTGACAACCAGCCATCAATACAGGTAACAATTTTTTTTTCATGCGCTGCCCTTGAATAATGATGATGATGTTTGCACTATGTTGGTGTGCCATGAAAAATTCTCGTCTGTTGGTCCTATAGAATTATTATGTATGAAAAGCAGAACACCCGATGGTGTCCTCAACCTACTTCAATCCACCATGACTCCTACTCATGATGCACTGTTGTATTACAATGACAAGTGGAAGAAATCACGACAAAACAATTTTTTGGGTTACTTCTTTACTGGAACAAATCCAAAAAGATTTCAAATTCCTTCTGGATGCAATTTAGAAACACTCAAGGATATAATCAAGCAAGTTGCGCCGCTAGGAGTTCCTCCTTATGGAATACACGAATCACAGGTTGTGAAACAAGTGTTCTTCCGACAACCAGGTCACACACAATATTCAGAAAACTTAGTCGAATATCAAATAATAGAACTGAAAAATGATGAAGATGTACTGAAGGTGTAAGCAGAATCTAATTACTGGAAGCGTTTCTCTTCAATAGAAATTTTAGCTACTTTTAACAAACCAGTAATCCAACTACTGGAAGATGACATGTCCTGATTTTCATGTTTCAATTGTTCTTGTTAGTACGTTTCGTTTTTTTGGCTTTTAAAAATGTTTAACTGTTTGTGTTTGTCACTCTAATTCCAGTTGTTTGTACGTTCTATTATTTTATTAGGTTTCCATAATTATGTTTGACTATGTAATTGTTAATGTGGATTGCATTTTCATGTGCAACAACCTTCGTAGCGTATATGAAAATTCACAGCAGTGGTTTCAATGGAAGTTTCATTTATTTTCCAATGTTCATTACGAAATATAACAACATAAAGAAAACATTGACAACAACATCAACAAATCATCAGGTAGATGGACGATTAGGACAATTTCAACGGTTATGACCAGGTAATCTACATATACCACACCTAATACGACTTTGACTAGCTTCAACTTCATCCATCTCATTGCGTATTCTAGTTGACTTTGGACGACCCTTTGCACGCAATATAGACCTGTCAGGTATCACCACTGGATCTGTAGTATGTGGAATTGCTTGCTCATTACCAATTGGCTGCCATGGGAATGAATAAGCTTCTACCAGCTTTGTTATAAGGAATATGTCATCCACATATTGTGACGGTGCCTGACGAAAATGTAAAGCGGCTGCTATGGCATGACTACAAGGATACTTGAACGCCTTAAATTCCCCACACTGACAGAACTGCTCAGGGAGATTAACTGAATACGATTTTTCGTAACCATCATCAACCTCAAATACAGATTGTTCAACATTATATGCACGAACATAGTGAGTAGTAGCAGTGGTCTCATTGGCCTTCAACATAGCAATCACATTTTTGCAATGAGGATAAGGACCTTGCAATTCGTTAAGAGCCGAGCGCCCTCTGCAAACAAAATATTCCACCAATCTGTTGTATGTGTGCTTAACCAACGCGGTTATTGGCATGTTTCTTGCACCTTTTAACATCTTGTTTACTGACTCGGCCAAATTTGTTGTCATATGTCCATACCTACATCCTTCAACATCATATACACGTGTCCACTTTTCCTTTATGTAGCGATAGGACAGAAACGCTCAACTGTGGCACAATTAGTTCAAATTCTTTCAGAAGCGAATGCTTTAGAATATTCCATTCTTGTAGCAGCCACCGCTTCTGGGATGCTATCAATCCAGTTTGCAAACTCAGGACTAACATCATGAAAACTTGCGTAGGCTATGTCAAACTGAACAATAGAAGGAGTATAACCTGCACACAAATTAAATAACATTAAAATTTACAACTACATGCATAATTAATAGATGAAGTTTTTAACCATACCTAAATTCATAACCGCTCTCTTCAAATTTTCATTTCTGAACTTTTGATTAAAATTGCTCGCAAAATGACGAAGGTAAAAGACATGATAAGCATGCGGTGGTTGCCAACCATGGTGCCTCTCAACTGCAGACAATATGCTTCGATGTCAATCAGAAATAAGACAAATATTTGTCTTCTGTGTAACATGCGCGCGAATGTTATCCAGAAAGAATTCCCAAGCTTCCAATGTCTCATCCTTAACAATAGCAAATGCAAGTGGCAAACATTCATTATTTCCATCCTGAGCTGTGGCAATCAATAATTTTCCTTTGTAATTGCCATATAAATGAGTGCCATCAATTTGAATAATCGGCTTACAAAAATTGAAAGCCTCGCAACATTGTCTGAAGGTCCAAAAAATCCGGTGAAACACACGTTTTCCATGAACGATTCTATGAGCCACATAATAATTGTTTGTTTGAAGACGATAAACAGAACCTGGATTACGTCCAACCATATATTCACACCACCTCGGCAAAAATGCATATGATTCCTCCCAATCACCGTAGATAATTGTCATTGCTTTCTGCTTTGCATACCATACCTTTCTATATGAAACTTTGTATCCATAGGAATGAGTTATCCTTTCCTGGACGAGTCCAATTGAACATGATGGATCATGCTTTATCATCCCTAATAATAAAAAATAAATCACGTTATCATTAATAACAATAATACAATAATTAATTCTCATCATTATCATCTCATCCAAAAACTTACCTAGTACGAGTGAAACAATAACACTGGGATCTAATTGTCTGTGGTCCTGAGAAATGTGATCATTTAAGCAATTGTGATCCCCGCCCCATTTGGTAACCACCCATCTTTCACCGTACATTGGTTTCATTACCCTAACCCTCCATGGACAATTCTGGTTATGCGCACGACATTTCATGCTTAACTTTGTCAGCGTACTTTCAACCACGATAGTTTCCTGATGCTCCTGCATGAGGTTAAGCTTGATTGCCATTTGCACATCTTCTTTTGATGCAAATTCTTGTTTCACAAACAACTTATTCCCTAATACCCATGGACCCTCAACTTAACTTGAACCATAACCACTGCCAGAATCTTGTTCACTCGGATAATCCCAATCAATGTAGGTGTAATGTGGGATTCCATCCCAAAAAGTAGTATTACCCTCACCTACATATGCAAATTCCAAAATTTATTACAATAAAATACATACACAATAAACAAACATATATGTAAGTAACTATTGTTTGGTAACACACCTTGACATTGTTGCGGTAAATGAGACTCCCCTGCATCCTCTTGTCGTTGGGTTTCATGCTCTCTCATGACTGAGTAATGTACTTGTATTTGAGTTGTGCTTCGACCATCATCCTCATCATTGTCCGAAGCACTAGCATTCTCGGCAAGAAGACGCTCTTCCATTGCGATATTTTCATCATCGTTATCGTCAATATCGTCATCCATAACCCAAGTAGGGTCATTTTCATCTTCCATAGATAAATTAACAACTGGAGCAGCAGATGCTGATGCTCTACGAGAATAATTGAAATCAACTGACCTCGTTGGTAAAGCCACATTCTCTACTCCAGCAAAATCCACGTACAACTCTAAGAAATTTTTCCTTGACTGGTTGAAGAATTCTCCTATTACAAATTCTAAGTCTTCGTCGTCAATTACTTTCATGCTGATATATTTATCATTGCACCATATTCTTGCAGTGACCATAGTGATAGATACATTGCCTTTGAGAACTAATTTTTGACTGATTTTTTCATGCAATTCGTCAATGGTTGAGTTGCGGTTGATACATGTTCCCTTTTTCTCTCCTTCGAAAACAACACCACGTCGGCTCTCAATTTTGCTACCATTATAATATAAAACAATACGAACAAAATCACCATCTCCAGACTTTTTTTTATATATGACCAACGACTACAAGATCACAAAGATGATGAACACAGGACCACGATCATGCCTGTAACACAGAAAAATCTATAAGCATATTATGATAATTTCTTTCATTTCGAAGAAAAATTATTTGAAAAAATTGATTATCTATGTCTTACATAGGTCCTTCATGAAAACCTAGGTCATAACCTACGTAAATAACTAATGAAAACCTAGGTCACCCACTAATTGTACCCTAAACCCTAAACCTACGTCATAACCTTCTCTCATGCAATATTTTAATTTTTTTGCCAAAACCTAGGTCCTACGTAACTAACTATTTAAAACCTAGGTCATAACCTACATAGTTAACTAATGAAAACGTAGGTCATAACTTACGTAACTAGCTAATGAAAACCTATGTCATAAAACCTAGGTCATATTTGAGGAAGACTTACTTTAGTGACAGAGCTTCGCTGCAAAAAAACCTCAAACCCACACCCGAACCTAGAGAGAAGTCAAAGAAACTAAGCTAGATAGATAGAGAGATGCACAAAGTGAGGAAAAAATGCTGAAAGAGGGGTATTTATAGGCCTGCAGAGTCACGTCCTGGGGGGACGTGATTTGGCACCAAACACGTCCTGTGGGGACATGATTAAACACGTACAGTGGGGACGTGATTCAGCCCCAATCACATCCTGTGCTTGCGTGATTTGTCAAGTCCAAGGAGTGCGCGTTTGACTACAATAGATTTGTAAATACCTTTCAAACTACAATATTCTTGTAATTTTTTTTTAAAACTGTAATATTTTAATTTTTTTGCCTAACAATTTGTAGTTGTTGACAGCACATTCTAATTGAATTTATTTTATATAAACTAAAAATATTAAATATATTAACATGAAACAAATCATAGAATATAAAATAAAATTATATATGATGGGAAAAGTATATTTAAATTAAATTATATAATGTTATATGAAAAAAATATTTAAAACATATTGAAAAAATCAAAATTTATTAATTTTTCAAAGAAAAAAACATAGCTAGATTTAAATTAAATTCTATAAGTTTTTTTTCTTTCTACAATCACGTCACATAAAAAAAAAAACTAGTTTAAAAGGAAACTTCCCAATGCGAAACAAAGATAAGGCAGTGCCACAGTGCCAGCAGCAGAGTCTAGCCGTAGAGCCTTCCACAGGTTATAGCTTGTTTCCCCTTCCTAAATCTCTTTCTGCGCCTAACGCTGCAGACATACACACTCTTACATTCAATGATACTGAAAGTAGAATCTTCGAACTTTAAATTATGCTATTGGGTTACACACTTGGAGCATGAGGGTGTGTGAAATCTCATTTTGGTGGCTTAGAAATTATAAAAAGAAAATGTATTCTAAGTTTTTCTGTTACAGGCTATATATTATGATGGCTTCATTTTTACGTGCTCTGTATTTATATTATGTTTGTAAAGAAGGCTAGCAGCACGTTATTTGGAGAAATTTTTACATAGGCATCACTAAATAATTTGGCTCCATTCTTTATTACTGATGCTAATATAAAACTGAGTTTAATGCCTATGCACTGTAAAATAGTTTTACACCGTTATCCAATCACAAAACACAGTTTGAATTACTTTAAAATAATTATTTTAAAAGTCAACAAACTTATCATACATGATGGATTGTATTTGGATGATTGTGTAAAACTTTTTACACTGTTAGTGCATAATTATTTTTCTCTAAAAATTTGCCTAGTAATAGAAAATTAAGTGTTGACAAGAAAGTATTAAATGATGTGTTGCTAACATTTTTTTTATGTTGTGTTCTAATAGTAGTTAATGCTTCTTTATGTAGAGTTACATACTGATCTTATGAAAGACATTAATATATATAACTTTAAGATTTTAAAATGCTTTGCTTATTGTTTAGTTACATTCTGTTTGCCACTTGGTACATTTCTGGTGTTTTCCGTTCTGTGTCATAGATTTATTTGTTGGGATGGTCAATGAGGATGGCTTTTTCATTTGAAAGTATATTCTTCCACTGATTCTTTTTTCCCTTTTCATTTGAAGAAAGATAAAGATAGTTTATCACAGTTGAATGCAGCTAGACATGTTTAATAGACTAGATTTGGTTGATTATGTTTTGCCATTAACCGGAAGATAATGCATAGCACCAGGTTTCAAATTTCTTAATGTTTTGAAAGGGATATTGTGTGAATTATGCCAAGTGTGTTTCATGGATGATTTTGTATGAGCAATATGATTACATGACATGTTATTCTTAGTGGATTATGTTTTAGTTGATCACGGTGTGATTACATTATTTTGTATGAGCAGTATGATTACATTTCTGGTGCATTTTTTATCCTTACAGTATGATTTAGTTGATCACGGTTGAATGCAGATAGACAGGACTAGAGTATTAATCTAGATTTAGTGGATTATGTTTCTCCGTTGGTGATACGTTAATGCATAGAAGCAGGTTTCAAAATTCCTAATGTTGTCAAAGGGGGTATTATGTGGTTATGGATTATGGAGTTATGTCAAATGTGTTTGATGGATGATTTTTGTATAAGCAGTAGGATGATTACATGACATGTATTCTTACAGGGTGCATTTTTATCCTTAAAGAGGGGGGAAAAAATCTTACAGGTTCCAAGAACTGCGGTGCATATTTAATATTCTTCTGGCACACCCTCTCTTTGGGTGTTGGATGCCATAGGTAGAAACAGAATTGGCCAAAGAAAGAAACTGGATTCTAATCAGAGAAATACTGCGGAGACAACTGAAAGAAAGAAAGAATGAATGCAGCATCTCAAACCTTCATCTTAAATCTAACTCCACAGGTTATTCTTTTCTCATTTTCATTTTTTTTAAACTTAAATGTTTGGTTGTTTTCCCATTATCTTGTTCTTCCTATGTTGAAAGAATCCAGTAATGGTAGTTTGTTGCTTGTTCTTTGGTAACCTAATTTTTTTTTTCAGGTGGCCACTTGTAAGCAGAGAGTAGATGAGTTTATTATGCCTAGCCTGAATTGTAGACATTTCAGTCTTTCATGGAAGCTTAGACATGGTGCAAGAAATATTTTAAGAAGGCACTTCTTCTTTCTGAATTATATTTCAAATTGTATAGGATGGCTATTTGAGTCTTTACTGTATTATACAACAAAGCCATTAAAATTCCTCACATAGTTACACTACAAAACTTGGGGCATTGCAGCATTTCTCCTCAATTATAGTATCTGTTTCTTTGTTTACTGACTCAAACATCACTATCCTGACAGAGTTTTATGTAGAATTTGTTCAAACATCATTGTCTGGTCATTCCTCAATTGCCTCAGTGCAATTAGTTTTCTTAAAGTGCTGTCCATCTGATTTTTAACTGAATCTATTTAAATGATTTAAATTGATTTTGAAATCTCCATTTCCTTTTACAGGGAATACATTAAATGCCTTCCTACTGCTGATGTATTATCAGGTGCTGGTTTTTCTTTTCTGATTGTATGCTTATTTCAATCATAAATCATAATTTGTAAGTTTATAATTTCTCTTGGACTTTGATTTCCTTGTTGTAGATGCCCAAATTTCTTTTGATCAGTTTGAGGACTTCTCTGTCTCTGTTGCTGACAACAATGATTCTAGTGAACTAAAGGTATCGTATAAAATTTAATTGAAAAGAGAAAATATCCATAGAAGATAGAGAGAAAAAGGAGAAACAAAGGTGTAATATGGACGAGATAAACAATGATAGCTCAGAAAATGATAGATGGGGTCGGGTTATGGGCCAAATCAATACCTTTGCTGAGAGCTAGTGGACTATAGGGATGGAATTGATTCACAGTAGTTAAAGGCACTAAACCTGAAGGGTGAGCCAGCAGGGACACTGTAGGGGCTAGATGGAGGTGGAGTTTTATGAATCTGGATCCTAACTCAATAGTAATAAATTCATATTGGAGGAATGGGAGGTCATCAGCACATAAATACAGTTGGTGGTAGGAGTATAAAATGGGATAGTGTCAATGAAAGTAACATTTGCAGAAGTGTAATAGGCATTTGTTGATTGGTGTCTGGTGAAAAAGATCAGTGCCATTTTTGAAGAGTTAAGACAAGAATAACCCAACAGATGTGTTTGGTTAACTCGGCAGGGTTTATCTTGTCATGTAGAAGGAGTATAAACAGAACATGCTCAACCAAAATGCGGGGAGGAAGCATGTGAATAATATGAGATAAAACTTCTAGAATTGGAATACACAAGTGATAAGTGAGTTCTATTTGCACAGAGAATACAGCTGCCCTAAAATTAATAGTTTAGTTATGTACACATGGTACTTAACATTATTCAACAATAAGCGTATACAATATCTTGATTTTTCTGAAACATAAATATGCTTTTGTATAAAGCCAAGTTTTTGGACTAAAAGATTGAGGTGACAGAAGAGCATATATTGGTTTTCTGTTGATTTCTTTTTTAGAGTTTTTAGCAACACTCGTGGTTGCCATTTGCTCATATTTTGAACCCTCTTTTAACTCTTCTGTCCAGATAAGTGTAGAAGTATCTGGAAGCAAAACTCAAAGGATATTTGATGATGTCTTTAAGAAAATGGTTGCAGCTGCACAACCAATCCCAGGATTTCGAAGAGTAAAAGGAGGTGGAGTATTTATGCGTACCTAAAATAGAAGAGTACTCTGTAGTTTTATTTGTGTGTGTGTGTGTTTTTTTTTTTTTTTTGGGGGGGGGGGGGGGGGGGTTTGAGTCTATTATATATGCAAATGCAATGTATTTTCTGCTGCTACTCTTGGTCACGAATGCATAGCATGCTAATCATAATTGTTTCATATGATGTTAACATAGTTATTACCCATGAGTGTTCACTTTTGTCATGAATTTTGGTGGTGATTCATGTTCAAATTGTTTCAAAGCCAATTAATGATGTTTGATGCATAATTTTGTTACGTTAAGAGGATTACATCCATTATCAAAAGAGGAAAATAAAGCAAACGAAGATAAAAATCCAAAAATACATTTTGATGTAAATCTCAGATGATAATTATAAGAAGTTCATACATTGTTTTTCTTATTTTTATGTGTGTAAGATTCAATCTCTTTCTGAGTTTGAATTTCTTGTTTACCCAATCTGTATAATATAATTTTTATTTTATTTGTCAAACATTATATTCATGGACTGGAAGCATAAAGTTTTTTATTGAAAAGTGTGGTACTTGGGATGAAACTGAATTTGAAATGCAGTGAATCATATTCTATTCCTGAGATAATATCAATAATATTAATAATTAGCTGATCGATCATGATAGGATCTCAATTTTAATCATGATTATGATATGATCAGCCATGAGATGCTAGGCAGTCCTTTGTTTCTTAAAATTGTCTTCTCTCTTGTCAGAGCTCTTCATCAGACCATAAAACTACTCCCTGATGATATTAGATGCCGCAGTCTTTTTTTAGCACATTAAAGAAGGCTAATAATAACAGAACAAAAATTGCAATACAACTATATCAGCAATAACAACATTAATAACAGATAAAGAAAAATCTATAGTTATAAACTTGATGAAATGATAGAGATTTCTGTGAATTTCAATTGAGTCCTCCAAAATCTATTTTCCCCCCTCTTTAGGCTTCCTTGTTTTTGACTTTTCTCTGTAACTTTCTTCTATATCAATAAATTTTTACTTTTTTCCTGTGTTTGTTTGGATGGCCAACTACTGCTCTAACAATTTGAGGACTACCAGGAAAAACGCCAGATGTAAGTTTCTGTTAGCTATCTTATTGGCAATCTTTTGATATAGAATTGGAATGCTAATAGATACTCAACTTTTTTTCCTGTATGTGATGGGTTGAAACAAATGAGATTATTTTATGTCTTAGGTTCTGTTATGATGAAGTCCATTTTTTGAGTTTAAACTATTTTTTGCAGGGACATAGATAGAATTGGGAAAATTATGAGACCTTTGGGTATGTTGTGGATTGAAAGTTTGGTTAATAAGACCTTTTCTTTTCTTGGGAATAGCATAATTTTCTTTAAGTAATCCGATGTTTAAAAACCATCATCCGTTGGGTACTAAATCATGAAGTCTATCCTTCAGTCATTAAAGGAGTGGGATGGGTACTAAATAATGTAACAGCACTCATGCATTCTCTTTGGTGATATATAAAACTGGACATAATAATTATGTTCATTTTTGGGAATTCATGTTTTTCCTTGTCATCGTTTTTGTTTCTCCAAACTACTATTTTTAGGAATTCTTATGTTTAAATTCTTGCTAAAGTATCTCTAGAATATATTTTTCTTTTGGAAACTTGATTAATGGTAGAGGCTATAAAATTGGCTATAACAGTCATTCTCCTGGCTTCTGCATATTTTCATGGTATTTTGATGCTTTTTCCCCATGTTTCTTGGTTTCTTTAATCCATTATTGTTGCTTTTATGGAATGCTTAAGTTATACTTTAATCATTCTCCATAAAGTGGTGCTCTCCATTTTTCTACTCCCATTTGGAATCACATTGTTGCTCTAAAAGCTTTAGCAGATAATATGTTTCACACCATAGTTTACTATGAGATTAGGGAAATGTCAGTTCCAAGCCAAATAGTAAATGCTTGTATCGAACAACTTATGTGTGTAATATGCAATTTAGTTCAATATATGCAAATTCAGATGCAGAAGTCTTTTGATATAAAGGAGATGAGATTGAATCAATATATGGTTGTATTATGTGTTTTCAACAGATACCAAAAAACATTTTATTAGAGGTGCTTGGACCTTCCAAAGTTTTCAAGGAAGTTATCAAGAAAATAATCAACTCAACTGTAGCTGAATACGTGGAGAAGGTATTTTGCCATATGCTAAATCTAATATTTCCTAATTTTGTTCCTTCTACAAATTATGTAGCTAATAGATAAAAAGAAGGGGCAGAAATTATGTATATTTTAGAAGGGAGAGGGAGAAAGATCCATCTACATCAATGGAATCCTCATCTACTCTGAATAAACCTGTCCGTATTCTTCCATTCCTTTAAACAAAGATCAATTAAAATGTTAATATCAAGCCCAACAAGAAGCATACCACATAAGTTATGCATCATAAGAGACAATGTACTCTAGCAATAGTTAGTTTGACAGTGATTATGTCCCCAGTATCATACTCTTTGATGGACTGATTGAAAGGTCAACTAATTGAATAATACATGTAAATCTAAGTAGTTATAGTGGCTTCTAATTTGCAATTGATTATGAAAGTGTTTAAGATACACATTTCAAAATTTGCACTTCACTATTATTGGTTTATCATAGTATAACTTCAAAACAGTGTTTGGTTTGGCAGTATGTAATGCAATTTATCCCAAATCTACACTGCCATGATTTTTACATTTGAAATTTGTAAATTGTTTCTCATGTTCTCTTTCTAATATCTCTACGACTGATAGGAATTTCCAACCTTTGCTTTTTCTGTTAATACTATATTTTTGGTAAAAATTCATTGCAGGAACGTTTGATAGTTAGCAAGGACCTTAGACTTGAGCAAAGCTTTGAAGATCTTGAAACTACTTTTGAGGAAGGAGAAAAATTCAGCTTTGATGTTGTACTTGAGCTTAAAAAATAAATTGAATTACATTTATTTGTTCAGATTTTATCTTTATTTTTCTTTCAATGTGATAGTTTTCAATGCCATATATAACTCTCGCAAGAAAATATTTAATTCTAGTGCTGGAGAGAACCCCACATTCAGGAGATGAAAAAAAAAAAAAAACTCTCTTAGACAAGCTCTTACTTAATTACAGCAAGCAAATTTTATGGCTTCCCTTTCTTGATGCCATTCATGAGAAACTTAGGAGTTTCTCTTGGAGACTAAAGAAGCTATGATTGAGAAACATACCATTTCAAAGTGATTGAGAAGTACATTTTCTTGAAAATGGAGTCATGATTACTAAGAGTACTTTTTGCAGACCTTGATCAAGATAGATGTGTAGCGTTTAAGGCCATAATAAAAAGGGTAAACTACACTTACACTTGAAGGTTTTGTGAGATTATACATAACCACTTTCTTTATTTAACATTTACCACAATATTTCTTATAGGAATATATGATATAATGTTTTTAAACCAATTCAACGGTTAATGTAATATATAAAAGGTGTCAATATAACATTTTTTTAAAAAGAATTAAAGGCATTTGTGTAGGAGAAAAAATGAGTGGTATCGAATGAGATTTAACAAATCTTTTGAAGTATCAGTATAATTTATTATAATAAAAAAACATTTAATTACTTATGTCATACACATTGACGGATCTAGATGGTGCAGGCAAGAATAGTAGCCCTCCTTCCCTTTGTACTTCCTGTGTATATATATATATTATGTATTTTTAAGATAGTTAGTATAATATTAATCTTATAATAATGATAGTTAAGGTTAGATAATGCAAAATTCTGAAAAATTAGTTATGTATATTGTTATTGTGACAACAATAATTAATGTAAAATTAGTTGTGTGTTTGTTGTTGTTATGGTAATGGTTAAGATTATTATTATTTAAAATAAAAATTATTTATTTATTTTTGCCTAAAAAATAAAAAAAATAATTTCAATTTTTTATGTAAAAATAATAAATACTTTTTGAAAATTATTATTTATTAGAATTTAGACATTTAAAAAATTTAGAAGGAATAAAAAAACCAGTCTTCCTCTAATAAATTTCTGGATTTGTTTCAGGTCATACACAAAAAACATTTTAATTATTTGATAATTTAATTTAATTTATTTAGTTCAAAATTCTAATATATGCATATCAATATTTGCACAAAATAATAGCATTTTAAAATTAATATAAATTCTTAAATAATGTTCACAACCAATTAAACTAATTTAAATTTAATATACTAATTAGTATATCAAAACATACTATTAGCATTTTTTTAATTATTAGAAAGTAGTACTATCTTATTCGTATTTTTTTTGTTTGGAACCAAATTATCAAAACTTTCCGGGTCCGGGTCGTATGATTCGGGTCTATCATATTTAAGCAGGTGCGGGCTCAGCGTTTTGAATCAGTGCGAACTAAGAAGCATGAGCGCAGCGATGTTGAGTGTTGTGATCAGAAGAAGCAGTTGGGAGATTCGCCGTCAGATTAAACGGAATATTCTTCTCGGCGTCGCTATCAGAACGTTCTCCACTCCCACCGGTCTCTATGGCTTCCCCCATTTGAAGACTCCCAAAGGCTTTCAACCTTTCGTCGATGAAGCCATTCAAAGGTAATCCTATCATATCATACTTATCGTATGGAATGTTATACTAATAATGGTGCAATGACCAGTGTTTTTTTTTTTTTTTTGGATTTTTAGGTCTGGAGAACTCATTAATTACATTTGTTCGAAACGGCCAGCTGCTGAAGTAATGCGAGCAATGGATGAGATTTCTGATACTGTAAGTTGTTTCAGTGAGAATGCATAAGAATCTGGGTATCAAGGTTTATAATTACTCACGCACACGGCCCAATAAACTGAACTAGACTCCCTTACTGAAATAAGTACTTTACTTGTTTGTTGTACTCATACTTTCGGTCGCTAAATTATTTGGATTGATTGCATGTTTCATGTATCAGGTCTGCTCTGTTGTTGACTCTGCTGAATTGTGTAGGAATACCCACCCTGACAGGTTATTTTCTTCTTACTACTACTGCTACTGGATAAATGTTTTGTTTTTATATAATTTGAAATTCGTGATAAATAAATATTTTATATAATTTGAAATGAACAATTGAAATTGTGATACAAGTTTTTTATTTTAACTGTTGCCAAATTTTTTAATTATTTTTTTATTGAAATTCAATTTAATATTAGAGATAAAAGAAGATAGATTGAAGAGATGGACAATTAAGAAAATCAACTATACAAGGAGGCTAGTTTGAGATGAAATAGAGAGAAATTTATTTGTTAGTTACAGAATAGTGTGCGAAATGCACCTCTAGAAGAGAGAAGAGAAAAAAATATTGAGAAATGAGAATGTCTTGTAGAGAGAGAATGAGAGTTTTGTTGTGTATTTGAATTTATAATATAAGGGTAAACTATAATTATTATTAGGGTAGTAGTAGTAATTGGTTTCTCTTTTTAATTAGTTCACATCCATTTTTTTTTTGTGATGAGTGACTTATGAATATAATGCTTCTCACATCAGTTGAGGTTATGTTTCTGTTTTATTTTATTTGTTTTGGTAAATCAGGGAGTTTGTTGAGGAGGCCACCAAGGCGTCGACGAAAATTAATGAATATCTACATGTGCGGTGACCGGTGATGCTTGCGGCTTACTTTTCTTTATGTTTATTATTAATTCGTGTAATGATAGCATTCCAGAGAAAAAGGAAAAATCTTGTGCTTTTGTTGTTTTGTTGTGTTGAGTGTTTAGAGTTTTGGTATGTGTGCATGGGCATGACTACGTGCTTTGGTTATTTGTTCCTTCTATGTTCAAACTTCAAATGCTATACTAATAAAAAAACTACGTACCCCATTGCCCAAAAGCTCATCGCTATGCGAAGGTAAGGAGGAGGGATATTATATGTAGGCTTACCCTTGCATATGCAAAGAGACTATTTCCGGATTCGAATCCATGATGCACAAGTCACCAAGACACAACTTACCGCTGTGTCAGGGCTCACGGTCAAATGCTATACTAATAATAATCTTAATTAAATAAGGAAACAATAATGAAATATGGAAACCACTTCTAAGAGAATGTACTCTAAAACATTTAGAGACAGAATAATGATATTATTTTATAAGATGAGGAGTGCTAGCAACACACTCCACCATTAGTTAAAATTTATTAAAATATACTAGTAATTAGTGAGACTCATTAAATAAGAAGAGGAACCCACAAAACTTTGAGATTTCTAATAAATTTCAGTCAATAGTAGAGTGTGTTCAAAAGAATATACTAGAGAATGTGTTGCTAGCATTTCTCTTTATAAGATGTTTTTTTATATTGGACAGAATGGGAAAGAAGCACTTTTTGAACATTGTAGTCCCACAATTCTGAAGGCAAGGATCATGTTTTAGTTGTTTTCTGTTGTTGACATAAAGTAGTAGTAGTATTGGAGAAATACAATAACAGTATTTCCTTGAGTATCCTAGGACAACTATGATATTGCTTTTTTTTTTTTAATTTATCTATCATAAGTTTACCTGGTTCAGACCTAATGGATCTGCAAAAAGCAGATTAGATAGGGCCCTCGTTTCTGTTGAGTGGACTGTTAAATCGCAAGGTACCTCTCAAACGATTTTGGGCCGCAACTTTTCTGATCATTGCCCTTTATTACTTAAAGCTTCTACTGTTGATTGGGGCCCGAAGCCGTTTCGGGTTTTGGATTGCTGGTTTGGTGACAAGACCTTCAGAAAAGTGGTCCAAGACAGCTGGAATTCAACAACGGTGGTGGGCTGGGGTGGCTATGCATTGAAAGAAAAAATTAAAGCTCTAAAGCAGAATCTCAAAGTTTGGAACAAGCAGCACTTTGGTGTCATCCAACAAAACATCAAAAGAATTGAGGCTGTGATGAATTGTCTGGAGAAGGATAGTGAAGAGAGGCAGTTGAGTGATGATGAGCTGAAAAGGAGGAAACAATTACAGGAGGAGCTGTGGGTTGCATCACAGTTTTATGCATTGATTCTTAGGCAAAAGGCTAGGACGAGATGGATTAAGGAAGGCAATTGTAACTCTAAATTTTTTCACAGAATTGTCAATTGGAAGCGGAGGACTAATATGATCAAGGGTGTCTTGGTTGATGGCTGCTGGCTGGATGATCCCAGCAGTGTGAAAGAGGCAATCAGAGTCTCATTCAAAAAGAGATTGGTAGAACTTGTGCGAGAGAGGCCTAATTTAGATGGGGTCAAATTCAGAACTCTGGATCAGCAACAAAACAACTTTCTGGTGGCACGATTTGAGGCAAAGGAAGTAAGAGACGCTGTTTGGGAGTGTGGGAGTGAGAAGAGCCCGGGTCCGGATGGATTAAATTTTAAATTCATCAAAGAATTTTGGGAGATCTTTAAACCTGATTTCTTGAGATTTTTGGATGAATTTTATAATAATGGGATTTTCCCTAGGGGTGGCAATGCCTCGTTCCTAGCTCTGATTCCTAAAGTTCATGATCCGCAGGGCCTCAATGACTATAGACCTATCTCTCTTATTGGATGTGTGTATAAGATCGTTGCTAAGGTGTTATCTTCTAGGCTGAAGAAGGTGCTGCCATCTATCATAGTTAGCTGCCAATCGGCCTTCATTGAAGGGCGACACATGCTGCAGAGTGTGCTGGTTGCTAATGAAGTGGTTGACGAAGCAAAACGATGTGATAAAAGCTGTTTCGTGTTCAAGGTTGATTATGAGAAAGCATATGATTCAGTGAGTTGGGATTTCCTCTCATACATGATGAAGAGGATGGGCTTTTGTCATAAGTGGATTTGCTGGATTGAAGGGTGTCTAAAATCAGCATCCATTTCTATCTTGGTTAATGGGAGCCCTACTGCAGAATTTAAGCCTCAAAGAGGCCTCAGGCTAGGTGACCCACTAGCCCCATTCCTGTTTAACATTGCAGCAGAGGGAATAGCGGGTTTGATGAGGGAAGCACAAGAAAAGAAAAGATTTGAAGGGTATAAGGTTGGCAAGAAGAAGGTGGACATTAGTATCCTACAATTTTCTTTGGGGTAGCATTAGAGGAAAATGTTAGAACAATCAAGGTGATGTTGAGGTGTTTCGAGATGGTGTCGGGGTTGAAGATAAATTTTGCTAAAAGTAGCTTTGGAGCATTTGGGATGAACGATCAGTGGATATGTACAGCTGCCACATACTTGAATTGTAGAAAGATGATAGTACCTTTCTCATATCTGGGTGTTCCTATTGGGGCTAATCCGAGAAGGAGTGAGACATGGGCAACTATAGTGAGGAAGTGTGAGAGTAAATTAGCAAAATGGAAACACAAACTCTTATCCTTTGGGGACAGGCTGACCCTTATCAAGTCAGTCCTGAACTCATTACCTACATTTCTACTTTCTTTTTTCAGGGTTCCTAAGAAGGTGACAGACCGATTGGTGAGGCTACAACGGCGTTTTTTGTGGGGGGGTAATGTAGATCATGGCAAGATTGCGTGGGTTAGTTGGAATGTGGTGTCAGGAAAAAGCGAATGGAGGTCTGGGAATTTGAGACCTACAGAACTTCAACACCCCATTACTTGGGAAGTGGCGGTGGAACTTGTTTCATTGCCAAGGGGAATTGTGGTCAGAAGTTTTGGAGTCAAAGTATGGTGGCTGGAGGAATCTTGATGCTATGAGAAGGTCTACTAGTGATTCTATTTGATGGCGGGATCTGTGTAGTGTAGGCCAACCTAGTGAAGTAGAGGGGTGGTTTAATATGAGAATTAATTGGAGGGTGGGTTGCGGTTCAAAGGTATCATTTTGGGAAGACGGATGGAAGGCAGACGGCATACCTCTGAGGATGAAATTCCCAAGAATGTATCACATCTCCCAACAGCAACATTTCATTCAGCAAATGGTGTTTATGTCACATGATGGGTGGGAATGGGACTTACTTGGAGAAGGTGTTTTAGGGAGGGGGAAGTTGAGATAGCAATTCAACTCCTAGAGGAAATTCAGGGTTTTGTCATGCATCCTAACCAGCAGGATAGTTGGAGGTGGGAGGGGACCCCGAATGGTAGATACATGGTGGGAAGTGCATACAGGGCCTTAAACAGGGCGGTGGAGACCAAGTTCAGAAGGAGGTATACACAGACCTTTGGAAATTGCGTATTCCAATCAAAGCTACTTACTTTGTGTGGAGATTACTGAGAGATCGACTGGCCACTAAGGGGAACTTAGCTCGCACAAACATAAATATTGGTGATCATAACTGTCCTTTCTGTGGTGACTGCGTAGAGGAGGCATCTCATGTGTTTTTTAGTTGCCAAAAGATCATGCCGCTGTGGTGGGAATCTATGGGCTGGATCAATGTGGTAGGGGTTTCCCCGGTTACCCCCATTGATCACTTCCTTCAACACTATTATTGTAATGTTAGTGGCCTTAAAATTCAGAGGTGGTACGTTTGGTGGATAGCTTTGACATGGAGCATTTGGTTCCACCGTAACAGGATTGTCTTCCATAACGAAAACTTCAATGGATCTAAGCTGCTGGAGGATGCTTTATTTTTTTGCTGGTCTTGGTTAGCTAATCTGGAGAAAGGATTTAATACCCCTTTCTATCATTGGTCTAGTCATATGAGAGATGGGTTTTGTTAGAAGGCTTTTATATGTGGTTCCTTTTTTGTTGTCTAGCCTCTTGTGAGCTTCCCTTAGGCTGTTCTTTGGCAACATAATTCGGGTTGATACCATGTATTAGGTTGCCAAAGTTCTGGTAGGCTCCCTGGGGTGTTTTTTTTTCTTGTTTCAGTACTACTTGTACTCGTTTCTATTATATATATGATATTATTTTTGCTGATAAAAAAAAAAAATCTATCATTGTCTATGTCTATATAGTTGTGGAAAAGCAAGTTTGATTTAATACAGGAAGGAAATATGATTTATAGGTCATTGGGTTAGGTTGTTGAATGGAATATTGTGGGAATCAAAGTGGACCACTGTATGGTTTCTGTGTAAACAGTAGAATGGCATTAAGGACAAATTTGTTGCTGGTTGGAATACTGAAGTAAGACAGATTAGTTATGTCTGACCTGAAAACCTGAAGAAGCACTTTAAATTGAAAATAAATACATATAAATTTTTAATCAAGACATAGATGAGTCTAGACTTCACATTAAGCAACCATTTGACATCACACAACCTACTGAACCAAGAAGTGTAGCATTTGATAAAACTTGCTAACCAATCATCATTTGAAAAAAAAAAAGATGGTTAAAGTTAACCTTTGAAGATTTGGACTCTTCAATCTTCATTTAAGTGCTATAAGTAAGATGCAGACATTATATTAACACATGATAAAGCTCAATTTACACAGAGATCTAACCCCAGCACCTGCACTTGGTATTTTTTTCTTTTTACTGTACAGTATCTGAACACAAATCATGATCTATATGATGCGGTGAAGAAAGCTGAGCAAGAATGTCATATGCTTTCTGAGGAAGCTCAAAGGGGAGTTAGAAACTTACGTGCCGACTTTGAAAGGGGTGGAATTCATCTTTGCCCTGGTAATAATATTACTCTTAATTCCATGTTATACTTTCAATTAAAGTTGTAGGAGCTTTATCTCTTTAAAATGTTTCTTATGTGATGCACTTTTTTTGCAGAGAAATTAGATCGAGTGAACCAGCTAAATATTGAAATTTCTCAGATATGCAGAGAGTATGTTTATAACTGATTTATGCGTGGGTTGCAGTGACACTTCTTTTGCATGTTATGTAAAATGAATAATTTTTTTATCTATTGGAAGCAGTTTGTTCCCCAAACATAAGTTTATATTTCTACTGTTTTCCCCTTCTATTTTTGTATTTGTTGGTAAACTGGTACCATGTAAAGAGAGCAGGTCCTTAACTTCTACTAATGACAGAGCAATCACAACATTGATAATTTTGTTCTCCAAAACTTCAATATCATGAAGTCACATTAACAAATTTGCTAGAAATTTTCTCGACTGTGTAGAGTAATTGTATGATTTATAAGCAATGCAGCCAGCCATGAAGCCTTTTCTCACTGTGGATTGTGGGGTTGGCGTTGTGGATTAGTTGATGCTATTTGGCAATATCTAAAACCTACTATTTAGATAAAGAGCAAGGCCTTTCCAATGGTTCCTCCAAATGTCTCTTTGGCTCACAGATTATGCTTGAATCTGTGTGACAATTCTTTAAGCCTCCTTATCACTTTATAAGATGGATCCAAGATGCCTATACTCATAGAGCATCACTAGCCTTCTTGCTTTGTAGTAGAACATATACTTGTAGAGTGTCGCAAACACTTACTCAGAGCATCACTGGCCTTCTTGCTTTGTAGTAGAATTTTCTTTAAGTGATTTTGCTATCACAAATTATGCTTGCATTTGCGTGACATTGGTTTCAGTCTCCCTATCACTTTATAAGATGGATCTAAGATGCCCATACTTTTCAACTTGTTATGTGATATGGATCTTAATTTTTACCTTTATAACATAACATCACTCACTTGTTTCCTACTGAATGTGCATTTATTACTCTGCCCCACTCATGTAAGTATAAGTTCAATGGTTTGTGGTCTGCATTTATTACCTTTAGTAGCATTTGTTACTCACAATGGTGTGTGTCTGCATTAGAGACATGATTTCATAAAATCTAATATGGTATCAATTGTCTGAGCCATTTTTCCTGAGCAAATAGCAGCATCCTTTTCTCCTACTGGAACATTACCAGCGCACTTCCCTGGTCCATTTCTCCTTCACCCTATTTTTATAGCTTATGCCTTCCTGTCAACTAGATAATGTTTAATTTCAATAGAAACATCAACAACTTTTAAAAAATAGGACCCCTTCACTTGCAGCACACAGTTAGTTAAAGGCCTTTTTCTGGATATAAGAAACTTTGCTAACTCATTTTGCCTTCCAAGTTTATTTAATTGGTTTAGGCAACCTCTGAATATGTGTGTTTTCATGTTGAAGAGAGTTGTCCTCAAAGCACTGTATCCAGGAAGGAGTAAACCACTAATATTATGATTTGTAGCAAACAAATAAGAATTAGCATAATAAGGATTTCTTGCAATGTTAAAAGACAATTAAGAAGGATAAAACATTTTAGCAATGAGGACTTTAAGATGATCTCTATCTTGTAGATAAAATGCTCTCTCTAAGACTACTTTTTCTCCATTTTAATGAAGAGTTCTAATGTGTTTTCTCAGTAAGCAATGGGATATGCTTATGTTTCACTCTTTTTCAGTTAATCAACTGATTTCAATCCAAATACTCTTCATTTACATTTGAATATACATAAATTCCTGTTTCATAAAAACTCCACAAATGAACATTCACTATAGAGTAAGAACTTCGAAAACTTTTTGACCGAAGTTACAAGACCCGCTTGTGTTTGCTGCACCTTCTGATCCATTTCCTAAAATGCTAACATCCCCATAAAGGAGCATGATCACTTTATTTGATCCTTTATCCTCTTTGGGCTACTGTTAGCACATGTGATGAAAGATCAAAAGGTGGAGAAAACGAGAGTTCGTATTGTAACTCCTGCCAATTTTTTTTAGAAATTATTAACTCTAGAAAATCTGATTTCTTGAGAATTTATGGAATAGAATTTCTTTGTGCTCAAATGTAAATGATGAGTATTTGATTTAACTGGAATCAGTTGTTGAATTGATTGAAAATAGAATGAAACCTAAGTATGTCACATTGTCCATTGAGAAATGCATGAGAACTCTTAATTAAAATGGAGGAAAAATAGGCTTTAAGAGAGATCATTTATTTAATCTAGAAGATAAAGACAATCTTAAAATTTCCATTGCTAGTTTGTTCTATTCTTTTTTATTGCCTTTTAACCTTGCAAGAAATTCTTATTATGTAAATTCTTATTTGTTTGTGCAAATCATAATCTTAGTGATTTTCTCCCTCCTAGATACAATGCTTTGAAGACAACTCCCTTCCAACAAGAGAAGATATGTGTGGAGAGGTTTGCTTAAATCAATTTAGAAGGCAAAAGGGGTTAATTTAGTTTTTGATGGATGGACAAATATTCGAAGACCTTGAATTAATTTTATGGTAGCAAGTGAAAGGGGTATATTATTTTAAAAGTTGGTGATGCTTTTGATGAAATCAAAACAAACATTATACAACTGATAGGATGACATAAGTTATAGAAGTAGGGAGAGAAGATGTAGTCCACATTATAAAAAATAATGCTCCTGATGCAATGGTGTTGGAATGATCATTGAAGTTCCATTTCCTAAATTTTTTGGATTTGTTTGTGTTGTTCATGCATTGAAGAACATGTGTTGCCTAGAACATGGGAAAATGAGGTAGCTTATGGTGAATGCAGTTGGATTACTCAAGTTGTTGATGATGTTTCTTTTGTTAGGAACTTTATCATCAGCCACTCTTTGAAATGGACTATTTCTAATCACTATTCACCTTTAAAATTGCTTGCTGTTGTTGAAACACGCATTGCATATTTTGTAGTGATGTTGAAAAGATTTAAACTTTTGAATGACTCTTTGTAATCAATGGTTGTTATTAAAGAATGGAATGCTCACAGAGAATATGATGTGGACAAGGCCCAAACTGTGAAAAACTTTATTTTGAATGATGTATGGTGGAACAAAATTGCATGTATCTTTGATTTCATTGAGCCTATTGATAATATGGTTAGGGCTTGTGATACAGATAGCCCCACACTGCATTTGGTGTATGAGATGAGATGTGGGATACTATGATAGAAATAGTGAAGACATCTATATATATGCATGAAGAAAAAGAGTCAAGTAATACATCAACATTTAGTGGAATGTTTTATTCTATACCAATTGATAGGTGGACTAAAAGTTGCACCCCTCTCCATAGCATGGCTCTCTCTTTGAATCTTGGGTAAAATTAGCCTATCAAATATTTATTTATTATTTGTTATAAACAATTAGATAACTGCTACTGCTATAAGTTATTATATATTGACTTTTGGTTGATTAAGTGGTATTTTAGTGATGAATGAGCCCAAGGGATTCTAAATAGAATTCCCTCACATGACGATGAAGAGATTTCTATAGAGAGGAACAAGTGTTTGGAAAAGCTTTTCACAACTGTTGAATTTTTATAACTGTTTGCCCTCCTATCCTTTTGTTGGCATTAATGGTCATTTTTTACTTGTACTTTGCTGATATGTTTTATACTTAAGGAGAGTTAAATTTTATTAGGTGACATTTAAGGTTGGCTACATTTTTAAGAACAGAAAAAATTGAACTTGGTGACATTATAGCTAGAAATTTTATTTGATTGGAGTTGATCATGCTTGTGAAATGTTGCGATGTGTGATTTGAATTCAGTTATTGCTTCATTATTTATTCTCTCCAAAAGTAGACTGTTGCATGTTTGAATTTGGCCTACTTTTGCCGTGCTCTTGATTAGTTTGCAATTTATTGGCTTGGTTAGGTACAATGAAAATATTGTAATGGACCCAGGAACTGTTGATATATATCCTTCACATCGCATCCCCAAGAATCTGCATTATCTTGTAAAACCTATCAACTGTTCAAAATCTTTAATAACCAAGGATTTATCAGGGTTCGGGGACACCCTAAAAGAGAAAGGATTTCGGATTACGACAGACCCACAAACTCTTACTTCTGTACTACAATTTTCATCAGATGATGAGGTAGTTTCTATTCAATGATTTAGAAGTTTACCAGGTATATTGGTATTCGTAGTAAGGAAGGATTACTCACAGGTCTTATTCAGGACAGTCCAGTAAGTTCATGTTAATTGAAAAAGCATTTCTAATCATGTTAATCTTCTAAGAAATCGATTATTCAGACTCTAGAGTATTTATAAAGTTGCTGGTGCTCTCAAATGATCTGAAGTAATGAACTTGGTTTTTTCCTCCCAATTTCAACTTATTGTATGTGATCTAATGCTTCTAATAGAAACCTGGTATTTTTATAATACTAGGAAGACATAGGGATAAAACCCAATTACAAAGATAGAATGCTGCAGAACTTAAATGGTCTGCACCTTCAATGCCCAAAGGCCAGATTAACCTAACTAACCTAACTTATTTCTTCAACCAACTAACCTAACTAACTAACTGATCGATGTAATTAACTAATGGATATCTATCAACTTCTCTTTGTATTTTAAGGTTAGGAAAATGGTATATATACGAGGAAATTCTGTGCCACATGCGAATGTTGATGTCCTCAAAAGGCTTATATCTGCTCGACATGAGCTAGCTCAGGTCTGTAGCATCATGAGGCACTCTGATATTTTTTATTAAGCCCGTTGTTCGGTGCCGTAACATTAGTGTCGTCTCTTCTCTCGTATTCTATGTTGCTGTTCTGTGAACATGATTTCTAGATCCCTATCATGTATTTGTATGATGAGTATATGACTATAGCTTGGAGAATACATTTGATACTTTTCTTTCTTTTTATAGATAGAGCAAGAATTATTAAGGAAGAAGACAAAAAGTTTGTAGAAAAAGGACAAGTACTCTGACGAAAAGAAGACAAAAAGGGAGAAGCTATAACTTAGGAGGTTGGAATATGGAATTTGTACAAATCATGCCAATCTCTGTTTGTCTGAAAAAGAAACTGCTCTAACACCCGGAACTGATCAACAAGAGTGGCCAAAAAAATAACCCAATTCCCAATATTTAAAGGCTATAATCTCGCTGTCATAATTAGAGTTAAAGAAAAAAAACTAAATTACAGGGAAATAAATCCGCACGATTAAAAACTAAAATAATGAAATCAGCAGAGAATTTCATGTGCTCCAACAATTATAAATAAAAAGGTTTGAATTCTTTTAGGCTAAAATTTTATTTTCAATGAAAAACTGTATAGCATGTTATTTATATTTACTTTGCTTGATAATTTTTAAGTATTTATTAACAGCTAATTATTTCTTCTATGTTGACGTCATAACACAATGATTTTACCATCTGATTGTTTATTTGATCCAGATAATGGGGTCTAGATCTTATGCTGAATTTTCTGTTAAGCCTAACATGGCTGTATCACCAAAAGTTGTAACGTCATTTTTACTCGAAATGAGCAAGATGGTCCAGGCTAGGTCTATAGAGGTACAGATTTCTTTTAGGCATACTTTCTAGGGTATGAGGGTGTTACAGCTAAAGTGGCTTGTGCTTGTAACTTAAAGAAGGATTTTCTCCTTTACTTGTGATCTTAGGAGCGTAAGTTAGTTATGAAATTCAAGAGAGAAAAATGCGGTCAAAGTGATGGAGATTTAAAGCCATGGGATGAGACCTATTACATGACAATGATGAAGTCCTCTTCATATAAATTGGATTCTTCGGTAATTATAATATAGATGCTTGTTTTGTTAGTAATTAATACATACCCCTGTTTGTATTTTTCACATCAATGCATAAATCATGTATGCAGGTTGTAGGTTCATATTTTTCTCTGTCAAACTGTATTGAGGGTTTGAAGGTTCTGGTGCAGTCATTGTTTGGTGCAACCTTTCGTATCATCCCTCTAGCACCTGGTGAATCTTGGGATCCACATGTACTTAAACTGTCTCTTGATCATCCTGAAGAGGTATTTGGTGTGAAAGTTTGTGTCTGAAAATGAATTTGGATCCAGTGGATAGCACTGAAATGTTATTACGAAATTTTTAAGTCAGACAATTTATTTCTGTAGTTTTAACTTTTGTATACAACTTATATCTTTGAATATGAATTCAATAAAATGGTCCAAATTTCAGTAAATTCTATCTATAAGGACTCAGAAAGGAAAAAAAAAGTCAAATAAACTCCTAGGTTGGTTCACTATCACATTCTCTACTCTCTTCGTTTGAAAAAGAAATGTAAGCCCTCCAATCATTATCATTGCCATCTTTTTGCATATACTATGTTGGAGAATGTATCTCGTACACAATCAGACAACTGACAATAGTCAATTGTGTTATCAGAATCATTACTACAAAGAGTATGTTAAAGTCTGTTACAACATACATAGCATCTACCCCCTCTGTTTCTCAACTGAAAGGATAAATATGAGAAATCTATTCTGGCTTCATTTAGTGAGATGAATATCACAAATTACAGAGACACTCTGATTCTCTCTTTACATTTTCTTTTATTTCCTCTCACTTCCTCATTCAAAACACAACTTTGTCATACTGTAATGTAAATTGATGATTGGCCCTTGCCATGGTGGGATTATCTGGTGCTGCATCTAACTATCTTAGGGAAAACTGGTAATTTATCAATTTATTGCTTAAGCACACGATGATTATTTTTTGGTGTACTTTCACCCCTTCTCTCTGAGTTCCTTTAATTGTCTTGTTTTCCTAATCAAGTATTTCTGTTGTCCTAATAATATTTTGATTGTATCAAGATTTTATATCTTTGGACCTTAACTAAATTTATGTGTGCTGCCAAAGATATCACATTGTTATTGATGATTGATATCAATAATGTTGTGCTGTTTTTTTTGTTAATCAGTTTGAAGACGCTGAGACTCAAAATCATTTCAGGGTGACTTGGGATATCTCTACCTCGATTTGTACTCAAGAAAGGGAAAGTATCCTGGTTGTGCTCACTTTGCAATTAAAGGGGCTCGCAGAATTTCTCAAACAGAATACCAACGTCCAGTATGTGAAAATTTCCTTTTTCCCTATTCCTTAATCTAATTGAGGCATCTAACTAGAAATATAATATTCTCTTTCTGTCAATCATATATGCAGTGCCTTTATGTGAAAGTTCTGTTTTTATTTTTTTTTATTAGGTGTTATATTAGTAAGAAATGAGAAGAGATAATCCTCCAGTGGAAAACAAGATGGTTTCTGAAAGGAAAATGATGGAGATGTTAGACTAAGGGAACTCTATTTCACTAATTAATTGCAATAGTTCAATGCATGACACTTTCTTATCCCTATATTAAACTACATGAAGACATATACCCTTTACTTGGGTGCACTATAAGTTAACTGAACATGTAGCCCATTGCCTAGGAGTTTACCTAATATTATATTATATTCTTTCATGCTCCCTGTCAAGTTGAAAGCTTACTGGGTATGCAACTTGTTAATGATATCAATCCTGTCAAATGTCAATAAAAACAAAGAAAATGCTGAAAGAACATAGACTATTAGCTCTTATCCTGAATAATAAAACAGTAAATGACCTGTCATTTTATCAACTGAAGAACATAGACAATTTTTCAACTGCACATTGTTGAAGTTGGATTTAACGTTTATTTGAGTTTCAAGAAAAAACTACCTGTCATTTTATCTCGTGACTTAGCTCCTCTGAAGTGTGTTGAGGGTACTTAGATAGTAAATTTTGCTTGGATAGTTGTCAGTAAGAAATAATAACGAACTGTAGTTTTTCATAGACCTATGTATTATTGTCCAATGAGTTTTGCTTTCCAAAAATAAAATTTCCTTTTTTAAACTAATATTGATGCACAATGCTCATTTAAGCACATTTTTCTGACTAAATTACTGTATAGGTGGCAGACGCCTTATTCTTCTTATTCATGCTTGATTCTGATAATTTTGCAGATTGTAGCTCTTATTTGTAACTTTACGGGTTCGCGAAACCCATCAGCTGTAAGACTCAATCATTTGGAAGTAGAAACTCTATTTCATGAGTTTGGACATGCTCTTCATTCACTGCTTTCAAGAACGGTATTCTCTTGATTTTTGATGAGGAAAGTCTTGCTTTACAAAATGAGGATAAATCTATATGACGTGGTAGAATCAAAGTTAAACATTTGTAAAATTTGGGTTCAAGATGTAAAATTAAGTGATTATAATATAAACAAATTATCAGTTTCAAAGTTAACTACTTTCACTATTCAAATATCTCTACAATAACTGTTTTATAGTGTGCTGGAAGAATCTCGGGTCCCTTAAGCATGTAATCTTGGGTTCAACACCATGTGATTAGTTTTATCCAATGACCGGTCATCAAACTGGTGAAGGCACTGGTTCAACTGGGGTCGAACCAGTTTTAATAAAATAATTTTTTTAATATTTTAATATATTATCCTAATAATATTGAACAAAAAATAACTTAATGTGCATAAATTATTAATAATAAAAAGTAAATTTCACTTAAAAGTGTCGTAAGTCATAATTTTTTTTAAACCAAAATGACGTTTCGAAATTTTTTTTTATAATAAAAATAAACAGTTTTAAGAGAAACTGGTAAAACTAGTTAACCCATCGGGTTTGGTTTTCAACTGGTTCAGCAGTTTTGAGCTGGTTTAAGGACAAACCGATTCTTAGGAAGCGTTGGACTGGACAGGTTCCCGGTCAAACCGGCCGGTCCAGGTTTCAAAACCATGATTTTATCTACTAGGTGGGATATTACTTTGGGAGACCGAAAAAAGAAAAACAGAAATCTGTCCGATATACAAGGATTTCCAAAACTATGGGGATTCATATTCGTCACTTGTCTATATCAGATTCTTCCTATTTAGCTAAGAGTATGAATATCTACAATATAAAAGAAATATCAGCAATCTTATTGTCTAAATAACATAAATACATAATAAAATATGATTTGCCCTTTTCCCTTTCCCTAGTTAATGTAATAATAATACCTTTTCTTTTGTTCTTCATTCATGAGTTGGCATATTGGACTAATTGAAGCGTTACCCAGGGAATAACAATTATTCAGGGTCCCGAGGCAAATGCTTCCTGCAGATACCTTAGTAGCTTCTCTGTTGGCTACATTGTAATCTTTAGGATTTATGAGTTTCACATGTTCTAATATCCGTAACTTGTGTAATCTATGGAAGTCAAATATCTTTCTCATCAAATATTATTAAGGCATAAGTATGAACGTGATTTGAGCTACTTGATTTAAACTTTAATGACATTTTTTAATGAGTTTTGAAATTATAACTATATGAACTGTCTTACCATATTGTTTAATGAACCAAAATACCTTTGCCAGCATTTCTTGATAATAGAAACCTTTAAAAAAGGCTACTGCTTTTGTAATCTAATGCTGCCATGTTCTCATTGTAGGACTACCAGCATTTTTCGGGCACCAGAACGGTTCTTGATTTTGCAGAAATACCATCCAACCTCTTTGAGTAAGTAGAATGCTGCAAGAACTATGGTCTTTAAGTCTTAACCCTTAAATCAGATGGTAGAACAAATACAAGTTTAAGTACTCATTACATCCTTAGACCTGCACAATCTTTATGTTTTAGTCCCTATACCTAGAAACTAATCATTTTAATTGTACACACACTTTTTAATTCGTTTAGTCCCTACACATACACTTTTTAATCCATTTTAGCATCTAATAATTTGGATGGCGGGGATAGGGACTTACTAAATGAAGAACACACTTAAATAAGTTGTTATATAACTATTACGATCTAATTTACTAAGGCCAACGTAATTTGCCTTAAGAATTATATAATAATAATAATGGAAGAATGATCTAGACAAAGTATATCATAGAATTGCTTCTGAATAAATTTGGTTAACGCTCATTGCTAATACTGTCATATTGATTTGGTGGAGTGTGATTGACTAGCTATTACTTTTTATCACAGATATTATGCATGGGATTATCGAGTTTTGAAAAAATTTGCGAGACACCATTCAACTGGTGAAGAAATCCCACAGAAGTTGGTTGAGTCAATGCAGGGTGCCAGAGATATGTTTGCTGCAACAGATCTGCAACGTCAGGTTTTTATAATTTTCCTTTTTCTTTCTTTTGCCTGTGTGGGGACACAGTAGTGGTTAGTACATAACTTAATTTTTCTGTTTATGAAGGAGAAATAGTTAACATAGTTTAACACCTTAATTGTATTTTTTGTCAGATCTTCTATGCTCTTGTTGACCAAACACTCTTTGGAGAGCAGCCATTCCATCATGGTGATATTAGTTCTGTAGTTGCAAAACTGAAAAGAGAGCACACTAATTGTGAACATGTGGAAGGCACACATTGGGAGGCCCGATTTAGTCATCTACTTAATTATGGAGCAGGTGTGTCGGAAGTCCGAACTTTCTTTTTAAATCCCTTTGTATCAATTATATTGAGGATAGTGAAATCTGATTAAATTAATGTTTGCATATATGAACAAATGCTAGCCATATACTGTTAGGGCTATGAGGAAGGGGGAGTTAGTTACTGCAGGTAGGATATTGATTAGTTAAGGGGTTAGATAGTTAGTTAGAGGGGTTTATTAGATATAAATAGGGGAAGAAGGATAGGATAGAGGGGGATCTTATTATTTGTAGATTGAGCATTAGCTCTTCATGAAAGGAGAAATCCTCTCTGGAGGGGAGACCCTTGAAGGAGAGTTTTCTCTCCTATTTTCTGTTCATCTCATCCTATTTAATAAAATTCTTTCTTTGTCATTTCAATTCTTGGTTTCTAACATATACAGAACTCCAGTTTGGAATTAGCAGGTACTTGATTTCCTTTGAATAAACTGGTTTGCTCTGTGTTGCACATTTTGAATTTTAAATTTAAAATAAGAATAAAATGTTACTCTGTTTTAAATAGTCCAATCCAATACTAATAATGCTAGAATTTTTGTACATGATTGTTGTAGCTATATTTATCCTATTGATGCCACCAGAACATGCTTTATTGCAGCTTAAGATTCTTCATTTATTGAAAATTTTAAGTTTAGGGGGAAACTTGGTATAATACTTAATTTCTTTTTATGCAGGTTATTATAGCTATTTGTATGCAAAGTGTTTTGCTGCTACCATATGGAAGAAGCTGTGCCAGGAGGATCCACTTTCACCCACTACAGGATTTGCTTTAAGAACAAAATTCTTACAGCATGGAGGAGCCAGAGAACCTGCTGCATTGTTGAATGATCTAGTAGGGGACGGGATATATAGGTATTGTGATGGAGGGATAATGCCGGATATTTCATGCCTTTGTGATGAAATGAAGCTGTTTGAAGAATATCAGAAGCAGGCCCATTTGTTGTGATTTTAAAGAAATGGGACTTAACTAACACTCAGCATATTTCCCACAGGGACACAGCCAATAGTATCACTTGAACGGTCCTGTCAAAGTTTGTAAGGCTTTGTCTAGGACCCTATAATATGAAAAACTTAAAGAGAGGATCAAGGCACAATTTCACGTGTCAATCACATACTCGCATTAAAAGAAACTAAATGAAGTAAGGAACATTTCTACACGGCATCTAAAAACAGGCATGTTTGTAGACATCTTAGAGAATTGAGGTTAATGTGTAGCATCATTCATTTATTTTATATATTCTTTTTATTTGGATATTTAATATCACTTTTTATTTTAACCATTACACTATTTACATTATTCATTCGATTATTTTAATGTCATACTTCAAGATATTTTAACCATTTATAAAAATTAACATAACCAAAGTACGACATGTACTCAAGTGTATTATTATTATATTTTTAATTTAATTTGGATATTTTGCGATGTTATAAGATTGTTAGTAGAATATATATTATGAAAAAATATAATAATTGAAACTAAATAAATTTAATTTAAATAATTGACATGTAAATAAATATTACAATAATTTAAAATTAGTTAAAAAATAAAATTATAAACATTTTAAAATATACTATTATTATTAATAAAATGAAATATGTATAAATATTTTTTAATCATTTTACATTTATAAATTATCTGAACAGATAATTTATCCAATCACTTTTAATAGGTTAGCCTTTTCAACATTTAGTAGTTATTAACTAATTTTTCAAATTTTAGGTGTATTTAAATCCAAATCGATCTAAAATAAAAATAAAAACTACTTCAAAATTGAAAATCAAACCAATTCAAAATTTAGTTCGATTGATATATGGTTAACCTATGTGTTTGGTTTGATTTGTGGTTAGTGTATGTAAAATTGAACCAAACCAAATTGCAATTATAACTATATTGCATAAGATCTAATTTTGACTATTAGGTACTTAAATAGACCAAAGTTTAACAATTTTTATAATAGAATGTTTACCATATTACCAAGTTTTATAGATTCTAATTAACTGGTTTTTAATATAATTTGATTTTTAAAAAATGAAAAGAAAGTAGATAAATTATAATGAAATAATTCTTATAGTAAAAATCGCAAAAACAAAAAAAATTGGTTTGGTTTGGTTTGAATTTGATATTAAATTCAAATCAAATCAAAACAAATCATATATAACTTATGTTTGGATCAGATGACTTTTTAAGGTAAAAATTGAATCAAATTACACCACATAGGTGAAAAAACGAGCTATAATGGACATGGCCAAAAAAGCCTAGATTTTATTTGGGCCTAAAAAATTAAGTCTAAGCATGTAAAAGTCCAATGTTATTGATTTTTGATGAGTTTTGTGGCTTAGCTTGCATTGGACTGTGATTGGAGAGAAATAAAAAGTTTACATTACATTTTGACTAAAAAATTAAGTCCAAGTCATATTTTATGTGGTGGGTTCAGTTCGGCTAGTCCGACTCATTTGCCACCTCTACCTTAAGTATTTCTAATTTTTAGTTAACTTTTTAATTACTTTTGTTAAACATAACCTATCTCACAAATGCAAATAATACATTCTCTTATATATTCTTTTAGTTCGTATATGCTTTCTATTGTTAATTGAAATTTATTTGAAATAATAAAATTGTGTAAGTTTCACTCCTTATTAAGTGAATATCACCCATAATTTTATAATTTTAATAAATTTTAACTAACTAGAAAAGAATATATTGGAAGAGCAAGTATGTTCCAAGTTTATTACAAACACTCCTCTCTCTCTTATTACACCATGTGTTTCAGGTGTGGTATATATACACAAGACTTGACCAATAGCTAAAAGACATACTTGTAGTTGCAAAAAAATGCGAATCACGTGTATGCCACAATGCAACCTAATTTTCCTTTACATTTCTACTGGTCATGTTGGAACATGTTGCCTCTTCCTTTACTTCAGTTTCAATCTTTCGCATGCGACACCTTTCTTCCCTCGACCTCGTTGGATCCATCAAGAGGCATGCACCCATTTCACTCTTCCTTTTCATTCTGTTATTGAATTGCAATGCTTATGGTATCTTTGGACTTTGTTATGCATTCGATTGTTCTTATGTTCAATTTTGTTTTCTCTGTTTTGTGCTTCTCTTAATCCTTAAGAGTGAATAGAGAATTTTAATTGAGAAAAATAATTTATCAAAGAATTTAAAATTTTTAAATTTAAAATTCATTGTTTGAATGTTTTTATAAGAAGAATTTAATTTTTTGAAATTTTAAAACAGAATATTAAATAATTAAAAATGTAAAATTTTGATTTCCTTCTAAAATGTAAAAAATTGAAATTCTCTTTTTCTATAGACTCTCGCATCGCATCACTCTCTGCTTTGTATCCGTTCCGCTCTGTAACTTACATGTAAGGCAGTCTATGTTTCCATGGCAGAGGGTTCATTGACATCCGGAGCCAATCTTGCCCCCTCCACCAACAACAACAAGGAGCAGCACCACCACAAGGACCTGGCGCTGCTACTACTGCAGCGGGACACCAACTTGGCGGGCCGCTTCCTCTGCCCCCATCGACAGCTTCTGCAACGGTGGTGCAGCATGTGATCCCGTTCTCAGAGCTAGAGAGGCTGAACCGCATTGGGAGCGGGAGTGATGGGACGGTGTACAAGGTTGTCCACTGCACCAGTGGATGCTTTTATGCACTAAAGGTGATATATAGTTACCACGAGGAGTCGGTGCGGCGACAAATCTACCGGGAAATCTAGAACCTCTATGACGTGGACGATCCGAACGTGGTGAAGTGTCAGGAGATGTACAATCAAAACAACGAAATCTAGGTGCTGCTGGAGTTCATGGACAGAGGATCACTGGAGGGGAAACACATCCCGCAGGAGCAGCAGCAGCAAGATCTATCTCAGCAGATTCTGCAGGGGCTGGCGTACCTGCACCAATGGCACATTGTGCACAGGGACATCAAGCCCTTGAATATGTTGATAAACTCGCGGAAGTAGGTGAAGATCGCTGACTTCAGGGGGTCAGATTTTGAATCAGACGAAATTTTAAAAATGAAGAAATTTAATTTTTTTATCCAAACACAAAGTTTTGAAAATAAAATAATTTCAATTGAAGCATTTGAAATTCTTTAAAATTTTAAATTATCTCATCCAAACCGACTCTAAGGAAAATTATTCTTTCAGCTTTATAGTATCATTTTCATTTCACCAACCAAAACCTGAAAATGATGGGAAAAGAGTTGAAGACTTCTTTCTGTCAATGGAAGATGCAATTAGAGATCATCTCCTGTGGACTACTGCCTTTGAAGAAGACATTGATTGTGCAATGGAGGTTCATTCATCAAATAATTGCATGTTATTATGTGTGAAGATTTATCACTTAATACATTAATTGGATGAAGTTGTGTCTTGATAACTTGTTAGTCATGAATTCGAATTCAGAAACAATCTTTTTTCATATACAAAGGTAAGATTCCGTACAGTATCTTCTCCCTTATATACCTATAGCGTGGAGCCTCTTGACAATAGGATACATAATTTATCTTTTTAACACCAATTGGATTAATATATTAAAAAAAATCAATAGGATCTACGTTACATATGTGTTAATGGAAGGCAAGAGTGAAAATGACTTGAGTTCGATTAGGTTCTATGAAATTTAAATTTAGCTTGATTCCTGAATTTAAGGTCTAAGTTTATCTTAAAAGTGTTTTTTTTTACTGCACTTAAAAGTTTATTTAAAATCCTATTTTCTGGTAAAGTCTTTTAAATGAGTAAAAATGTTACCTCTTGAGTCTAAAACTATACGTATGGGTTTAAGGCTTTAAATATATCAGGTATATAATATTATTATGGGCTTATATAATTATAATAATAATAATAATATAATACATTATTTATATTTAATGAAATATGTTGACTTTAACATACTTTTTAATTAAATAACATGAAACGTTCTCTTTTTATTTTTATTGAATATCCTTTTAAAAGTTTTGTCTTAACTTATTTAATACTACATTGACTCCCTACAAGCAGCTTGGCCAACTTTTGTCACAAAATAGAAAGTTATATTATTAAAAAAAATAGAGAAATTTAGCAGCTTTTAAACTAAGTTCAATGAGAGTACGTGTAATTTCCCCTGTTCAAAATTACCATTTCTTCATTTTTCTCCTCTCCTTCCTTAGGCAAACCCTATATATACAAATTCAACAACTTGCTTCTCCATTCATTATGGATTATATGGAATTGGCAAAGATTGAACACCACTTACCAAATCTCGAAAACAAGAATATTGGATTACTAGGCATGTTTTATTTGTATCGGAATATTATGTATGTAGCTTCCTTAGTGAAAGTTATTAATTTAATCTGTGACTGTCTTAGTTGAAATTAACTCTCTCCTTCATATTATTTTACCTTAGGGATATTTCTACTTTCCTTTCATCATGGAGGGGATATCTTTGATAATTTTTTTAGCATTTGCATCTAACTATATTATGTATTATCGGCAGGGTTTAGAGAAATATACAATGACTAAATGGTTCTCTCGAACATTCTCAGCTTCTCCTGAGGATGCAAAGATTGACAATGAAATCTCAGAAAATATGCTTGCTTCAAATCTTTCTAAAGCATTTGGATATACCACCAATTCTTCAAAATGAAGCCTCATGGCCGGTATGACTCATTAGGATGCAAGATTATTTCTATCTAGTTTTTTTTTTTTATTATTACATTGAATAGGCTAGGTCTTGGACAAAATTTTGCCCATTTTTTTCCACGTGTTGGTTATGAGATTATATTTTAATACAATAATTGAAGGAAACTCAAACTGTTAATTTATTAGCATTGTTGAAGCCATGGATAATCATTTATGTGGATAATTTTATTCTGACAGCAGTAGAACACTGACAGAGAAGAGAAGAAAGGACAAATGTTTTCTCATACGCCTCGGAGAACAAACTTTCTTTCACTTGTAATATAAAATCATTTGTGTTTTCACTTAATAGATTAAGCTTCTAATATTTTTACTTCGTCACCTAATATCCTCTATAATTAAGTGATCTAGAGTTTGATCCTTGGAACATCCCATTCTTCTAATTTAGATAAAAAAAGCATTCAGCTTTTCTATAAATAAAAACTATTTATGGGAAGGATTACAGAATTTGTTGATGGCTATGATCAACATTGACACCATTTTCCTTTTTCATTCAGCTTGCAGAGAAAGAATTGCTGAAAATCAATGCCTTCAAAGCTTCCCATGAGAAACTCTTGAGCATTATGAATTGCTGCAGGTCATCAACAATCGGTTGCTCAATGATGCAATGTCTGAGCATGTTCCAGCTGGGGCACATGGCTTTCTCCCTGTGCTCATATATGTTACGATCAAGGCAAGCTTCCCTTGGTAATAAGACATTCTGCTGAGTGTCAAATATAGTTTTTGGATAATCAAACACTTTTTGTTTATAGTATAAATGCTTGGTTTCTATAAGAGATTTGACATTGACTAGTAAGATGGCTAAAAGTGGGAGATAACGCATCCTAGAAACTATCTTTAGGATTGAATTAAATCCAAACTCAAATTTTAAGATAACTTATGCATCTACCTTGTAGTTGTTGTTAGGCTTGATTGTTGATGGGCCTATAAGGTCATTAGTAAATATCTAGTCCTATATCCTTCATGTATATAAGCAGGAGATAACTCTCACATGTAGAATAACAGAACTAGTGAGTGATGTTGGATAATTGATGCTCAAGCCCAACTTAAAAGGCTCTATGTATAGAACTAAAACAATGACTTATTTTTTTTAATAAAAAATTATATTGCATTGTAATTTCAACTTGACTAGCTTGTAAAGCCTCATCGTCTTGAGCCTATAACTTTGTTTAGGTTAAATATTACCTTTTCCTTTGACGCTGATTGATTTCTTCCTATTGGTTTTTGTCACTTTCAGGCAAATTCCAAAGTTGCATTCGAACCTCAAATTCATCAAGTTGTACAGAAGGCAAGCAAAACTCATCTCAGAAGCTGAATTTATTTCACAAATCTTGTGCCAGCTAAGAAATTTATGGTTGACTTAAATGCCAAATCACTTTCAATGGACGAAATCAAATTTGAGGAGAGCATGCTAACAGCCAAATTGGCCAATAAACTCACATTTGAATCATCCTCTACATGTCAAATGAGCCTGCAAGAGAAAAACGAGTGCAGTTGTTCAAAGGAAATGCAACACAAACTTGATACCGGAGGTTAGTTTCACTTGTTTTCTAAAACTCTCGTTATTTTGTTAGAAACTATACAGTCAAGTTTATTTATTTATTTTCAATATGTTTGAATGAGCTTTTCCAAATAACAATTATTTTCTCAAAATAACCCTTAGCAAACATGCACACTGTCTTTTGGATTAACCTTTTATTCATCATGAAGCACTGATAATTTGGCAAAAGAACCCAAATAATGCATTTTTAATAAAAAATTACGAATTTGGGGCTGTTTTGAAACATATTACCAATCTGGGGTTGTTGGTCACGCCCAGAACTGGGCATGACTGGTCACGCCCAGAACCAGGCGTGACTAGGGGGGGGAGCCACGCCTGGTTCTGGGCGTGACTAGTCATGCCCAGTTCTGGGCGTGACCAACTTCTATAAAAGCCACCCGATTTCAATTTTTGATCACTTTTTCCATTTGCGCCTTCTCTCTAAAAGTTCCTCCTTCTCCCTAAAGCTTTTGAGGGATTTTTCTCTGCACCGAAACTCTGCCGAAACTCTGCCAACAAGTAAGTAAATTTATTAATTATGAGTATTATTGAATATATTATTTTGTTGATTTTTAAATTTGTTAGAGCCACACTATTTATTTCATGTTGTAGAAAAATGTTAGGTTTTAGCTTATAGGATTTAGTTTAGTGAAGGGTTTAGGGTGAACGGTTTAGGTTGAGGGTGTGGGGCTGAGGGTCTACGATATAGGGTTTTTGGTTAGGGTTTACTATTTTTGGGTGTAGGGTTTTGTTGTTAAATTTATTTAGTTCATTTTAGGGTTTAAGGGTTAGGATGTAGTTTAGTTTTGTAGTCAACTGTTATGTATTAGGGTTTCGGGTATAGTTTAGTGTAGGGTTGAGGCTGTAGGTGTATGGTTGACGTTTTAAGGTTTTGGGTTTAAGGTGTTAGGGTTTAGGGGTTTAGGGTTCAAGGTTTTGGTTTAGTCTAGTGTTGGTTTAGGTTGTAGGCGTATGGTTTACATTTTAAGATTGTGGGTGTAGGGTGTTTTGTTAAAGGTATATGTTTTAAGGTGTTAGGGTTTAGGGGTTTATGGTTTAAGGTTTAAGGTTTTCGGTTGTAAGAGTTAGGGTGTATGGTTTAATTTTTAGGGTTTTTGGTTTAGTTTAGTGTTGGGTTTAGGTTGTAGGCGTATGGTTTACGTTTGAGGGTTTTGGGTGTAGGGTGTTTTTTTAAAGGTATATGTTTTAAGGTGTTAGGGTTTAGAGGTTTATGGTTTAAGGTTTAAGGTTTAAGGTTTAAGGTTGACGATCTAAGGTTTAAGGTGTATGGTTTAGTTTTGAGGGTTTTAGGTCTTAGGGTTTAGGGTAGTTTTTAGGATTTTGGGTCTTAGGGTTTCGAGTGTAGGGTTTAAGGAGTCTGAAAACTACAACCTTGACGTACGTTGTTTCCACTTGAGGGTTTTGGAAGGACAGTAATAAGACCAATGTCCTCGTTGATCAAAGTAGTATAAAGGGTTACTTTGAGGACTATGATCATCAGATGATGAAGAATGTGAATATGAGAAAGACATGATCACACATTTTCTTTCTTGCTTCTTCTCAGTGCAGAGTGAAGAGTGAAGAGAGTGATTGGTGCTGTGTATATGATGATTGACTTAGCACAAGTGGAAACAACGTATGTCAAGGTTGTAGCTTTTGGACTCCTTAAACCCTACACTCAAAACCCTAAGACCTAAAATCCTAAACACAACCCTAAACCCTAGGTCCCAAAACCATCAAAACTAAACCATACACCTTAACCCTTAGACCTTCAACCTTAAACCTTAAACCATAAACCTCTAAACCCTAACACCTTAAACCCAAAATTTAAAATTTGAGTCATCTCAACGGCATGCGAACTTTTTTATCAGTAATGGCAATAAGATGTTGTAACACAATTTTTTGAAATTTATGATGTCTACAGCGAAGCTCTGCGAAGAAGTTATTGTTTTTGTTTAGTTGAAGAAATGAGTTCAGGTGGTGAGTTTGTCCGTGTTGTGTTATTTTTTAATGGAAGGAAATTTGAAGGGCCACAGGGTGTTGTTTTTGAAGGGGAGAAAAGGCAGACACGTATTAAGCGAAGCTCAACAATGGGTGAATTACATAAGAAGATACAACAAAAATTGGGTCTGCAAGACAACCAATGTATCAGTTTACTTACGGGAAGATTATGGCAACGTCAACAGTACATGGGTTTTCAACTTGTGGATGATGAAGACATAGAATTGCTAATGGAAGAATTTTTCAAGCTGCCAACGATAGATTTTCTAGAGTTGTACGTGGACTTTACTGTAGCAGATGATGTTTTAGCCATCAGGTCAGTTCCTTTAAAGTCAACTATGCCTACATCGTCATATGCTCCTCCATTTGTAAACGTGTCTGAGGAAGATTCACATGACCCAACTTGGGTTATGGATAAGGATGAAGAGGATGACGATGATGAAAACATTGCAATGGAAGATCGTCTTCTTGAGGAGGATGCTAGCGCGTCGGGTAATGACTGAAATGAATAATGAAGTGGTCTAAAATTTGTATATGTGCATCTTATATTTATTCATCTTATATTAGTGTGCATCTTATATTTATTCATTTGATTTTGTGTTTGAAGGTGCTGAGGTGACTCCTTTTTGGGACGGAATTCCTCATTACACATATATCGATTGGAGTCATCCAAGCGAAGAAGAATCTTTTACCGGTTCCGGTTCCGGTTCGGGTTCAGTGCAGGGACCATGGCAATTAGGGGATGCGTTGTTTGTTAAACAGGAATTCGCCTCCAAAAGGGACGCACAAATTGCATGTAAGCGGAACCTCATGAAGGACCATCAAGAAGCATATGTGGTTGAGGACAAGCCTAACAAGTTTAGCATGAGGTGTATTGCTCATAACAAGGGTTGCCCATGGAGGGTTAGGGTAATTAAACCAACATTCGATGAGAAATGGATTGTTTCAAGATGGGGTGGCAACCACAATTGCCTGAATGATCATATTTCACAGGGTCATAGATAGCTTGATTCCGATGTTATTGCTTCAGTTGTAGTAGGTATGTATTTTTTCAATTTCCTATATATCTCTTCCATAATGGTTCATTAAGGTTATTTTTTTTAATGTGAATGTTACATTTGCATTGGTAGGAATGATTAAGGAGGAACCGTCTGTGTCGATTGCATTGGTTCAGGAAAGGATTACCCATTCATTTGGATTTAGAGTTTCATATCGTAAGGCCTGGTATGCGAAGCAGAAAGCCATGGCAATGTTTATGGGAATTGGGAAGAATCGTACGCATTTTTGCCCAGGTGGTGTGGGTACATGCTTCGTTTTTCACCAGGTTCTTTTTATGATATTCAAACCAATGATTATTTTGTGGCTCGTCGACTGGTACGGGGAAAACGTGTGTTTCATCGCATGTTCTGGACTTTTGGACAGTGTTGCCAGGCATTTAATTTTTGCAAGCCGATGATTCAGATTGATGGCACTCATTTGTATGGGAAGTATACAGGAAAATTGTTGATTGCCACAACTCAGGATGGCAATAATGAATGTCTGCCACTGGCATTTGCTATAGTTGAGGGGGAGACCTTGGAAGCCTGGGAATACTTCCTTGCTAACATTCGCTTCCACGTTACGCAAAGACAAAACATATGTCTCATTTCAAATAGGCACCAGAGCATACTATCTGCTGTGGCGAATCATCCTGGTTGGCAACCACCATATGCTCATCACGTGTTTTGCCTTCGTCATATTGCCAGTAATTTTAACCAAAAGTTCAAGAATCAACGCTTGAAGAAGACACTGATGAATTTAGGTATGATTAACATGTAATTTGAATATATTAAATGGATGTATCCGTAACTCGATTAGTGCTAATGGTATGATTGTTTTGCAGGTTATTCTCCCTATATGTCTCATTTTGAGGTGGCGTTAGCACGATTCCGTGATAGCAGTCCTGAGGTTGCAGAATGGATTGATAGCATCCCCAAGGAAAAGTGGACACGTGCATATGACGTTGAAGGGAGGAGATTTGGCCATATGACAACAAACTTGGCTGAATCAGTGAACAGGGTGTTGAAGGGAGCAAGAAACATACCTATCGCTGCTCTGGTGAAGCACACGCATAACAGATTGGTTGAATATTTTGTAACTAGGGGTCTGGCGGCTATTTCACATGCTGAGCCTTCAACGCGGCATTGCAAGATTGTGGTTGATGCTATGAGGCATAATCAGTCTGTTGCCACAGGTCACCACGTGCGCACATATAATCTTGATCAAACCCAATTTGAGGTTGCAAAGGGCTGTGAGACGTCATTTGCAGTTAATCTTGGAGAGCGTGTTTGTCAATGTGGCAAGTTTAAGGCCTTCAAATACCCATGTAGTCACGCAATAGCTGCTGCTTTACATATTCGTCAGAATCCATTGCAGTATGTGGATGATGTCTTCTTGGTAAGTAATTTGGTGCAGGCTTACTGAATCCCATGGCAGCCAATTGGTAATGAAGCTGCTATTCCACCGAGTGACGGTCCAGTTATCATACCCAACAGGGAAATGTTGTGTGGAAAGGGTCATCCAAAGGCCACTAGAATACGTAATGAGATGGACGAAGTCAAAACTAGTCCTAGATGCGGAATTTGCAAGGCTGTTGGACATAATCGAAGAGCTTGTCTTGATCGTCGGGCTGTTTCATGATTTTTTAACCATGTTTGTAATACTATTTGTATGTAAATGCATTTGATTTTAAGGTTTTATATTTCCATTTAACAGTATGTTTAGCCTTTTATCATGTTGATCAAATCGCATAAAAAAAATTGTTTTGGACATTAAAAAAACAATGACGCCGTCAATTGAAATAAAAAAGAACAATTGAAATAACCACACTTATTGAAATACGAAAATAACAACACTAATTTGCAGTTTCACATGGCTTCTTCCATTTCGCCTACGGGTTTGCTAAAAATAGCTAAGATGTGTATTGCAGAAAAACGTTTCCAGTAGTTGGATTCTGCTAACACCTTCAACACATCTGCATCGGTTGTCAACTCTTTTATCTGATATTCGATTGTGTTGTCTGAATAAGCGTAATGGGATGACTGTCGAAAAAACAATTTTCTTACCACCTGTGAGTTGTGAATTCCATAAGGGGGAACCCCAACAGGCACAAGTTGCTTGATTACATCCTTCAGTGTTTCAATGTTGCATCCTGAAGGAATTTCAAATCTTATTGGAGTTGTTCCAGTGAATGCATAACCCACAAAATCGGCTTATCGTGGTATCTTCCACTTGTCGTTGTAATATAGCATTGCATCATGTGTTGGGACGATGGTAGATTGAAGTAGACTGAGTATTCCATCGGGTGTTCTGTTTATGCTGCATAATATTTCTATAGGCCCAACGTTCGACATTTGTTCATTGCACATTAACATTAAGCAAACATCGTTATCGTTGGTCAGTTTAAGAGAATGGAAAAAATATTGCTTACCTGCATGTAGGGATGGCTGCCTATAGTAGATTTCGTCAACAAAATGGTCACTGCTAAGCATAAGGGTGTCGCACATCCTACTCTTGAGTGTTTCAAAAGAACACTCATTGGGAACCCGCATTGGTATTGGAGAACTGGATTCAAAATAAACACCTGTTTCGTTGTGTTTCATCAATCCATTTGGAAAAAGGAACGCTAATTTGGAGTTAAGAATGGTCTGACTGCTTGTTTCTCCTAAGAATGCCATAGTATTCAGATTGAATTTCGCTGTGGAGGTTAGTTGTGTGGGACTCTCTGACTTATATAGGGTTCAATGATGCCCAATTCTAGGCGTGACACCCCTATCTGTCACCCCTAAATTAGGTGTCTTTAGTCACTCCCATATCGGGGCATGCTCAGTCGCGGCCTAATTGTTGGTATGTCGTGATAAAAAGAGGAAAGTACACAAGCAGAGCGTGTCTTTACATATGCAATTTTTAATGTTCCGAGACCAGGTCTTTTTAGTTTACGCTTCAAATTTCTGCTAGAGTCCTAGTCTACATTATTGTACCAAAAATCACAATATAATAAACATTACACGAATTTGGTGTTATAAACGTCTGAATCTTAAATAAAGTCCACTACAAACTAAAATACTAAATAAACACTAACATAACACAAAAATAAAAAAAAAAAACTAGGACTCAGGTGGCCACCGCTGACGATGCGCTTGATGATCGGGCAACTTCCGTCTGACAGGCCGCCGAGAAGAGCCTGGCTGAGAAGGGCCTGCCTGGGGAGGGGCTTCCTGAGAAGGGTCCATCTGGGGAGGGGCTGCCTGGGGAGGGTCAGCAACTGCAGCTGGATATGGATGTCCCTGATATGGCGATGGTGGGTGGGGATAATGAGGAGATGGGGTCGCATGTTCTGCAGGTCCTGGCCAATCCCAACAACCAGCCGAAGTATAACCAACATCATCCAAGATGTTGTTAATTTCATCAATAGTCAGTCCGGTGTCAGGAACGTCACTGCTTGTCCCACACTGCATATCACCCTGCCAACTGAAACCCTGATGGCCCATGTCCCCATGCTGTCTCGATTGCTGCTGAGATGATGGATAATAGAAAGCTTGACTGCCGTATGTAGGTGCTATCAGCGGAGGCCTATAGCAACCTTCCATGCGAGGCCTGGGAACTGGTATGGGCTCACGAACATCGGGCATGGCTTTCCGGCGACGCTCTAATCCATGTCCCTCACGTCTCCCACGAGGAACAACCACATGCACCTGTGGGTCATGCTGAAGCTGTGATGGGGGTGCGGGTGGGCCTGGCTCCTCCAAGCGACAACTCTCTCGGAACATGCACATAATACGCCCCACCTCCTGGTTCAAGTATGGCAAGCTGAATCCAGGCCAGTCATTACCGCTACTTGCAGAGAACAACATCTCCAGGCCATCAAACTACCAATCACACAACAAATTCATTAGCCCAAACAATAACGCCATTAAAATGTCAATTACTTTACAAATTAAATTTAAAAACACTTACACCACGGCCCATCCTGGCATGGAATTTCATCACGTATCATTTCCCATTCTCCCTGTACCAAACCATGTACTCATGGCTTGGTGACATCAACCCAGTCAGTTGGGGGGGCAGCTCTATGTGCTGGTCCCTTCTCTCCCATCGACGGATAAAGGGTCTTAGCTTACGACTCCAATTATCCATTTGTTTGCCTCGCAGGGATAGGTCATGCACGCCCTCTAACTTCCTTGGCCTTCGTGGGATTGGCTGATCCCTTCCAAATTGTCGCATACAGCGGTCAGGATGAGAATATTCAACTGTGTGGAAGCATATAATTGGACTGGTAGCCATCCACAACAGTCGCTCGTGCTCAGTAGCACCAAGGAAGTGATAGCCTGCATATGGTTGCCAAACCACCTAAACAAAACAATTAAACACAGAATTAGGAAAGAACGATGATTACAAACAATGCAAATTATCCAAGTCAACTGACCAAAGGTTATTTAAATCAAAACACGTACCTCATCCCGCGTAAGGGAATCTAATCTTACCCGATACCAGGGAAGGTCGTGTACACGAAACCTGGCTAAGGCATTAAACCTAATTTGAAAATAAATGACATTAGACTACTTATCAGACTCATTAATACGTAGTTAATAAAAGAAAATAAGAACACATACCTATGGCCGTAATGCCACTCCTGGTGAGTAGGCTGAGGTATAGCTGGAGCAATGGGTGGGAATCTGAGCCACGCCCATATTTGGAGAAGCACATGACACCCACCTATGTCACTTCTATCTACATCTGTACATTCGCACATTTGTCTAAACAAATGTGCAAGGACGGCAGAACCCTAGCTATACCTACCTATGTCTGCCATGTCTCCTCCGAGGAAAGGGACATAGAGACAGCCGATAGTGCTTCCGCCGGATCTGTCGCATAGTAGCCATGATCCAATGATACGCGTAATGTGCACCTTTGTAAACTGCGTGACTTCTATCAAATCCCCACCTACCTCGCCCCAATGCGCATAATTCCTGTCAAAGTAAGATAGGCGTAGAAATCCTCCTCTTAGCTCAGCCTCCTGAGCAGGATGACCGAAGACCTCCTCGACGACGGTGGCCCAGTCATCTGACGTCACTCCGGTCACGACATTGCCTTCACTGCCTAAACCTAAGATACCAGCCACGTCTTCCAACGTGATGGTCATCTCTCCATGCGGCATATGAAACGTATGTGTCTCTGGTCTCCACCTCTCAACCAGAGCACTGATAAGCGCAGGATCGATCTAAAGTCAAGTTTAAAATAATCAATACGTATGCACACTTATAAATCAAAACATTTATAGGAATCAGTTCGTACGAATCATTCTTCAATTAAAAAATTTATACCTGAATATGTCGCATGCGTGCGACATGTAAGAATCCTGCCTGTCCTAACATCACCGCAACGATTGCAGGAATATCATCACAGTCTGGCCCCCCTGCGACTTTACCACGTCGCGTCTTTAACACTCGGCATCTGTCCTCGTTCCACACAGCCTGTGAAACGTGAGTTCGCTGGGAACGCCTCCGCAACACCCCCCACTTATACGGGGTAGGCACAACATGGGTCGTCGAATCACTTCCGTCACCTTCGTGATCGGATCCAGAACGTGAAGACGCCGAAGATGATGAATCAGCCATCTATGAGACTATTTAAATATAATGAAAACAATATTATAATTAATAAATTCATGTATTACCTTAATTACCTTAATTAAATTACAATACAAATAAAATTACCTTAACCCTAAACTAAACAATTTCAAATTTAATCCAAATATTTTAATTTGAACAATTAACCCTAAAATCCCACATAAATCCCACATACTAAACCATTAACCCTAAAATCATTATACCTAAATTAAACCCAAATACAAAAAATCCTAATCCATTAACTAAACAAAAATTCCTAAACCCCTAACCCGTAACCATTTACCCCTAAACACTAACTTAATTTAGTCAAATAATTTAAATTTTAAAAATAAATCCTAAACCCTAACTAAACACTAAACACTAAGTAAATTAACTGCTTCAATTTTAGTTCTCCAACTTAACCCTAAACCCTAAACACTAACTAAACCCTAAACAATAACTAAACCCTAATCACTAACTACACCCTAAACACTAACTACCCCCTGATCACTAACTAAACCCTAGTCACTAAGTAAACCCTAATCACTAACTAACCTCTGATCACTAACTAAACCCTAGTCACTAAGTAAACCCTAAACACAAACTACCCCCTGATCACTAACTAAACCTTAGCATAGTCACTAAGTAAACCCTAATCACTAACTAACCCCTAAACACTAACTAAACCCTAATCACTAAATAAACCCTAAACAATAACTAAACACTAACTAACCCCTAAACACTAACTAAACCCTAATCACTAACTAAACCCTAAACAATAACTAAACACTAACTAACCCCTAATCACTAACTAAACCCTAATCACTAACTAACCCCTAATCACTAACTAACCCCTAATCACTAACTACACCCTAAACACTAACTACACCCTATAAGCTAAAACCTAACATTTTTCTACAACAAGAAATAAATTGTGTGGCTCTAACAAATTTAAAAATCAACGAAATAATAGATTAAATAAAAATCATAATTAATAAATTAGGTTACTTGTTTCGGCAGAGTTTCGGTGCAGACAAAAATCCCTCAGAAGCCTTACAGAGAAGGAGGAGCTTTTAGAGAGAAGGCGCAAATGGAAAAAGTGAAGGAAAAGTGAAATCGGGGGGCTTATATAGAGGTAGGTCACGCCCAGAATTGGGCATGACCAACAGCCCCAGATTGGTAATATGTTTCAAAACAGCCCCAAATTCGTAATTTTTTATTAAAAATGTATTATTTGGGTTCTTTTGCCCTGATAATTTCATTTGTTTCACTATTCATATCTGATACGTATTCAATATTACACTCTTACATTCTTCATCCATATCTATCTATATGTGAAACATGGGTACTTCTAAAATCATACTGTACACGTACAACGTATGTAACCGTATCCCGGTACTTGTTTAGTACTCGTGGATCCGTACCTGGTACATACCGCAAATATTTTTCAAAAATAAAATTAGGTACTTCACTTGGGTACATGGATACTTTTCGGGAACCTATGAAGCTCGTACCTAAATCTATTTGTTATGAAATAAATTGAAGCATATATTTCTTTATCCATTTTATGCAAAGAAATATTAGAGAGATGAAGATTTAGTTCTTATAGATACAAATCTTCATTTTCTCTTAAAAAGAAGAGTAGAGTTATAAAGAGATAGACATTCTTACATTCAAGTTACTTCTGTCTTTCATGACAAACATGCTATATAGGCAATTTTGTTCAAATGTAGTATCATAATCATAATGCTTTTGATGTGTGATATCATATTATTATAAATTTTTATCATGAGATATTTTTTTGTCATATTGAAGATTTTATTCTCCTTTTATATTATAAATTATGTTTATTTGAATTTTATACCACCACTTATAAAATTAGTCATACATATTAAATTCTATTCTTATATACATACATATTTTTTGAAATATATATATTAATGTACCCAAACCCTGGATTTTAAAAAAAATCCGTATCCCGTACCCATACTCGTACCAGGTACCGGTACTGTACCCATATCCATTCAACATAGCTACCTATGAAGTATATCCAATTTTTTTTAGAAGTTATAAAATCTTATACAACTATATATGAGACATGCATGTCGTTTTTAGTAAGCTTTTATATGTAGGCAAGAAATAAAATAAATTTAACTTCTCCTGTAATTTTTTTCAAAAATTCACTCATTTAACTTATTTACTATGAGATTCATATGTTGATTTTAACTTATGTAAGAAAAGTTTGATTTATTTCTCTCTTTTATTTTTTATTTTATTTTATTTTTCTATAAATACTTGTTGAATAGCTTCCATCCCTTATACAATCACAGTAACACCTTGCAGTTTTTCAAGTTTTGCATCATGGATCAAACTATTCTTAAGTAAAAGCAAAGAGCTAACAGTTGGAGATGTGGACATGTTATTAAGTAACTACAAGAATTTAGTTGCTTATGTGCAAAGCTATTAGTTGCCTGTCCGCCTCAGAGAGAACCCCTTCTTCGTCATCTAGAAATGCAAGGAGCAGGAACTCTGCTTTCACAGAACTGCATGTGGTATCAGCACAGACACAAAAGATCCAGACCCACACCAAGATAATTGACATTCAGAATTCCCATATGTGTGTATATATATTAATGTCATAGTTTTTGTAGTATATGAATCTCACTATTCTAAAGTAGACAATTCACTTTAAGTGATAAAATAAGTAATTTTAATGGTCGATGAAAACCTCAACAAATAATATTGAATACATATGCATGACAAATTATCAATCAATAAAATATTAATTATTAATTTTTCATTAATAACTAATTTTACTTGTTTTTTTTTCTTTCTCGAGAGGAGTAAAATTTGTCAAGTAATATAACGGGGAACCTATATTACATGTTGATGCTGATAAAAAAGAGTAAATTATTGAAAACCTCCTTAGCTTTGCACAAATTACATGTCTTCCCTTATATTTTGGACCCTACACAAAATTTCTCAACTTTTGTGATTCCATTACAATAGCATTCCTCCATCGTAAATGATGTTAACTCCATTTATTTTTTGGATCATCTGAGACGTGATTTTTATGAAAATTTTAATTGTGAAATTGCCCCCATCTCCTTTGTTTAAACTCCTTACCGTTAGCACACCATTGTTGAACCTTTACCTCTTTGGGAGCCACTGTTGAGTTCTAGTGCTGGTTTGTTTCTTTGGACAAGTGTGAAACCCCATTTGTAGGATTATTGAGTTATAGGTTGGATTAAGCTTGTTTGTGAATTTTTTTTCCAGTGTATTGTTCATGGTGTTGATTTTAATTTTCATTTTTGATAATGTTCAACAATTGTATTATTGTGGTATGAACATTATTTAGTCTTTGGTAGCCAGATCTTCAAAATTTGTGATATATTTTGTGTAATAGTGTTTTTCGACAAACAATCTTACTGCAATTTTGACATTCCTGAGATGAAAGAGGAGTATCGGGTGTAATTTTTGTAAAATATAGGGGGTATGCATGCATTATTTGTAAACAACATGGGGTACATGTCTAATAGTTTTAGAAGCTCAGGGGGTACAAGTGTCATATTATACTTAAAATTATATTTTTGAATTCAATCAATAACAATATAGGTTTTTTTTCGTTTGTTATTGATTAACCTTCTATATATGTAGACTGTTTGTTGAAATGTCACAATGTAGAGCAACATCTTATTCTCGTGTTAGTGGCACTATAGTAATTAGATGTAGTGGAACCGAAGTTAATCCTAACAGACTCTTTTATACTTGCTCAAATGATTGTAATTTTTTTGAGTAGTGTGAAGGCAAAGATTTCCAAATTGAAGGAAAAATTGAAAGTCACTACAAGAAAAATGACCTATACCTGTAGAAAAAAATTGTCACAATAAGTAAAATATCTATAGGTAAATGTATGATATACTTTATCCTACAAACATTTCTTCCGTCAACTTTGAGGGGGCGTACATTGACGACTAATAGTTTGTCACTATAGGTTTTATCTACGGATTTTCTTTCACCTACAATTATATTTTATTGTCACTATGTGCGATGTCTACAATTCACAATGTGTGTATGTAAAAATCATTAACTTATCTCTATAATCTCTAACTGTAGGTAAAAAAATTAACTTATACTTACAACCTCCAACTGTAGGTAGAAGTCATTAACTTATACCTACCATTGAAAGATTGTAGATACAAACCATTAACTTGTACTTATAGGCTTTAACCGTAGGTAAATGTCACCTAATAAAAAAATCATGTTGCCCATTATCTATTGGAATGTTTTACGTTTCCAAATTATTATTATTATTATTTAGTTATCTAGATAAAATGAATATCAATTGTATCTAAGTTAATCGTCTAAGTTTTCTACAAGTTCAAGGAACTAATCTATGCAATAAAGTAATTGTCTTACTTAAAAAAAAAGTTCTATTAATTTTAAAACATTGGAGCACACATTGAAAATTGACAAACACAGACTAATTAAACTCATCTCTCTCTTTGGGGGATGAAGGGAACAAAGGTCTATTTTCCAGGGAAGTCACATAATCACAAAAATAAGCAAGAGTATTTATGTATCCCAAAATATTTAACAAATATGAGATGATATCCAGCATCCATAATAACCAACAGAGTAGTCACATTCAAGTACAATTAAATAATCACAAAAACAAACAAAAGTATTTATGTTCCAAAACAACTAGCCAAGTCGAGATGAATTCTAGATTCACAATAACCAATAGAATAGTCATATTCAAGTAATCACCAATATGCACATTCATGAACTAAGTCACCAATAAATTTTTAAAATGATCAAACATATATTAAACTATTAAAATAAATCAAACAGAACTAATAACGCAAAAGAAAATAAGACTTGGATGTCAAAATAAAATTTTCCCATTAATATTGTAAAAAAATTAACTACTAACATTTGAAGTTTGGTTCTTATTAGACATAAGTTCTATCTTTGCAAAATCAACCAACTTTTGATGGTGTGCATAAGTATGTAATACATGCATCTAGAGTCAACACAGTTCTAATAAACTATCGTGTCATATATATATATATATATATATATATAGACACACACACACAAATAGAGGATGCATTTAATGGTTCGCGAAGGAGGTCATGAATTAATAAGTGAAATTGACTGAATTCACTTTCCACAATATGTACATTAATTTGAAGTATACTATGAGTAAATTAAACAAATTCAAAGAGGTAAAGCTTAAAAAAAAAACAATTCAAAGAGTAAATTAAACAAATGATTCAATTCTCACCTCTAGTTAGGATCTCTTGTAGTTTGATGATTGTTATTAGTAGAACCATATGTAGGTACCTAAATTAAAGAAATTTTTTTTTTTTGTAAAATATCAAAAAACAATTCAAAGAGTAAATCTTTGAATAAGTTTAACAGAATGTTTTATAAATTCATACCTCTTGATCTATAGCTTCTAAGACTTGATTAATTTGTGGATCTTCTGCAAAATGCACTTTAAGGACAACAATAAGATTTCCAAGCAAATTCTCCAATTTTTGAATTCTATTGTCTGCGTAAGAGCTTTGAGATGAACTTGCTTGATGTGGAAGCTTGCCAAGACAATGCACACATCCTCCTTTTTCAAGTCCTTTGACTTTTGAATATATATCATTTGTCCAATTAGTAGAATATTGGGTGCTTTGTAAATTTTGTGAATTATTTGCTTCAACCATTTTCTTTCTTAGTTCATCCTACATAAATACACCTTATAAATTATTACCATGCATCAATATCCTCAATACTTCAATGTCACCAAACAAAACTCATCTCATCACTAGTTACTCCCCCTCACACCATAACCTTTTTTATTAGAAAATTGAGTAAAACAAAGAGAAAGTATTGAAATAAAAATTAAAATTCTTACAATTACAGTAGCAGCCTTTTCCGTAACAATGCTTCCATCTCTTCGAGTTCGAGTGTCAATATAAATTTTTGTTCGAGAATGTTGCACTCCTTTAGCCTTTGTTGTCTAACATTAGTAAAAACAAATCAATCATCCTATTTGTACTAAGCAATTAAATATTAAAAAACTATAAAAAAGACAAATCGTCTCATGAATTCGTCTTGGAAGATTCTTGGTTCCTATGCAATGCAAGTCCTCATATTTTGAGCGATTCCTTTTGTTAATGTTGCTTATTTTCTATAACCAACAAATATAAAAAAGTAAATAATAAAAATAATCATATGATATATAATTGTTATGTTAGCCAAAGGTTAGTGACATTGTACATATATACATGTCCTTTCTTAGAACACCAATAATGAACTCAATCACGATATTGAGAAGGATCAACCCTTAGATCTGGGATGTGAGCAATCATTTCCTCAGTTTTTCTCTCATCATATCCTTTAGACTTCAGTTCATATTTAAATTGCCTCCATTTCAGACTTATGTCATCAATCAATATTTCTTTTGTTTGTTCAGTTATTTAAGGAACAAATCGAAACTTACTCTATTATGGGTATCATCAACAAACAAACAAAAACACCATTTTGTTAGAAACAATTTTTTTTACAAGAAACAAAATGAAACAACACTTATAAAGTATTATACTAGACCTAAATCAATTCAACCATGTCATTAATATAGTCTTCAAGCATCTCTTTCCAACTAAGAAAATTGATAGGAGCACATTGGTGTCTCCTTACCAAGCTCCCAATTGCATTCAATAGAGTTTTCCCTTCCCAACCCATAGGATTGCCCCAATGATCCACTTCGACAAGTATGAATTCTCCATCTGGCAAGTCTCACACATCTAACATATGTGTATAACCTCTAGTCCTCTTTTTACCTAAATCATTCATGGATATGACATTTATCAAATATATATATATATATATATATATATATAAAGAGAGAGAGAGAGAGAGAGAGAGAGAGAAAGAGAGAAAAGTGTGTATACTTCGTTGTTAAAAAGACCAAAAGTTATAATTACCTTTAGTTGAACTTTCACTTGCACTTCCAAGAGAAGTATAAGACTCACCATGATTTTCTTCTTGTATGTGTTGTTCTATTTGTGATTGTTGATTTAGTTAATAAACAATTATGTTATAAAAAATTCAATATAAAATAAAGAAATTAAGTTAAAATCTTTATACCTCATTCAAATTGTACATTTTCTTCAATTATAAAGTTGTTATTTTGGTTCGCATCAATAGAGCTTTCAATTGATTTCTCTTTTTCTTGTGATTGACCATCATTCTGAATGATATTCAACTTTCTACAGTTTCTCAGAGTACACTAAATAAATCAATCCAAAAAATAAAATAAAATAAAAAGTAGATATGTCTACATTATTGACTATGAAATTTTTAAACACCATGCCAAAAACAAAAGAAGAGTAAAGTAGTAAAAAGTGGTGTGAATATAATTACTTGAAATGTGAATTTAGATTGCTTGTAAGCTCTTTTTTCTCCCCAATCTCCAATCACCAAGAATCAACTACTGAGGAAACAACCAAACAAACTTTGATAGAAATATGACAACATCATTATATTTTGAGTGATTTTTATACATACAAAAAATAAACATAAGAGTAATGAACAATAAAAACAAAAAACTAAAGAAAGGAATAAGAGTATATAAATGTGAAAAAAATGTTCAATACATATACTAAAAATATAACCAAATGTTCAAATAGAACAAATAAAAATAAATCAGAAGAAGTCTCCATCACTTTCATCATCATCTATATAATTATCATCCTTGTCATGTAGTAAAATGGTCTCCATAGGTATTGTAACTTCAATGATATCTTCACTAGTACCGACTTCCGGTCTGATCAAATCATTATCATTTATCTCTTGTAAGACTTGTTCATTCCCTTGATCTATGTCATTGGATTCCTCATCACCCATATCATATACATCTCTGATTTTAGCATGCACAACAACAAGTCAATCATTTTGTGTTTTATTCTCCACATAGAATACTTTCTTAGCTTGAGATGCAAAAACAAATGGGTCATCACATATATCCTTCCCTGTATGTTGCAAAAAATTGAAATTCACTAATGTCATACCCAAATTATCAATTTTGCAACTCACAATTGAAAAGTACAACCTTATATCTTCCTGAATAATCCAATTGAATTATATCTATCAGTGCACCATAGTAGTGGATTTCTCCTTCCTTTGGATTTTTATATCTTGAATAACTTAATGTCTTAACAATTACAACAATGCCATTGTTTTTGAGTCTTCAAGCACCTTTCACGTGTCTTTGTATGAAATCTAACTCCATTAACAATGTATTCGCTATATCTTCTCACTATTTATAGTGGATCACATGCTAACCACTTGATTTAATTTGTCACTAAAGTGCTGCCTTGCTCTTCCAATCAGGCAACCTACCACAATTTTATTTCAAATGGTTAAAATTTTAAATGAATGCAAAATTTAATATTATTGATGCTTCCTAAACTTACTCGTTCACGAAACCAATCTGGAAATTCTTTACTATGAATTTTGTCAACTTCATATGGAGATAGTCGATGATTTTGTCACTTGATAAGATCAGTATGAGCTCTATGTAAAAAAGGTTAGAAAAAGTAAGCATTATAATTGATAGAAAGATATTATACAAAATTTCAATAACTAAATATAAACATGAAAGAAAATTGTATTACTTTTGAAAGGGGTCAACATTGTTGCTATTGAAAAACACATATCTATGTGCTTGAACCAATGCTTTCTTATCAAGAGAAATTCGAGAAACTTTTTTTCTCTTCTTCACATTGAATCCAACTTGCTTCTTTCCCCCCAATGGTCTACCTCTGGGATTTAAAACACTTGCATTTTCCACAAAACATGGATCATCATTTCGAGCAGATCGATTAAAATGAGTCTCCACCCTAGATAGATATCTTGAACAAAAAATATCAAACATTCATGAGCTAAATATCCGTCTACAATAGATCCTTCTGGATGTGCTCGATTACGAACAAATGACTTTAGAGTCAAAAGAAACCTAAAAAGAAAATTTTAGGTTACAAATTAAGATAATATCATTTTACTTTATAACTCTAGAATGTTTTAAAATGATTAAAAATTATTCATATCTTTCAATAGGATACATCCATCAGTAATGTATAGGACCTCCAACTCTTGTTTCATGTGCCAAATGGATTACCAAATGTACCATTGCAATGAAAAAAGATGGAGGAAAAATCTGTTCTAATTGGCAAAATGTTTGAGCTACTTAATGCTAAGTGCGTTAAATTAAGCTCATTAAGCACCTTGCCACACAACTCCTTGAAGAAACGACAAAGATCGGATATAGCTAAACTCACTTTGTCTGACGAACATCTTTTCATAGCTATAGGAAGAAACTCTTGCATTAAAAGATGACAATCATAACTTTTGAGACCAAATATTTTGTGTTCCTTCGCTTGCACACATATTGAAATATTAGACAAATATTCATCAGGAGCTTTTTTATTGTTTTGAGAGCTTCCAAAAATGTTTCTTTCTCCTTTGAAGTCATTTGGTAACAAGCTCTAGGAAAATATTGTTTGCCTTTACATGGATGCATCTTTGGATGTAATTGGCTTCTAATATTCATATAAGCAAGATCATAACATGCCTTATCATTGTCCTTTGACTTACCTTCCAAACACTGTCCCAATAATGTTATCACACATGTTCTTTTCTATGTGCATAACATCAAGATTATGACGGAGCACACTATGTTCCCAATAAGGTAATGTGAACAAAATACTTCTCTTTTTCCATGGTGACCAATCCCCAACTCCATGATATTCCATCTGTCTCAAAGCGAAAGCTCTGCTAGGTAGATCAAGTGGAGATCTAAACTCCTGAGTTCCATCAAAATCTCTCTTGTTGTATCTCCACTTATGATCGAGCTCTAACCAACGACGATGACACATATAGCAAAACTTTCTACCATAACACAACCACAACATGGACAAGCATATTGACCTCTAGTGCTCCAACCCGACAAATTTGCATAAGCAGGAAAATCATTAATAGTCCACATAATTGTAGCACGCATTTGAAATGACTCTTTTTTAGATGCATCAAACCTTTTGGACCAGGAATAAGCAATGAAAGTATAAAATTAGGTTGTTTCATACACATCCATGGAGGAAGATTGTATGGAATCAAGATAACAAGCCAAGTGCTATAGGAAATTGTCATAGTTTTGAAAGGATTAAAGCCATCAAAAGCCAAATCTAGTTAAACATTACGAGCGTCACAAGAAATATCAAGATACTGATGATCAAAATCCTTCTAAGCAAATGAATCAATTGGATGCCTAAAGAGTCCATCTTTAGTTTAACCATCCTCATGCCATGTCATAGAACAAGCTATTTTTTATGATACAAAAAGTCTTTGCCGTCTAGGTATAAGAGGAAACCAACAAAGAATCTTTGCTGGTATCTTTTTTCTACATTCAACATCATCAGAGTTGCATTTCCATCTTGACAAATTGCATTTAGGGCAAATTTTAGCATCAACCAAATCTTTCCTATACAATATGCATTCGTTGGGACAAACATGAATTTTTTCATATGATAGACCTAACCCTGAAATAATCTTCTTTGTATCATAAAATAATTTGGGCAAAATATTTTCTTCTGATAATGCATCACTTAACAACTCTAACAACATCGAAAAAACTTTTATCAATCTACCCATTTAGACACTTTTAGTGATACAAATGTACAAGGAATGCCAATTTTGTAACCTTCTTACAACCTGGATAAAGACTTTGCTCTGCCTCTCTTAACAACTGATAGAACTTATTTGAATTATTGTCATCTTCAGATTGTTGAACACTAGGCTCATTCATGAATGCTCCAGAATCTCCAGCCTCCATATTTATATTTGTATCATCACTGTCATTAGTTGCACGCATTGTGAATGCATCATGAACCAATGTATCCATATCATGATCAGACTCCCCTTCTACCTAAGATGTACCCAAAGAACTAGATGGACCAACTTGTTCACCATGGAACATCCAAGTAACATATCCTTTTAGAAACCCATTACTAATGATGTGCTCATAAACATACATCCGAGAGCACCACTTGGAATTGACACATTTGGTACGAGGGCATAAAATTATTCTATCCTTGGACGATTTTGTAAATGCAAATCAAAAAATTTTAAAGCCCCTCTAATATACTTCTCTTTATTAAGAGAGTTGTAATTTATCCAACTCTTATCCATTTGATAAAATAAACTGAAAAAAGTAGAATGAAATAAAAATAATAAATTAGTGCTTAGTATGACTAAAATATTCATGTATAAATCAATCACAGACTTGAGATATATTATCTAGTTTAAATGTGCAAGCATACCTTCCTTGATGGAAGAAAATCTCCAAAAGCAAAAATCAGACCAAAGACTGCAACAACTACCCCTACTCCAATCTGCATTATGATGGTTACATTATATACATACAAATTTTTTTATATTAAATAGGACATGCATTTATATGGAAGAATTGTACCTTAGTTCCAAATGAGTAACCTTCCTATTGTAAAATGCTATCTGTGAATATATATTTTTTTATTCCCTATATGAAATATGTTAGTATGACTAAAATATGTTAGGTCAAAGTGCAATTTTTTTTAAATGTCACAAAAAATAATTAATTAACGTATACCTTGACGAAAACATTTTTTAAATCTCTTTTACTTTCATGTAATTAGTTGAGATAATTTTAAATAAGGAATACGATTGGGCCAAGCCTTAAATGTCCAAAATAAGATGAGATTAGTTTTGAAAAAAGAAAAGGGCATTTTGAGATTTTAGAATAGTAAGGAACATAATACCTTGTGTAAGGGAAGTACAGGGCAGATCCTATACTATTTTACTGGAACTTATTTATGTATTTGTATCACAAAAAGTTTAAATTGTTGTGGAATAAAGTATACATTTTTATGTTCATTTTATTTTTATAACTACATTCATAAATTATTATTTTATCTTTATAATTATTTTCATAAACCCCTCACTAACTTTTATTATCTTTATTTTTATTTTAAAAAAATAGTTAGGCACATAGAACCTATTTTTCCATAATAATAATAATATTTGACAAACTAAAGCTAGAAAGTTAAAGTTCAACTACCTTCTACCTTGATTCCTTGTAAGCTATGATGAACTTTGTTTGTCAAACACGACTGAACCAAATCCAGTCCAAAACATGTCATATCAAAAACAGAAAAAAGGAAAAAAATATTAATCAAATATGAGCGTAATAATAACAGTAATAGTAAGAAGATTAAAGTTATATGATGAATTGATTATCCTCCTACATCTCAACCTTATGAGATGGTCCAGGTCAACTTGGATCACCCGAAAGATAACTTTTTGTTATGTTTTGAGGGGAGTAGTGTACAGGACATTATGTAAAGGGTTACAGGAATTTGGATGGGGAAGGAAAATGTTTAGTAAAACACTTTTTTGATGTAGTAACGAAATGCATTGAAGAAAAGAAATGTGTGACATGACATGTAATTCATGTAGTAATTTTCTTTTTATATGTTTTTCAATTTTCTTGCCTTTTTATTTCATTTTACACAATTTTTATATAGTAGTACTCCATAAGGTTTTAGATATGATAAGAAGTTGCTCCATAAGAAAATGTCACGTGCATTGGTCAAAGTTTACCATAAAACTTATAAATATCCTAACAATAAAGGAACGCAACTACGCAAGCAATAAATAAAACCATCACTTACATTTTACCATAAAATAAGTCATGTTTTTCTCCAATTATTTGACCAATTAACTTCAAAATAAAAAAATGAAACATCATACTACTACATATTTCATCCCTTTTTCACTTTATGCTTGTTTCATTCATTATAAATAGTTTCATTTTAATATAAAGTTTGTTGATACGAAATTTAAACAACTTATAGTTTATTTAATTAGATGATAAATTAAATAAACTTATGTTATGATAAACTAGCATATTCTTTTCTAATAAAATGATGATGGCTACTCACAATGCTATATACACATCCAAATCGATAAAAGGGAGAAGAAAGATGCTTTAGCACTAAATCCATGGACAAGAGCCAGGAGTAAAGTGCTATGTTATTTCAATTATCATAAGATTGACCATATCAGCCACTTGCAAAATAAATATACCCCTCATTTCCCACAAATGAGGTTTTAAAACTTTGAGAAAAAAAGGGGAAGAAAGGTTATGATTAAAGGAATATATATTGTTTCATTTAGTTTTTCTGAAACCTTAAAGAGGGAGCAAAATTCAAAACTAATTTCAATAGTGACAAATGACAAACAAAAATATTTGATCATGAAGAATAGGGATACTCTATTCATTCCTAAAAAAGTTTTCAGGATCAACCGTGGTCTTAATCTTCACAAGTCTCTAAATTTCTTCTTTTAATTAATAGCGCAAAAAGGATTTTGTTTAATTAGTTAGTAATTATTATTAAGATATAGAATAAAAAATAAATAAAACAAGAGGGATACAATTGAATGTTGACAAATATCTATATAATAATAAGTTATGAAATTATTAAAATTTTAACAATTTTTTAATCAACAGTAATGACTACACACTTCATATTATATTTATGTTTTGTAACTTTTTAAAATTAACTTGACTAGCTAATGTGTATTTTTTTTCCTCTAAAATGTTTCTTTAGTGCAATAGCTAATGTTTTATAACAATGAAACTGATTATAGCATACTATTGTTTATAACTATATGATGCAATTACTAATTATGATTCATCTAATTTATTTTAAGATATTTGGGTTGTGTGCAAAAAGAAGTGCTTATGAATAAAAAAAGGTGCTTAATAAACTACTAAAATAAATGACTGTAGTTATAAACTACTAAAATAATTATCAAACACATTAGATTACGGTAGATTACAAAAAGTCGTTAACAAACTGTATAAAGATATTAATGATAATATAGAACATATGCTACAAGTTTTTTTACACTAAAATATTAACTTTAAAATGGACTATACCAATGTATGTAGTATTAAATATATTGTAGTTTTACCAATTTTAAAAAGTAAATAAGAAAAAATAAGTTGGGCTAATGAATTGGCATAATTAATTTTAAAAAGTAAATACACAGAACATAGTGTATGTATGTTGGACATTAAAAGAATTTTATTTTCATCTTGTAATATGAAAAGGGCCAAATGAGCTTCCAATATTGGAAAATCAAGGATTCCAAACAAGAATAATTACAGTAGAGGATTTTGAAACTCCAGTGAGTTCAGACCCATTACGAATTGTTGTTTAAGAACTATAAATAGAATTTTCTTTAAACTAAAAAAATGAACATTAGAAGGATTGCAATGGGACTTATCAAACTATAAATAGAATTTTGACTCCCTGTTTATCCCTTAGATCTATGCACACAACAACACAAATTGAAAACCAAAAAAACCCAAACAATCGGAAATATTAATCTAGGATTCAATTACAGGTTCAAATCCAAATGAACACACATAGAAGTAGTGATAAATCAACTGAAATATAAAAGCAAAGCGAGTTAGGAGGGGGAGAATCTTACCTCGATCCTTTCAGTCACATCTCCTTCTCACCTCATGAAATGTTTTTGAGAATAAAACAAAAAAAAATCAACATTAAAAAAAAGTCTCAAAGATGCCATGGAAGAAACAAAGAGATTTCCTAAATGAAAACGAACAAGGCGTGAAAAAAGGCGAGGAAATTGAGAGCATGTAGGTTGCGAAATGTTGTTACCTCCATGGAAGGAAACTCTAGCGGGTGAGAAAGAGTTGTAGAGAGAGAGAAGTCAATGAAGTTTTCTACCGTGCGGTGTGGGTGCAGGCAAAGTGAAAGGGGGCTATGTTTTTTCCTTTATGTTATGATTTTTACTTTTTGGAAGAAAGCAACCCTGAAGTCATGCTTCTACGTGTCCCACTACTGGAGTCATGCTTTATTTGCTTTTCAGATTCTTATAATCATAATACTTAATTAATTCTTTTTAATCTTAATAAAATAATCAATCAATTTAAAACATCCTAATCTCAACATGGCCAAATTCATTTTAGTTAAGATCATTAATCATCAATGGAAATAAAACCACCTATAAGAAAGAAACCTATGCATAATTTTTACTCTAAAATTTAATCAATATTTGTTAATTTTTATGATAAGAATCTTATAAATTAGTTAAATAATTATTTTAAATTTAGTAAAAAATTATTTTATATTTTATATTTTATATTTGGTGGTGTATAATTATTTTAGTTTTACCTACACTAAATAATTTTAGGTATAAGACTTTGAAGTTATACCTACACCAACCAAATGTAGGTACAAGTTTTATGAAGTTTCATCTACATGGTGTAGTCGTAGGTATATATATTTTAGAACTTTTCCTATGCTAGGTTTTTGTAGGTAATAATCAATTTGAGTTTTACCTACACTAATCGACTATAAACACAAGTTTTTTAGAGTTCTACCTACATAAAGTAGTTGTAGGTAGAAGTCATTTTTAGTTTTAATGAATTTACCTACACCTAATAATGGTAGGTACAAGTTGCTAAGTTTTACCTACATTAATTAGTTGTAGGTAGAAGTATATTTTAGTTTTACCTACACTAATTCTTGACTGTAGGCAAAAGGAGACCGTAGGCATAGGTCATTTTCTTGCATTGAGTGTTTGAAGGAATTTTAATTGTGATTGTTATTGGAATTTTAAGTATTATAGTTAAGTGAGTAACTAATTGTATGCAGTTGTTATTGTATGGTTTTAGAAATGATGTAGGTACATAATTAAGATGGTCGTTATGTTAGATGTTTGGTATTTACTTGAATTTGTTTTATAAGTATGAGAAATTATGTTAGGTGTATTGTATCTTCATTAAGAAGGTCCTTTAGTTGGTAACTAAATTTGCATTTACCCAAACAAATAATCTATATGCCATTTTCCCCCCTTGAAATATTGTCCCTTCTAAATTTGGTTTTGCCAATATACGCCAATAATGACAATTATGATATTCACATTTGTTCATAAAAAAGCAACACATAAGTGTGTTACCCAAAATAAACAGCCCATTTACAAGCATTTTGACTATACCCAAAAAAATATATATAATTACCCTTCACAAGTGAACTATGAGTAAGAACACTTTGACTATACCCAAAAAACAAACCTAAATCAGCAATTCTAAACATAAGATTTTCCTAAAATCTGTCTATACCATATAAACCTGTTTGTACTAAAAAATATCAACAAGTTGTTTTCATAAAATGCAGCACATGAATTTTCCACTTCAATATATTAGTATTGGCTTGTTCTTTGGCTTGGTTCATGGTATTTTTCTCTCTTTTGGATTAGTTGATGATGAAGTAGGAAGTTATGAATTTACTTGCATTTCATGTGTGCACAAAAAACCACCAATTAATATAAAAAATCGTGTATTAACTGCAAATTGGTTTTGGGTATAAATTATATTTTAATTGGTTTAAGATTACCTAACTTTACATATGTCGAGAGGTTCCAGAGTTACCATGTGGTTAGGTACAAGATTGCTCACCATTGTTTATCTATGTTAAAACAAAACAAAAATTCAAATTTAGGCAATTACTACAAACAAACCATAATATATAACATCATGTTAACCTTTTTTTTTGTTTTTCACTTGTGCCTTTTGACATGTTCACTACTATGTCCAAATTGATTGCAAATAGAGCACCTTAAGGTGTTGGACCTTTTCGTTGTTGATTTCCTAATGGCCCCTCAACAACACTTTTCTTTGTAGCCTTTCTAGGCCTTCTAGGTCAATATCAAGATAGCCACCCTTGTTATTTCAACATATGTAGTTCTTAACTCAACCATGGAATGTGAATCATCACAAAACAACTCAAGTTTTAGTCTATTGTGAGATATGCATGCACATATATTAATTGTTTTTAAAATAATTAATATTAAAAAGGATGTTATCATAATTAAGTTTTATATTATTTTACTTGTGTTGTCCATTATTCATAAAACAATGAACATGATAAAAATTGTTTTGTACTTGAACATTTGTCCTATATTGTTCTGCCTGTGTTGTACCTTGTTGTGCTTCAAACCCACCATGAGTTTAGTTTAATAGCAAAGGTGGTGAAACCATCTTTGACCTGAAACTGTTATTGACTAGCATACATCACATTTAAAAATCTATCATCATGCATGGTCATGTCTCATTCCTTTTCCAAATTAATGTCATCAACCTACACATAACATTCTCAAGCATAGTCAATATAGTCTTCTTTTGATCATCACCTAACTAATAGAAGATTTCACAAACATTATTCGTGACATGATCACTTTTGAAAAGAGGATTATATGTGTATCTTGCCCAAGTTTTTCTTGGCCTATCATTAGACAACAACTGATCAACAATAGTATTGCTCACATTTCTCATGGCTAAAACAACTTTGTCAAACATGCCTTTATTGTAAGCCATGGCACATCCCCAAAAATAATGTGTCAACAACATGGATTTAAATTTTATTTTAATTAAAATGGTTCAATAGATGATTACAATAGTTCCTACATAAAGAAACCCAAAGGATATGCAACAATTATATTTAAAATAGAAGTTGAATACTAGCAAAAAATTAAAAAACCATAATCTACATGTATACTAGACCAGTAGTGTGTTGTACCACTTTAAAGGTATCCTACTAAAAGCAAATAAAAATCACAAATTGAAACATTACCTATGTGTTGCATAAGGAATACTTGCAGCAACAACGTTAGAAATACCATGCATTTAACATGTGGCATGGGAAATTACACACTAATAAATTAAATCGTCACTCATTGTACAAAATTAATTAAAAATAAAATACCTTATGTTGGTCAAACATAATATAAAGTAAATCATCCTTCCATTTAGGAATAGATTGCCAAGCTTCACGTAGTAAACTCAGGAACCAAGTCCATGAATCTTTGTTTTCAATATCCACCACTATAATAGCTATAGGGAACATGCCCCTATTTCTATCTAGGGCAACTACAGATAGCAACACCCCACTAGAGGTCCTTTCAAATGGCATCCATCAATACCCATCAATGGTCTGCACACACCCTCTCACAAACCCCTTCTTCATAGCATCAAGACATATATACAATCCTTTGAACTTCAAGATTCTTATCAATTATCAGGTATTTGATTTGGATTCACAACCAACTCACTATATGAACCTCTTATTTTTCTCTCTAACCAATGCACCCCAAGGTCGCAAGTCATTATATGACTTTGCTTACACCCTTTTAGTATGCCAAAGAACTTTCATCTTGGCACAATATAGTTGCATGGTGCTTACAATCTCATCTTTCTGGCCAAAATTCACTAATATTACATAGTACATCATAGAAGGCTTCCAGAAACTTGAATATGCTAAACCTTTTCAATTTATGTATACTACATTTCAAATAAAACAAAGTACATTTCCATAGCCAATGAAACTCCTAAAAAAAAGAGAGGCCTTTGCTTACCAAAAGTGAAAACTCCAACAATGATGTGGATAGGTAGGGGCAAGGTCGCCAGCGTGGGTAGGAAGGGTCAGGCAAAGGCAAGGTTGCCCAGCACGGGGAGAAGCGTGTGCAACGATGTGCGTGGATAGAGGCACGTGTAGCAGAGCGAGGAAGACTTTGTGGAGTAGGGGAGCATGCACTCATAGGGGTTTTGAGGATGAGCGAGGAAGAGGAATACAAATTCAGATTTTTGAGGTTTTGGGTCTGTGGTGTGAACGAGGAAGAGGAATATAAATGGCATAACTCATAGAAGGGTTTGTGACGGTGGTGTTTTATGTTTTTAGAGGGGAAAAAAATAAGCCACAGGAATGAGATTTCCCAAATCTTGTAAATTATTAAATGGTAATAATGGCAGTTAAGAACGCCATAATATTTGGCAAATAATTAACCACCATTTTAAAACCACCAGTTTTTAAAATCCTACAGAACTTGTCTAAAATGCTTCACATCCACAAGCAATTGATCAACTTCTAGTTGTATCCTTCCATTTTGTGGGATCTCATGCGATTTTCCAAAAATCCCCTTTTGCTCATAAACTTCAGTCATGTCATCATCAGAATGATGATAATTTTCGATGATATCTATACTTCAAAGTCACTCAAGTCATCATTATTAGGTGTCTTACTCCCACAATTTTCATCATTCAAAGGGTCATATTCACTATTTGACGACTCATTAACATTGTGAGGCCCATTGAAAGTCTCATCCTCATCATTCACATAGACCTCATCTTGACCTTCAATATTTTCACAAGCTACCTATTCATATGCATTTCTAGTACCAAGGTTATTTCCATTGCAAGAACATGTTCATTTGCATCAACTTTTCCATTTTTAGCAGCATCACTCTTTCCACTTAGATCTTCATTTAAGCTCACATTGATACCTTCATTGAAAACATCATTCAACACTTCATTCATAACTTCACCTATGGCTGCATTAACATTGACATTTTCACTCATTGTTTCAACCACACCATCATCACCAACTTCATTCATAGATTCAACTACCACACGAATGGTTTAGTCCAAACTTCTCACCCTCACCATTATCAATAGCTAAAGGTTTTCTCCAAAATTCATAAGTATATCTAATAGCATACAATGAATATATCTCTGATTTTGGTTCTTTAAATGCATCTTTATCACATCTACATCATACTTGAGGGGTAGGATATTAATGTTAATGTCATACTTAAACCAAAGAGTGTATGGATTACACAGTGGAAGTTTCAATTATTTTGAAAAGTGATAGACATCATCATGTGTGCAAAATATGCCAAATTTGTCGGGTCTTGGTTGCGAATCTCACATGCTTCACCAGGTTTCTCCACAAAATGCACCAAGATATCCATGTTTCCTTTGTTTAGGCCCAAATAAGGCAAGTAATCTTCAATGTCAACCATTATCTCCTACAATCCAACAACAACTAAAGAATTTGCCAAATATACTATTAAAGGGAATAACAAAGTAGGAAAGTCTATGAACATCAATGGTCCCCCACAATTAGTTGTCACCCACACACATTGATCCCCCATAAGAACCACAACAAATAAAAAACAAAACAAAAATTGTATTAACAATTTTTAACAAACATTGAAACCTCACAATATACCCCACTACATTTGGCCCTTTTTATAACAAAGGAGAAACTTATAGTAAGCCCCACACATTTGACAAAAGACACAAAACCAACAATTAAGTTGACCAAGTATATGCACAAAACATGACTGGACTCAAATACCTCTACAAGCGATGACCATGAAAGGATGTAAAGGATAAAACTTAGCATGCGAGCAGTCTAACATGTGACTGCAATCCTAGCATCCATAATCGCAAACAAGAAACTCTGCACAAAGAGGAAGGTGAGCAATGGTTCAGAGATGAAGGAAAGGGGATCACTATCAACACGAAAGAGAACACATGCAAAGGTTTAGAGAAAAAGGAAGGAGAACACAAAGATAGAGGAAAAGACGAGCTTAGCACCTCCATAGAAGAGAACATGGGGTAGAGGAAAACCCTAGAACGACCATTTTCATGTCTTCGCCACTATTTGCACGGAGAAGACGAGCCTCTATTTTGATTGAGAACACGAGAACATTGAGGAGAATCATACTCTGTTTGGTTCACTTAAAGTGAGGGACAATTTTGAGGTTTTCATAAAAATAATTAAAATTTAATGTAAATCGATTTAAATTTCCTCCAAATGGCAGATTAACACCGAGAAAGTAGGGGGTGCCAAAGAAATGATTTTAAAAGGAAGGGATACATATATAATTAGTGTAAACCTCAAGAGAGTTTATTGTAATTTGCTCTAAAAAAACATTACATGTGCACATTTTCCACTAAGTATATGTTGTGAACAAGGATGACAATGAGGCGGGTATGGATAGTAACTATCCGCCCTATTGGATGAAAATTCATCCCATGCTCATTTAGTTACCTTCCAGATACTTGTTTAAAAATTATGGTGATTTTTTTATATTTTTCAATATCCATGGATACCTATGAATATTTCTTAAAATATAAAAAAAATAAAGGAATATCACTTCCAAATAATGCTACGTTTCATGAAGATGGACCCAACAAAATGAAATTTAGAAGTGAAATTTGGCCTGGTAGAGCAGTGGCTTTTCAATAAGGAGAGTGCAAATATCGTCATTCATAACCTACCATCATTATTCATTAGGAATACCTCTAGTGGTAGTTGAGCTTACTTTTCCCATAGGATTGTTCTCTGCACCGATTAGGAGTAGTGTGCTATAAATCCTAGTATCAATGAAAAGTATGTGTGTTCGCCTCCATCACTTCTCACCCTTAGAGACAATGAATGATATCCTATTGAGTTTGTTGACAAGGGCGATGACTAGCGTGTCGATACTCCTCTGTTAGAATTCGTGAGTTAGAGTATTTCTTAATAGTGATAGGACATGTCGATACTGCACTTTATGATTTGATTAAGTATGTTATGCTATGTTTCTTTCCCTGATATGGTTTGAATTTATATATTAACATTTATCACATTAAAATTTTTCAAAAAAATTTCGTGAATAAATAAATTTAATAATTTTATTAACATACAAATCAACAACACTTGATGCATGTTTTTTTGGACAGTCTAATTAACAAGGGATATATGTTACAATTATGAAAAGGGGCACTGGGGTTGTGCTAGCTTCTTTTCCTTATATATAAGGATTTAAAGCCCCTCACAAACCAAATACATTTGAATACAATTCTAAGGCTAACTCATCAAAAATGGAAAAATTATGAACACCCAAATGCACAAGCATGGTGCTACTAGTTATTGTATGATCAAAGACAAACAATTAAATCCAAAACTAGCCCAACTTCTAGACCGTATGAAACCTAATACCATACACGGCACACCACCACACCTTTCACAACTAGGAAAAGTGGAAACCAAATACACCAACATATTTATTTTTTTTATCAAGGTAATAATATAATGTTTAACATTATAGGACTTGGAAAAAGCTAACCTAATCCTATATATATGAAAATATACAAGACACGATTTGTCTTACATTAAAATATGTGAATATCACCATGCATATTAGAGTAGAATGAATTCATAACATGATTGTATATTTGAAATCTTTGAACAAAGTTTTAAATTTCATAACCCATTTTTTAACCTTTGAAATATAAAACAACATTAAAAGATATAGAGAAATGAAATATTATAGTTGAGAAAGTGTTCAATACAAAAGCTATTGTGCATTATCAAATAGTATTCTCTACTAGAGAATTAATTATTTTCAATTTCCATGGAAAAATCAGAAGAATGAATAAAGTCACTCATTATTGTTTGGCTACAGTTGATTCTCGAATCCTCTGCAAATTCATGCGAATATAGAGACAGCTTTGGAGGTATTTCTAGGCTTTGAATGCCTCCTTCAAGCATCTCCACTACTTTGTTCATAGATAAGCAATCATTGAGTTTTAACTGTATACACCAAAGTGCAACTATGATCATCTTCTTTGCTAGCTCCTTCTCACCCTGTGTGACATCTTCCATTTATATATCTTTCTCTTTCCAAGTGGATCATAAACCAAAAATGGAAAGTAAATTTGGCTTGAATGCTCTAGATGGGGATCTAGGTTTTTCCCCATGCTTGCCATCTCTATCAAAAGCGTCGTAAAGCTATAAACATCAACCTTATGGGATATGCCTCCAATATTTTTATAAAACAATTCTAGAGCTATATACCCAATTGCTCCTCTTACTGATGTCATAGTGACAATGCTAATATATATTGAATATAACTTTGCCAACCCAAAGTCAGATAGTTTTTGGGATAAATTTTTCATCGTTGTGGGGCTTGATATCAAAATGCAAAATCCGCATCTCACACCCATGGTGGAGATAAGCAATCCCACAAGCTACTCCAATTGATATATCATATATTTCTTCATAGCTTAAAATGTATGCTTCCATCTTTGGGAAAAATAAATTTGTCAAGGGATCCATTAGGCATCAATTCATAAACAAGAGCACATTTGGAACCCTCAGCACAAAATCCAATTAGTTGTACTACATTCTGATGATATATTCTTCCAATTGTTGCAACTTCACTAATAAGTTATGTCGATTACCTTTCTATTTACTCAACATTTTTTTTGCTACACAAGGCTCACTACACAACTTTCCCTTAAACTCAGAGCCATAACCTACTTCCCCTAATTTGTCCTTGAAACCTCTGGTCATCTTAATTTCCTTGTATGAGTATCGAATAGGCATGAAGTTATTTTGTTCTAAATAGTTTTCAATGTATTTGTACATTGACACATGTTTTTCCTGCCATTTGTATACCAACAACACAATAAACAATGGCACTCCAAACAAAATTTTGACAACCCATAATTTACAAATAGTCATGGCAAAATCTGCAAGGAATCGAGTGAATAATTAGCTTAATAAAGAATAATTTGATTACATTGTATATTAGTCAACTATTTTAATTACTTATCAATATTTTGAGGTAAAATACTAAAATAATAAAATAAATAATATGACATGTAAATATTAGAATCATTTACATGAATAATCAATGAAGTCACTATGACATGTAAAAAGACTAAAACATTCATTTTCACAACAATAATATCAATTTAATTAGGACATTTTAATTTTAAATTTTCAATATATGAAAGCAAATAGATTATTAAGAGTCAAATTTCAAACCACCAAATATCATGAATTATTTGTACAAATATTTTTTTCAAATAATAATAATATGAATAAAGCGTAAATAAGGTGAGTTTCCATCACTTTTTTTAATACTTCTATGTTTAAGAACTCTTTAGACACATTCCAGATTAACAATAAACATATGAAGACAAAAAAAACTTTTCAAACTCAATTGATTTCCAACTCAAATATAACCAAACTAAAAGGTGAAAGAAGTTATATAAGTCATTTTTTTGTCATCTAAAATCTTTATTTTTCTACCTATGCAAATAAATCCAGATAGCCCTAAAAGTAAAGGATCATATCACTTACACATATAAGTTAATTGTCTTATTTTTAATTTACTGGTAATTATAGTTAATTAGTAACAAAAATTATATAATTTTTTAACTCAACTCATAAAATTTTAGCATGACTTACTTTCTATAATCATAGACTTCCAAAACTCAACTTCCATTGAAATATTCCAAAATTTTTGTATGTAATATTTTAATATGTATGAGAAATTTCCAAGGGTAAAAATTATATAATTTTTTAACTCAACTCATAAAATTTTAGCATGACTTACTTTCTATAATCATAGACTTCCAAAACTCAACTTCCATTGAAATATTCCAAAATTTTTGTATGTAATATTTTAATATGTATGAGAAATTTCCAAGGGTA
>CM023944.1:12742866-12789450 GCA_013407115.1 Glycine latifolia | reverse complement strand
TCATATTAAAAACACTTATAGATATTTTAAAGAATTAAGCAAGATTAGTTCTAATACAATAATGCTAAACCCATTTAATTGTTATTGAGCTTCTTGTTATGTTGTATGTTTCATGATCACCCAATTGTTCTACAATCTTGAACATTCCATCCTTAGCACGTTCTCATAAAGAACTATGGGAATACTCAAAACCAACATCAAATCACTAAAATTATAATCACATAAAAACTCAAAAGATTCATCCTATGAATGCCTATAAACACTCATAAATCAATAAATACTTAATTAAACATGATTCTTGAACATAAGATAAGACAAGTAAAGTTATTCATCTAGAAGTCAATTAGTCATGAAATAACACGTGATGCACATCCCAATATCATGCTAGCACCCCAAAAGTCTAGGAAGCACTAGAAGTCATGCGCTATAAATTAATGAATGTGCAAGTAACTAGTCATAGGATTTAACATCAAAAGCATAGTGGTAAGTTGTGAACTTGGTTATACAATGGTTCTACCATTATTTAAATATCTTTTCTCTAAAACTCCCCTTCTTAGAGTTAATGATCTTATTTTTAACGTTAGACCGCCAAGAGATAGTGTATAATTTGCTTAGCTTGAAGGTTATAACTCTTGACCTACAATTTACCCTCTCTTAAACAATTTCTAAAGAAATTGTCATCACTTTTAACTTGTCTCACTCCAAGCTCAAGAAGCATGATTGGTTCATATTCTTTAGTTCATTTAATCTCCCTTAGGCATAGTTAGCTCTGGAGGTATTATTGTAAACATTTCATTAAATTTTATCTAATTTAAAAGTAAAAGTAATTATCCTTGATCCCCTCAACTAAGCACATGCAACAAGGTATAATAAATACATTATGACAAAGCACAAATAAATTATATTATGAATTTACTTGTTAGAAAATGTCATATATCTCGCATACATATGCAATTATATTATTTGCAAAAAAAAAATGTATATTAGTCCCCTATTTGGTTTACATGTATTATAGAGACAAGAATCATGGCAAACAATTTTTATTCCATCATTATAAAGAATCAAAGATATGTTCAATCACAATCAATAATTAAATCATAATCAACAACATAGGACAAGCCTTATAAACTAGAGAACATTTCAATAAAGTAATTAAGGAAATGAGTTTATCCCTCATAGGGGATAGCAATACTCATAGGAAAATTCAAAAACATGCAAGGCTATCTAAAAAGTAATAGAAGTAACAAGTATATTCTATCACTCAAAACATGTGGCAATTTAAAAGTAGGAGAGATTAGATTTTTTCACATAATCATTACTAAAATTTCCTCTAATATCATAAGTCATTCCTCTACTTCAATCAAATGTGAGTTGCCACGAAAATTTGATAAATCGTTCCTATGAAATCCAAGTACCCTACATACTAAGGATTTGGAGGCATTATCGCTCTTGCGACAACTTCCCTCATTTCCCATGTGACGAATAATCTATGTTTGCTTTTGCATAACTTTGATCACCTAGTCCAAAGCTATAGAAAGCACCTCAATCATTATTCCCATCATGAATTAGTTCCAATGAATTTGCACACTGCCTCTCAGATATTGGACTGATCAAGTCCAACACCCAAGAGATTATTAGTAGGAACACCACCCCTCATATATTGGGTTGATCAGTCCCAATATCTAAGAGATTAGTATGTTACATTCATGGTTCTAACAAATAGTCCTATGTGGTCATTTGATTTTTTTTGTAACTGAACCCACTATCACAATTTGATTTAGGATCAAACTACTATGATACCATAAATGTAACACCTTCATTACAATAACAACATGTAATAAAAATATACTTTAAAACGTCCATAAAATAAGAATTTAGAAATTTCAATGGTTCAAAATACTTTAAATATTCTAATAAAGGAGTCCTTATATGTGTATAAATAAACAAATTTATTTTTAAATATGGGTATCTACAAAATTTAACTAATAATAAACCAAGTCTTCAATTATCCTCTGGCTCAAAAGTTCTTCCTTGAACTTTAAAAACAACACTTTTAATGAGATAATATTTCCAGTGAATAAAATAAGTTCTAAAAGAGTTCACAAATACTGTTGTTCTTATCCGGTGCGGTAACCATAGAATCCAACCATAATATCAACAAAATTAAATTAAAAAGGATTAAATATGTTGGAGATCCTTGAAATATACCCAAATATCGCAACTGATCCTTGGATTTTTTTTTCTTCTCGTTGGGTCCCTTAAACTTCAAGAGTTTTGTGGGAGATCCATATCATTAGTCTTCGTCCAAAATATGATGATGTATTCGTTATTTGGATATGTCAGCGATACACATACGATGCCACGTAAGAGGTATCCATGACATGGCGTGCCACCTGGATTTTTTTCATTTTTATATTTAATTTTAAAAAAAAATTGCCCGCACCCATTTTGTCCTTTTTTTCCCCTTCCTTCTTCCCTTCTTCTCTTCTTTCCCCATTCTTCCTCCTTCTCCAGCGACCCCAAAACCCTGTACATCACCTTCTATTTATATCTATCTATATCTATCTATTATCTAGAAACAATTTTTTTTGTAGACAGATGCGATTATACTATATTAACAATGAACCGTATCCCCGACAACGACGTCAATTTTGATAACAACTGTAGAATCACTACTAAACAAATAAAAAATAAGATAATTCTATAGCACATGATTAACTTTGGTCAACTAAGAGATACAGTCCAATTTGGTTCCTGACTTAATCCACTTATAAACAATAGGGGGGTTTATCAAACATTTTGCATACTGTGAACAAAAATTACAAAAAACACAAGCAAGAATTAAAGAAAAATGCAGAAACTAACAAAATTGATAAAAGATATTGTAAAACAAATTTAAGAATATCAATTCAATTCACCAAATCAAGCAATTCAAATTATCATAGTTCTAAGATAATGATCATATTATGAAGGTTCATTTAATATTATTAGAAGCAGCTTAATTGAATTAACTCCTAAATCAATTGAAATCACAAATCGGATTGAAATATCATCCAAACAATCTATGATTAATATTCAAAATTAGGAAATAAATCTATAACCTAATTAGTTTTCAATCCTAAACATATTCATAATCATGAAAATCAAAAAGAGGATTAAAGAAGAAGATGAACATTCACACAAAAATTAGAATACCAAACAAGAACTTAAATTCTCCTTGCTTAGACTGGATCCTTGGATTAATTGATTGTTTAGCCTTCCATAATCACCATCAGTGGAAGAGCCACGAAATTTGTGTGAGAAAAATATAAGAACAGAGATGAAAGGAAGAAGAAAAATAAAGAACAATGAAAAATAATTGAGAGAAAAAGAGAGAAAAGATTTTAATCATGAAAACTTGCACAATAAGCTAGAAATTTGTTTTTGTGCCCTTAAATAACTCCTAGCTACACTAATATATAGTGATTGAACAAAAAGGGATGGGCTCTGATTAGGCCCATCTAAACTAACTAATTATGTTAATTACATCAATCAAAACCCAAACTCGCTGCCCAAAACTCAAGTGCAAAGGTTTTGACTTCCAAACATAATTTGACCCTAAAACTGGCAAAATTAGCCCATGCTTATCTTTGACAAAATTGTAGCTTTTTTCCTTAGCTTTCCAGGGACTACTCATATGCTCCATTTGGAGTTCTTTAGAATCCTATAGGTCATATACAAGGAAGATAGGTCAAGTAAGACAAAATCTAAAAATAAGCAACAATTATCAATTAAGCCCAATTATTTGCCTAAGATCAAAACTGAGTTAAAGTGAGAAAATAAGAATCTAAGAGAAGTCAAATAAGTTAAGAAGAATAGAAAAATACTATACTAAAAATGCTCAATCAAACATCGACTACTCCCTCATGAACTCGGACCTCCACACATTCTTCTCTACCTTTGGCCATGTCGTGCATGTCACTGTCACAAACCCACGCACGGAGCTTCGGGCCTATAGTGGAGTTGTGGGAGGTTGGAATTGGGGGCAAAGTCGTTTTAGTGGCCGCAAAGGTGGGGTTGATGTTGACAACATTGAGGGAGTAGGGCTCAAAGGAAAGGGAGGTGATGCGAAAATGGAAGACACAATACTCGTGCATGGGGACGTGTGAGTGGTTGTGGTCGAAGGAGGGGGAGGCGAGGAGGAGGAAGATGCAAAGAGGAAAAAATAGAGGGTTTGATGGCAGTTGAGTTTGGATTTGAGAGGAAAGGGAAGAGGTGACAGAAGAATTCACACATGGAAGTCCTGGAAAAGATTAACCATAATTAAAGCTTAGCAAAGAGAGGAAAGGTTTGAAGGAATATGGACAAATGCCTCAAAGTAACATAAGTTGAAGCTAATTTCAGAAGAAAATGCTTGTGAGTTTATTCTACTTACAAGAGCTATACAACTCATCCTCATTTAATTTATTATGTGTTTGATGGAAACAATGAGCAAGGTTGAGTTGGTCTCCGCTTCAATTTCTGGCAATTAAGGGCTGTCAGGGTTGTCAGAAAAGTCAACTCAAGGGTCTTTTCAAGATAAAAGAATAAATCTAGGTGGAAGCAGACTCAACATTGCCTCCTGATGAGTCTCAGAATTCTTGTAATAAGCTAAAGACAATCTCAGATGATGTAGTTACCAAAATGCGCAATCATAAGGGGAACTAAATTGGATATCTTGTATTGGAATCCTCTGGAGAGAATTATATTTGAAGGGAGTAGAAGTGTTCGGAAAATATAGGTACGGATCTTGTCACCCTTAATTATAACACTTGGGCCATGTGATGTAATTAGGTTACTACCGTTTTGTTCTTGTGTATCGTGCTGCGGAATGTAAGAGTTAAGAAAATAGTAACAACCTAATTAGTTAAAATTGTCCAAGCCTTTTTAAGTGTAAGAATCTATGTACCAATGTTTTTTCAAAGTTTACTCCCTTTAAATATAAAACTCTAGACCTGCCTAGAGGATTCCAATAAAATATTGTCAATTTAATTAGCTTCGCACCATAATTGCCAATTTCAGACCCTATATCAATTGAGACTCTCTTCAGTTTATTACAGGAATTTTGAGACTCATCAAGAGGCAATGTTGACCCCTCCTCCACTAGTTTAATTCTTTTATTCTTAAAATACCCTTGAGCTGACTTTTTTGACAAAACCATGACAACCCTTAAGTGCAAGAAATGAAATGGGCACAAAATCACAACCTTGCCCATTGTTTCCATCTAATATATCATAGAGGTGTCGTAATTTTTAATTTCATACTAACCACGCGGAAAATAAAAATATTTTCAATAAAGTACTAGAAGCAAAAAAAAAAGAAAAAAGATATATTACTAAATACAAGTAGAAGTTCCAAATTCTTCCCTGGCCCAAACATGAAAATATTAATATCACTTAAAATTTCGGACAACGAAGAAGAAGAATACCAAAAGTTAACACTGATTACTCCATCGTTTCTTGTCACCTCAAGGTTCCGATTAAACTTGTTATTCACTCTGTGAAGTAAATTGTCAAATTGACTTAATGGTGTAGTTGGGAACATGGATTATGTTGAAAAGAATTGCAGAGAACTGGTCCTTTCAGGATATATTAAAGGTTGAGAAATTCCTTGCACTGGACAGTCAAAGATCTGCTCAAGCAAATTATAAAAGCATAGATAGACACAAAATATTTGATATCATATTGGAAACCATGGCAATTGACAGAATGTTAAAAGGATAATGTTTTAGTGTACCAGGCACTGACGATAGAAAAGGTTATCGAAAGAGCCTAAAAGAGCACACAATCATACTCCAATATAAGATTCACATCCTCTGCAATCAATATCTATACAATGTTGGTCTATATCTCCCCATATTCTTTTCCTTGTGTTTTTCATACCTCTCCTGCATATATATTTTGATGGGGGGAAATCTCCCAAACAGAAAAATGGCTACTCAATATCCTTGGCACAACTTATTTTTACAATAATTGATTAGAATTAGAAAAATATCAAATATATAATCATAACCTTAAATTATTGTAGATTACCTGAATTTGTAAATTGGTAGATTTAATAGAACCTTTAACGATACTTAACACCTCCTCAGTAGAGCAATATTCCTCAAGTGTCATCCAAATATATTCAAAAGTGACAATAATTTTAGAATAGAGAAACTTCAAACTTTTGAATAAAGTAGAAAATGATGCCCAATGAGTTAAATTTAATTTAGACATCTTGTGTGATGATGATAAAGGTTTTGTTCTCTATGCAAGAAAAATAGAAGGAGGTCTAGCAAGACTTCCATATATCTTACACAGCAAACCATTAAGCATGTGAATTAAGGATTTATATTGTTAACATTAAAAATTGCAACCAGGATCTCTAGCTCTTGTTGTAATTTTATTTTTCTTCATAGACAAATAAAACTTCTGCATGCGAGTACAGCATATGATTTTAATTTATAGCAAATAGAAAATTATTTTTGAAAATTATTCATAGAAAATTATTTCACTTAATCGCCTCGCTCTGTGTGGATTTGGTCTTTCAATTGTTTTATCTTGATCTTCAAGGTTCTTTCAGAAACATCTTTTGTCGCTTCTCCATGTTGTATTTCAAATGTGTTTTCTCAAAACATGTTCATTCGTAACTCTTTCTTGATACTTTAATAGGAACTTTAGTAAATAAAATCAATAATGTTAATATATTAAAATATAGAAGGTATTTATTATTTTCGTCATTCAATATTTTATTTGAAAAAAAAAATCTCAAAATTAAATAATTATAGATAGAAAGAAACTTAAGTTTATTCTATTTCTAGCATCTACCATTTGAATTGTCCTCAAAAGAAAAGCAACCATTAGTATTCACATCCTTTTTTATTCAATGTATACAAATTAAATGTGAATTTAATTTCAGTTTTATTTTTGTAAAAATAATTACATGTCAACTTATAAAAAAATCAGGATAGATATTTATTATAAAAGTCTTCAATTTCAGAGCCAACATTCAATACATACATTTAAGCCTTTATTCACCCAGATTTGTGACCCAACAAGCATCAATTCATATCAACAAAACACAAACATAAAAAGATTCAACCAAAGAGTAAAAGTAAAAAAAAAAAAAAAAAAACAAAAACAAAGAAACCAAAACAACATACAATTTTGGCGTTTCTAATTAAAACCATATCTAGGCATGCACCACCGAGGGGTACAAATCTTAAAACCAAATTTGGGCATGATGAGCGTCGCAATGGGTTTTGAATCTTATACCAGATCAAGGCATTCACCATACACACACGGTGAGCAATGCCATAGAGCGGCCTCACGATCAAGGAGAACACATTTGTCATCCTCTCAAGCATCGAATCAGATTGAGATCGAGATCGAGATCGAGATCTGAAACCAGATTTGTGACCCGACAAGTATCAATTCATACCAACAAATCGCAAACATAAAAAGATTCAACCAAAGAGTAAAAGAAAAAAAAAACAAAGAAACCAATACAACTTACAATTCTGGCGTTTCGAATTAAAACCAGATCTAGGCATGGCGAGCACCACCGAGGGCTATGAATCTTAAAACCAAATTTGGGCATGATGACCATCGCAATGGGTTTTGAATCTTAAAACCAAATCAAGGCATTCACCACACACACAGTGAGCAATGTCATAGAGCGGCCTCACGATCAAGGAGAACACCATTAGTCATCCTCTCAAGCGTCGAATCAGATTGAGATTGAGATCGAGATCGATATCTAAAACCATATTTAAAATGCACGATATCGAGATCTGTGCTAATGGCGGCTAGTTATGGTGAGCAAGGTTTGCAAAGGTTAATGGTGGGATGGTGTGGATTTCATATGGGTTGTTTATAGCTACAGGTGATGTAGGGTAAAGTCAAGACTTGGTCGCATTGGAGTGAGGCTATGTTGCTTGATGGGTTTGTGGCTGTGCAAGAGTTTGTGGTTTGTGGTTTGTGGTGTTGGGTGGCGGATCTGGGCGATAGTTGGCTAGGGTGGTGCTGTAGTGAAGTTGATGGTGGGTAATGGTGATTTTGGGAGATGAAAAAGAAAGTTTTAAATACATTTTTAATTCTTGTAATTTAATATTTTTATTCTTTCGTCCTTGCAAAACAAATTGATTTTAATCCTTTCAAATTATATTTATTTTGTTTTATGTCCTTTAAGCTATTTAGATAACCATTTTTTAATTGTTCAAAGGCTATATAAATCACAAAAAGGACAAAAAAATAAAACAAACATAATTTGCGAGACTAAAGCAAAAAAAAAACTACAACAATGAAAAACAAAAAGTATTAATTGTAAGGACTGAAAAGGTATTTAAGCCATAAAAAATCTCAGTCATTTAATCATATTTTATTTAAGATATGATTTTCTAATTGTTTATTGTGATTATAAATGACCGAAAAGTACAATTTAAATTTTGAAATAAATAATGATAGTTTTTGAGTCATCACAAGTATTTTTAACATTTTTAACACACACGTTATTACTTAACTAACAATAAAGAATCAAAATACACTTTTTAATATCAAAGATGAAAACAAAGACAAAAATTACTGGGAACATATATAAATCATATTTGAATTAAGTAACACTTTTTTTAGGACTGGCAACCAATAAATACTTACATGTTTTCAATCCAATACATAGAATAAAATTCAAATTTTTAAAAAGTAGATACAGATCAGAATTAAAAAATAATAATTCAAAATTATTCAATTTGATAAATTTAAATTCTTTATGCACCAAAAAGTGACACACACATGTGTGTGTAAATTATATATGTTTAGTAAATATCATATTTAATGTAATAATATGTTATATTAAACGAATGTAATAGTTAATAATATATAAATTTTTACTGTAAAATATGTTTTATAAACCAATTTTGTAAACAATAGTAAAAATAATAAAGTTTAAATTTAGAAAAATGTGTTTTTGATGCCTATATTTTTGGTTAAATATTATCAAGGTGTGCTTATACTTTCACTTATAGTGTGTGAATGTCAAAAGTCATATATTTACTAATTTTGGTAAAAAAAATTGTAGTCAATAAATATAATATTTTATTATATGACTGTAACTGGGATTATATTCTGTATTTAAAAAAACAACAGTAATTAACATCATATTCAATAAAAAAAGTAATTAACATGATATAAAAATAATGTTTATGACTAAAATATATATTTATAATTCTTAATAAATACTCAAATTTTGTGTTTGCTTCCTAATAAAATTTTTCAATATAATACTAAATTTATAGCATTACACTTTCGAGTTGTTGGGAGACATAAAACTCACTTTAATGAATTCTATGTCTTGAAAGGAATTAGGCTCTTACTATTGGTTGAGAGATATCATGGTGCTAAAATAAACTATACAACTTTGATTAATATGTTATTTATTTTTATATTGACATTTGCATGTATTCATCTAAGACAACAATCATGACAAGATTGAAATGAAATTTTTCCAATTTTGGCTACAAACATTGAACCATATTTAATTTCACTTTACTATTATTCTATAAATTCTAGTCTTCATAATCAAATGAGAGTATTTTTAAAATGAATTTTCTTATAAAATAACATGAATTCTTCTTTGTTTTGGTATAAATCACATATATGCTCCATAGTAAGTGATTAAGCTCTATAAAATAAAATAAAAATGTCTAAATGATCAAGTATTTAGCATAGTTGTATATCAAGACTCAAACTCGAAATCAGATATGGAACGGGACGGGACACATATAGGTATGTGGTTCTCCATTCCCACCCCTCCCACCAAACTCATCCCCATCTCTGTCCCCGTTCTTAGCGTGTATGAATTTTTTTTCTTCCTCATCTTCATTGGTGATCAAGTATTCCTACCTCATACTCGCCCTCCCCCAATAAAATAAAATAAATAATTTTTTGCTAAAAAACCAATAATTCTTAAAAAAAAAAATTGAACAAAACTAAATATGTTATTTATTCAAGAAGTCAAGTTTAGACGCCCAATTAGTCCTAACCCAATCTAAAATCCTATCATAATAAAAAATTTCCTATGAAAATAATATTCATATCACCTAAAAACTATCCCAAAACTTGAGACTTGATAAAGAAATCATAATCCCCTTAGGCTTATATTTGGCTTAGAGTTTTAGTTTCAGTCTTCAAAAAAATAGAAAAAATAAACAATGATTAGTAAGTATGAAAGTTTAACAAAAGTAATTATGTAATATGCATAATGTAAACTAAGAGTAATTTAATAATTATATTATTGGTACAGGGATTGTAAGTACATACTCATACCCATCCGTTTAAAAAAAAACTAGTATTACACATACTCATATTTGTGTCCATTAAAGTGTGGAGATTCTCCATCAAAGTTAAGACGAATGCGGGACGATACCTGCGAATAAGGATTTGTTTGTCATGTCTACTCGATACCAATAGTTTATATATATTCACACAATAAATAATTTATTCACAAGATAAGATTAAACTGCATTATTCACAAAATAAGAATATAACCAATTTTGACCTTTGAGTAAGAATTCATTATTAAATTTGTTGTAATTAAGATGTACCTGCATTAGGCATCGATAATGATAAGATTAAAATATAGATAAGATTTATTTCATATATTTTTTGGGGCCTAGGACAGTCAAGAACTGTAGACCAATCTCTCAATATACACAAATCCATTTATGGAAATGACCTTTCTCAACCATACCGCAACATTTTGTCATTTGTTAGTTTGATATAATCTCATCTCATTTATTTAAAAATATCAATTTTTTTTTATATTTTAACAAAAAAAAAAGCATATCTAATTTTGATTAATCTAGTAATATATAAATCCTCATTTGTGAAATAATATGGTTACATATCAGCGTCATATCTTTCACCACATCACATGGTTTGATGTGCCATACAAGACTTTTTAGTTGTTGCAAAAGTAATTATGGAAAAGTTTATCCAAATGCTTAATTATTCTTGAGTGCTAAATGCACAGTCAATTAAATGACACAATACATAAGAGATAATTAATAGAGTACAATTCAAAAAAATGGTTAATTAAACTATCTTAATTTCCTAAGATACAATGAATGTTCCCACCAAAAAACAAAATGAACTAAGGCTGAAAAGTAGGATAGTAATTAAGTTATAGGATAATATATTATCAAGTAATAATATAGCCAATTAGATACATGATATGCGATTAATCTTGTACACCTGTATATATATGTACATACACAATAAACTCAACTTTATAATGGAAAGCCACAATCCCTTAACTTTACTACTGCAGCTGTTCTATGATAAATAGCTTTTTGTAACATCAAGAAATGGAGTCTGTAGCTGTGCCTAAAACCAGTGTAGGTTGATGTACTTCATGATATACACCATATGTTCCAAGATTGATAGAATAATGCCTCGTATTCACCTGCAGGCTTAATCACTTGATCGGCCTTTCAGTTCTCCAAGAAATTTCTATAAAGGCAGAAAATGTGCCATTTACTCATCCAAAAGTTTTTAAGGAAAATTAGGATTCATGTTCAAGCAACCACCTCCACAGTGGAACTGACCCTCCTGTAATTCATCTACTCGGAAAAAGTAAAAAACTTAATATGCATTTGAAAATGCTTATCAATAGCTTATTTGAACTTATGACACAAGCACTTTTATAAGTGTCTGAGAGAACCTGTAAGATTAGCTTATGATGTGTCCATGAGCTATATTCATCTCATTTCAATTAACTTGCTGGGATAACTTACAAAAATAGCTCACAGTTTATATGAAAAGAAGTAAACCCTATATCCCCTTCAGTTATAAAAATAAAGTATACATTAGTGCTTATATAAGTACTTATTCACTAAGCACTTTTAAGCTGTTCACAAACGCACCCTTACTGTAGTGGAAACTCCTTCTGGAGAAGATCCAAATTACGACTATCACAAGCTTCCAACATGTCATTCCTAGAAGCATAGCTGGAAAACAGGACGAGATAGAAGGTTAAGTCTCGGAAATATAAAATAACAATTAATTCGAATTTTCACTCTCCCATTCGCCTCAGTCAAATCCTGATCTACTTTTCTCTGTTAATATATATTCTAATATCATACCTCAATGAAATTCTCAAATATTGCCATGCATTCTCTGCTTTTGGATTCATGGCAAGTGCTCGAACATAATAACGAATGGACTCGTCATGCATGCCCTGTAGGAAATGTGAACGGTATAGTAACTTAGTATTATCATAACACAGTTAAGATACAACATATAAAAGTACGAGTAAACACTTGTTTTGATAAGTATATCAAAATGATCCTTCAGTGTTTCATGTCAAAAAATAGCACTAAAGGCCTAATTGGAGGCCAACATTTGGTACTGAAGCACTATTTTAAAATATTTACTATTGGAGAACCAAATCAACAACACTTGTAATTTTAGAGAACCAAATTAAGTTCTTACTCTAAAATCAATACCAGATTAGTGTAAAAGCACCAATACTAAATTCAAATAAAGACATCAATGTTTTAGGAGAAATGACACTCTTTTGGAACTCCATCCTATTGGTTGAAATTTATTGAACATTACACAATTTTGTGGATCCCACATCCTATTTAATATTTCTCTCTCCTGATTTTGTAGTTTTAAATAAATTTTGACCAATTGAAAAGAATGTGTTTCATGGGGTGTGTTAGAGTGTGATAGTACTCCTTTTGAGATTGCTAGTTGGCATTAGAAGAATAGCAGCGACAAAAAAGTTAGCAGTGAAAAAGTAGCAAATTTAAGAAAGTCAATAAAAATAGGAAGGTGAAAAATCAAGAGGTGAAAACTGGTATCTTTAGATAACTCTTATCATTTTCATTCCTCCATCTTCGACATCTGTTAGAGAATGGATACTCTTTGGGAAATTTTGTTGTGTATGGACCCTATCAAAAAACTTATTTCTTATTTCTCTTGTCCAACAGTGAAATTTTGGTATTTTCATCCTATCTTCCTCCTTTTCCATTTCCTTCCTATTTACACCCAAACAAATAAAAGTGTCATTCTGAAGGCACACAACTGCAGCCTAAGCTAAACTTGTCCAAAATACTTGCAATGTGTTATTATACCACACCAAAAAGAATCACACCTAATAAGTTCCAATACATTGCACAGATGGATATCCTAATGTACTCCCAACCAAGCTACAATGTACTGCCTCTTGCTTTGGAGCAAACATTGAAATCCAGAACCAAAAATTAGATGAAAGTTGAATATTTCTACTGATGTAGCTGCCAAACACATATTACAGTTTAACACTTGCATAGCAGATACCACAAACATAGTAAAACCAAAATGTGACAGGAATGATTGATGATTCTACATCCAACTTGATATGTACGATACAAATAAGATTAAAGCCCAGCAGGGAACTGACCTGGTTTGCATAACTGATGCCCATATTTGCCCAAGCACGGACATAATTAGGCTTTAAATCCAGTGCCTGAAATGGTTATTGTTTTAAACAAAAGGTGAATTCAATCTGAAAGAATAGATTTAATTAAAAAATAGATTTGTATGTTTCCTCCAAAAACATGACTTTACAATACAATGATGGAAAAGGCAGTTAATTTAGGCAGAATGAACTAGAGCATTTGACTGTCTTCTTCATAGGTTGCTACAACTTTTTTTCATTTTTTTGTTACTTAGCATAGGAAATATATAATACTCGCCCAAAATCTTGATGCATCAAGTTACATTTGAATGACATGATTACCTGTTGATAAGCCATTATTGCATCAGCACTTTGAACACTGTTTGCTTGTGTTGCACCCAGCTTGTTCCATAGAGAGTAATCTTGCGGCTTAAGTTTCAGTGCTCTTTCAAAAGATGCAATGGCTTTGTCATATTCTCTGGATAAGTTGTACATGACCCCTAGAACTATGTGCACATCTGCATCATCAGGTGAGAGTTCAGCTGCTTCATTGAATAACCTAGCAACCTGCAGAAAGAAAAATCAACCTTCGAATTGTTAGATAGTATTAATGTACAGAGTGTTACAGTATTCAACTACACTCTCAGTTAAGTGAGTCAGTTAGGGGTTAGTTTACTACTTGATTAGTTAGTTTTTTTTTTTTTTCGATCAGCAAAAATAATTATATTAAATAAAGATAATAAACACAGTACAAGTAGTACTGCTGTGTATACATCCTAGCAAGAACAAGAGCAGAACAAAGGTGGCTTAAAGCATGATGAAAGCATGAAATAAGCCAGCAAAATTCTGACTTTTGGCTAGGTCAAAATAGAGAAGAGTACATGCTAAACCCTCCCCTGAAAACCAAAACTTTCCCTCATATTACTAGATCAACAGTGAAAAGGGATATCAAATCCTAACTCCAAATTTTTGAGCCAGGACCAGCAAAAAAATATAGTATCCTCCATCTCCTTCTGGCCATTGAAATCTTCACTATTGAAGACTATCCTATTCCTATGGTGCCAAATGCACCAGGTCAGAGCAACCCACCAAATATGCCACCTCTGTAACCTGATTCATTTATTTGGCAGAAGGAATGTTGGCGAAAATGCTCTTTCGGGACTGCAGAAGAAACCCCGACAATGTTTACCCATGACATTGATTCCCACCACAACGGCAGAATTCTATGACAACTGAAAAATATGAGATGCATCCTCCTCATAACTTCTACAAAAAGGACATGTGACATCAGTGATTTCCATGTTCCTTCTTCTTAAGTTTTTCTTTGTAGGCAATCTGTCCTTCAACAATCTCCAGGCAAAGCATGAAGCTTTACAAGGGATTTTTAATTTCCATAATTCCTTGAACACTTCATCCTAATATTGATTTATGTCCTCCCTATTAAGTATCCTGTAAGTGCTCTCCGTTGAGTATATCACGCTTGAGATTCCTTCCCATAACCAAGAATCTGGTTGCTGCACTTGTACCACAAGCCCCTGTATTTCCTCCATAAATTTATCACCATTTCTATTTCGCCCTCCATGAATAACCTTCTCCATTGGAACTGCCATTCCTAGCCATCCTATACTAATATTCCCATTTGTTGTATGTAATGTTGCTGTTGTTGTGAATTTTGATATAGTCTATATTATTTCTCCTTCAATGGCACCCTATCCTCCTTCCATCCATCTTCCCAAAATAGCACTTTGGAACCACCACCCACCTTCCAGCTTAACCCTCTAAGAAACCATCCTCCCTCGTCGATCAAATTACATACTAGACTTAGATCTCTCCAGCATATAGATTCTCTGGCAAACCTCCTTGTCTCATCCAAATTCCTCCATCCGCCATACTTTGACTCCAGTAGTTCTACCCATAGGTCATCCGGGTGATGAAACAAATTCCAACGCCATCTCCCGAGCAAAGCCTGGTTGAACTTCACTAAGTCCTTAATAGCCAAACCCCCTTTCACCTTCGATAGACAAACAGAGTCCCAACTCACCCAAGGGATCTTCTTCTGATCATTGCTTCCACCCCACAAGAACCTCCTCTGAAGCCTCTGCAATCTATTCACAACTTTCTTCGGCACCCTGAAAAAATAAAAGAAAAATATGGGGATCGAATTGAGGACAGATTGTATTAGGGTCACCCTTCCCCCAAATGATACATATTTCTGTTTCCATTTTTGAGAATTTCTGTGTTGCTGCCCATGAATTTCAATGTGTCCTGTTTCCTTTTTACACCCCCTGCTTCTTGAATAAACTTTCCATTGGGAGTCAAGCCCATTTAACTTTGAGCCTAATGGTGTGTTTTTGTCTTTTAGTGATTCAGCCTTTCTGTCAGTTGTGGGTCCCACAACAACACCAGCAGCTTCTATCTCTTCTGCACCATCACATGTCATCATCCCCACCAAATCAAAAAATTGCCGCAGGTGTGGGCCCATCTGCTCCCCATTTTTTTCCAGATTATTATTTTCAGCATTTGTCTCCCTCAACGTTTCGTCGTTGACCATCCATTCTGCAGTGCCCCCATGCTCCCTCACCTCCTGCCCTGTACTCCATGCTTTGGTACTGTCGCTTTCTGCTCGATGACCATAGAGGTTGGGTGTCAAATTTCCCCCGAAAGTGTTCTGTACTTCATCCCTGTTGCTGCTCCTTGTGTCAGAACTTGACTGGAACCGTGACCATCATGCAAAAGCTTCGCCCCCCTTGACCCGTTGCACTCACCATCGTCGACTTTTGCCACTGTGGCTACCACCGGGAACTCTGCGGCGCACAACAACCCTCAGACGACTCGCTAAAACCCGCCGAACTCTCGTTAGATGATATTTCATCTGATAAACCGTCAAATCTCCCCTTGTAGCACTTACACCTACCGGGACTGGCACTTGTCTCTTCGACGATATTGATCGTGAATTCGATCTCGTTTATGAGCACCACTATTTTATGGTGAATAGCAGGTTGCCATGGTGTTTTGATGAGCACTCATGCTCTGTCTAGATGTTGTAGGTCATCTGTATCATCGTCCACCTCCACCACTTCCCCTACACCCGCCACTATCTTTGTGATATTGTCCGAATCCCACGCATGTCACGGGACACCCCAGCATAGCACCCAGACCAACCTAAATCTAAGCTTCATTGTTGGTTTCCATTTTTTCCAAAGTATGGAACATGGACAGACCAGTTCGTCTTCTTCTCGACATAGTTCCTCTACTTTGGAATCACTCAGGCCCATAAGCAGTACCATGCTGTCACCAATGTACTTTGGCTTGATTTCCTCACCTCCATCCCATAAAAGTTCTTATTCCAGTCTATCGAACATATACAGCTTCCTTAATCTTCCTACCCATGCCTCGTTGAGCCACTTCTTGTTTTTCATAGGGATGGATAGCTGAATCAACGAGGAGGATGATTTAGTCAGCTCCGTTGCATGTTTTGGAAACCATCTCTTCTTCACCAAACAGCTGGGCGTCGCGACCACTTTCGCATATGAATCCTTTTGTGCTTGTTGCAAAGGGAGATGATTCCAATGTGTTCCTACTTTTTCTGTCTGTGTTAGCTGCACCCTGTCAATGTCCTTTGCTTTCTCCACAATGTTATCTCCTTGTGCCCCTTTCCTGTATTGCACCTCCTTGTTATTGTTCTCTGCAATTCTTCCTTCCTTTTCATGTCTTGGAATGTTCGTGTGCAGTTAGAGACCACTTATAATCAGATTGTCCAGCTGTCTCTCCAGTTTCATAACATCTTGTACTCCTTTGTAGCGCATAAAACCGTATCTTCTACCACTTCTATTCCTGTTCTTTGCAATGAATATTTCCCTGACATCCCCCATTTCTTAAATTCAAACCATAAATCCTTTTCTCCCATGTCGTCTGGGAAACGGGTGAAGTAGAAAGAAGACATGACTACAGCATCTCTCTAATTACTTTGTCTCCCTACCCTTCCCTGTGCCGCTATCGACACAGCATATTGTTGGTCGTACCTTTCCCCGGCGTGATAGAGACGTGAACTCTCATAGTGCCTCTCTTGGTTTCGCTCTCTCACCCATCCACTGTTTCTCTTTCTAACACTCTCTCTCATCTCTCACTTGATTAGTTAGTTAGTTGCCATAACTAACTATTCTAGCCTATATACACCAAACTGTATTGCATTCAGTGGCTTAATATCACTTTGTACTTCTCTTTATCGATTTTCTCTTTCTCTTAAAATAACTCTCTTTTCTCCTTTTATGATTCTGCTAGAAATCTGATATGGTATCCAGAGCTTGGTGAGATCTTCTATGGCGTCACAACAGAATGCGTTTCTTACCTCTTCCTCTTTTCTTAACTTGATTTCACACAAACTTGATGATTCAACTTTCCTTCTCAGGCGTCAACAAGTTGAGGCAGTTATCAAATCTCATCGCCTTCAGCGATGTGTAGCAAATCCTCAAATTCCGTTACGCTTTCTCTCCATAGAAGATTGTGAAGCAGGCATTGAAAATCCTGCGTATGAAGCTGGGGAACAACAGGATCAGGTGGTCCTCCTCACATGGCTTCAATAGACACTTTCAACGTCAATTCTCTCTCGAGTGCTAAGATGTGCTCACTCATACAAAGTTTGGGAGCAGATTCACAATTATTTCCATAAGCAAATACAAGCCACTGCACGTCAGCGTCGAACACAGCTTCAAGCTACGACTCTTGGAGGCAAGCCGATGCATGTGTATTTTCCCCAGATCAAAGCGATTTCTGATTCCCTTGCTTCTATTGGAAGTCCGATTATGCTTCAGAAGCATATCGATTCCATTCTTGAAGGTCTCTCGTCGGATTATCACTCAACCATTGTGATTATCGAGAGCAAATTTGAACCTCTGCCTATTGTGCAGGAGCGCTTCTCCTCACTCATGAAGCACCTTTGAACAAAGTTCAAACAATCTCTCTGAATCTCCCTCAATAAACTAAACGCAAGCTCAAACAAGTCCTTCAAGTGCTATGTTGACTAACAGCAATTACAAAATAGTGATAATCGCCCATCCAATGTTTGGATCAACAGCAATTACAAATCTGCTAGCCCAAACACTCAATCAAATCCTAGTGCTATGTTGACTAATGTTCCTTCTCGGTCAACCTCAACCTCTACCACTAATTGGATTCCTGATTCAGGAGCTTCATTTCATGTGACTGGAGAATCTCAAAATATTCAACAGCTTGAACCTTTTGAAGGACCTGACCAAATCTTCAGTGGAAATGGTAAAGGTTTGCCAATCACTGCCTCTGGCTCTTCCTCCTTTATTTCTCCTTTCAATACCAAAATCTCCTTGTCTCTTAAACATCTCTTACATGTTCCTAACATTACTAAAAATCTTATTTATGTTAGTCAATTTGCTAGGGACAATGGTGTTTTCTTTGAATTTCACTCTAATTATTGTGCTGTGAAATCTCAGGTTACCAATGAAGTCTTACTTCAAGGTAATGTTGGTCCTGATGGTCTCTACAGCTTCTCCAACATCCAGTTTCTTCTTCTTCTAGTTTTGCTTGTATTTCTAGTTCTGAAAACCTTCTGTTAATCCATGTAATAAGTCTGACAAGCCCATTGTAAATCCATGTAATAGGATCACCTCTCTTTGGCATGATAGACTTGGTCATCCCAATCATCATGTACTGCAATTAGTCTTGCAAAATTGTAAAATACCTACTTCTAATAAGAGTTTTGATTGATTTCTGTTCAGCTTGTGCAGTAGGAAAGTCTCAAAGACTTCCTCCTTCTTCTGAATCTGTCTATACTTCACGTCTTGAATTAGTCTATCGTGATCTATGGGGACCCTCTCATGTCCCTTCAACTAATGGATTTCTCTATTATATATAACTTTTTTTTATGCTTTTTCTCGTTTCACTTGGATTTATCTCCTCAAAAGTAAAGCTGAAACCTTCAATGTTTTTCAAAAGCTTAAGGCTATGGCAGAATTACAGTTTAACTATAAAATTAAAAGCCTTCAAACTGACTGGGGAGGGGAGTTTAGGCCATTGGAACCCTTTTTAGCCAGCTGTGGAATTCAACACAGGCTAATTTGTACTCACACCCATCACCAAAATGGGGTTTTTGAAAGAGAACACAGACATATTGTAGAACTTGGTCTTACATTACTGCATCATGCTTCCTTACCACTTAAATTTTGGGATTTTGCCTTTTGCACAGCTGTTTATCTTATAAATAGGCTACCTACAGCATCACTAAATTTTTCAGTACCCTATCATATGCTGTTCCAAATTTTCCAGAATATACCTTTCTCAAAACCTTTGGATGTGCTTGTTTTCCCTTGCTTAGACCCTACAACAATCACAAGTTAGACTTTTGATCTAATGAGTGTCTTTTCTTGGGTTATTATACCTCTCACAAAGGGTATAAATGTATGTCCCCTTCTGGCAGAATTTATATCTCTAAGGATGTCATTTTCAATGAATCCAAGTTTCCCTATGCTGACTTATTTGAGACTTCTTCTCTCAGTCAGTCCACTTCTTCCTCCTTTCCTTCAGTTCCCTTCCGTTCCTATTATTCAGTCTCCAAATCCCTCATATCCTACTTCTAATTCCCCTCAACCCACTCAAACTCATACCTCCTCTGTTTCTGGTCATTTAAATCCTCCTGATGTTGTACAGTCTGCATCTGTTTCTGCTCAGTCTTCTTCTACTCATCAGCCAGCTCAGTCTGACACTGACACACCTATTCCAGCATCTAGTCCAGTTCAGTCCTCTAATACTGAACCCACAGATCAGTCTCTCTCTGTTACTGTTGCTTCTGTTCCAGTAATCAGTTCAGAAGCCACATCCTCAACTATTAATCCCACATCTCAAACTAGATCTAAGTCTGGTATTCATTTACCCAGAATCAATCCTACACTTCTGCTGGCTCATTGTGAACCAAAATCTGTCAAACAAGCTTTGACAGATCCTAATTGGCTTTTAGTCATTTGGCAGGAGTATGAAGCTTTAATGAGAAATCATACTTGGGACCTAGTTCATCTACCTCCAGACAGAAAACCAATTGGACGTAAATGGGTATTTCAAGTAAAGGAAAATGCAGATGGCTCCATTAACAAGCACAAAGCCAGGCTTGTGGCAAAGGGTTTCAATCAAGTAGCTGGTTTTGACTTTTCTGAGACTTTCTCCCCTGTGGTGAAACCTGTCACCATCAAGCTAATTCTAACTTTGGCTCTCACAAATCAGTGGCCACTTGCTCAGTTAGATGTCTACAATGCTTTCCTGAATGGTTTCCTCAATGAAACTGTATATGTCTCAACCACCAGGTTTTCAGAAATCTAATTCTACTTAGTGTGCAAACTGAACAGAGCTCTGTATGGCCTTAAACAGGCTCCTAGACAGTGGTTTGAGAAACTTCAGTCAACATTAGTTCAGTTTGGGTTTGTTGCAAGCAAATGTCATCCTTCCCTCTTCATCTACAAGACTAATTCTCGCACAATTTACTTGTCTATGTGGATGATATAATAATTACTGGAAGTTTTAATTCTCTAATTCAGCACCTCACTTCTCAACTTAATTCTAAGTTTTCCCTCAAACAGCTTGGTTTGCTGGATTATTTTCTTGGAATAGACGGGAAAACTCTATATGACAAATCTCTCTTACTTACTCAGAGCAAATATATCAGAGATCTGTTGCAGAAAACTAATATGGCTGAGGCTCAATCCATATCATCTCCTATGGCTTCCAGTTGTAAACTCATAAAAATTGGCTCAGATATTTTTTTCTGACCCTACACTGGTTGGTGCTCTTCAATATCTAACCATCACCAAACCTGAGATCAGCTATTCTGTTAACAAGGTTTGCCAATTTATGGCCAGTCCCTTAGAATCTCACTGGGTTGCAGTCAAGAGAATCTTAAGGTATTTGAAAGGGACTGTTTTACATGGTCTTCATCTCAGGCCTGCTACCTTCGGACAGTCCTATCCTATTAGAGCTCTATGTGATGCAGATTGGTTATCTGATGTTGATGACAGAAGGTCAACCTCTGGTACAGCAGTCTACTTTGGTCCTGATCTAATCTCATGGTGGTCCTGCAAGCACCGAGTTGTTGCTAGATCCAGTACAGAGGCGGAATATCGCAGCCTAGCTCAAACTACTGCAGAAATCTCTTGGATTGGGACATTGTTGACTGAACTACAAGTCCCCTTCAGCACTCCTATTGTCTTCTGTGATAACCAAAGTTCTGTTGTTATTGCCCACAATCCGATCCTTCATGCCAGAACAAAGCACATGGAAATTGATGTTTTCCTTGTTCAGGAGAAAGTGCTGACCAAGCAGCTCATAGTTCAACATGTTCCTGCTCTTGATCAATGGGCAGATGCCCTTAAGTCCCTTTCTCCAACTAGATTCGCTTTTCTAAGGGCCAAACTCAATGTGATTTGTGATTGGGGTTTCTTCGAAGTATCAACCACCTTGAGTTTGAGAGAGAGAGAAGGGGGGGGTGGGTATTAGAGTAATGTACAGAGAGTTGCAGTATTCAACTGCACTCTCAGTTGAGTCAGTTAGGGGATAGTTTACTACTCTAGTTAGTTAGTTAGTTGTTATAACTAACTATTCTAGCCTATATATACCAAACTGTATTACAGAGTTCAGGGCTTAATATCACTTTCCACTTCTCTTTATCGATTTTCCCTTTCTTTCAAAATGTCTCTCTTATCTCCTTTTATGATTCTGTTAGAAATTTGATAGATAGTATATTTAATACATGTTAACTATGGAAATAGCTGTCACTGGAAATCAGGGATGCAATCACTAAAATTTAGGGATTTGATTCATTCTTACAAATTTATGACTGATTTTGTTGCACCCTAATATGTGATTATAAATAAGATGCATGTATGGACATATACAACACACAACATTCAGATTTATTTTTTCTATAATCTATATATTATGCTTTAAATAGTTTATTATATTTTTAATACTATTATATTTTTTATTCCTGTTATTCTATAGTTTATGATATTTTTTGTTATTTTTACATTTAAAAAAATAATAAAAAAGAAGCTAAATTGGGATCACATCATCAAATTGGGGCCCAACAAATCATAACAAAAAAAGAGAAAATAGAGAAAAATGTTTGGCCCAATTCCCTTGAAACCCTAGGAAGCATCAACTTCTTTGATAAGTGTTAGGTGCCACCACTGTTGTGAAAGTGCAAGTGCAACCCTAATTCCCTATGGTAGATGGTAGAGAACACAGATGGAGGATTATTGAAAGATCGTTGGCAACAAAGGGATGAGACTAAGGCTGTCCAACGACAGCACTGATTGCAGCACCCTGCCCGGTAATGGTGCAAATAAACCAAAAAGCCCGCAAAACACCAACCCATTTTTTCTGCTTCTTCCTACTCGTACGAGATTGTCAATCCCATAATTGAGCAAAGTTTAGGAGACAGGACCAGGATTATTGTCTACACAAATGACCCAAAACAACTGCTAAGACAGCACACCTCCACAAGGCTTTTCAAATACATCTGTATGTCGATTAAAAATTATAACGTGTTGTGCATGCGGTTTTTACTGTCCCCACTATATGTAATAATTCTTTACAGGATTCCCACTATAAGTAATCAATCCACTTACATCAGCATAGTACAAAGAATCAGCCATCTCAGGCGGGGCAAGTGTTCCATATTTTGGGTGATGGCGCAACCATCCATATAGATACTTCAGAGCAGCCGTTTGCTCCAGTTCTGCAAATATTAGCAGATAACTCAATATTTTATATCTAGGAATACAATGTTTACAAGTCATTTGCATCAATGCTTTACAAATTCAGCAAAACAGAAGACATATACAAACTGGAGTATAAGAATCTTTCCAAATCAGGTAAATACAAAGTAAAGCTAGTTTTTATATTAGCTTCTTTAAAGAGCTCTCCAACCTCTACAATTTTCATCAAAGAAAAACTCCAAAAATATGAGTAGGAACATAAAATGAAAATTATTCAAGCTAGCATCAAGGCTAGAAGTGAGAGATGATCTTTAAGCTAATTTGCTATTATCATTTATGTCATTCATCCAGGCAATGAATCAAAGCAATCACAAACCATTTGTATGACTAACACCAAGAGCAAGAAGCACTTCCAGGTTTGTCGGGTCAGCCTCCTGTGCACGCATCATTGCTGCAATAGCCTGTGTAATACATAGCAATGGACGGATCAATGCAAAACATGGTTAAATTGAGATAAGTACTGACAGTTAGACTATATAGTAATAAGGGACAAGGAAGAAGAAAGTGTCAGTTTTATACCAAATAGTCAATATAAAATTACATGAAGTGGCAGCATAAAATGTAAATGGAGGATTTGGATAGCGAGTTTATTTATATTAAAACAAGGCCTTAGAGGCAGAAAAGCAGTCAAAAATAGGTCATAGAATAATAAGATTTCTATTAATTACACCTGAATGCATTCTACCACTTATGTTATGAAAATACCCATTTTATATTATTATTTGTATACATAAAATGGCATATACAAATATACCATTCAGTGAACCAATTTTTTCCAAATGAAATTGGAAGCATAAACTGTATACTATATATCCAGAACCATCATTTGATGGTTTCAGCAAAGAATCAAACAGCATAATTCATTGAAGAGAAATACCATATCTGCCATAGACTGTTGACATACAAATACAAACAAATAGATAAATAGAATTGTTTGTTCAGTAGAATATTTTGTATGGTTCCAGCAAATTGCAGCTACAGAATAATGTCATTGCAAACTACACAAATAGGGGGGCTTATCATCAATAAGGCATAACCTAACCTGTTGATCATCATCATTCTCTGCATGTGCTATTCCAAGCAGTCTCCACCCTTCAGCATTCTCAGGGTTTTTTAGGACTTCAGCTTCCAATGCTAGAACTGCTTCACTTAAAAGTCCTTTTCTGAATAGATCTTGGCCTTCTTTGAGCGGATTTGGATGACCAACATAAGGATTTAAATCTGAGAAGACATACACACCCCTTGAACTGTCTAACTGCTGCTTGGCAGCCACTTGCTCATTTAGGAACCTTCATATAACCCCCAAAAGAGATTTTGATTAATAAGGGAATAATCTCCTCAATGGCATGTAATATATTCAAGTCTAAAGAGAAAAGATATGAGCATAACCCAAGCACAAGGACAAAAAATAAAAATAATAGTAAAGGAACAAGAACAACCACTTTTTAATGTTAGTAAAAAAAATAATTAATTGATTAAAAAAAAAGTGAAGTACATTTAGGAGGAATATTATCCTCCTGAGCAACCAAATTAGATCAATCAAAACTCTTTATCTTTAAATAAGATCCAAAGATTCTTTTGTTCATACTTCATATGTATCACTTAGTTTGTACTGTTAAAATAGGAGAAAACAGAGGTATAATGGACTGAAAACCGTGTGTTAGAGTACACAGCGGATGCTCTATTATATAGTGGTCATTACAATAAATACTAATAATGAGAGGGTATTTTACTTCCTCAAAATCAGATTCTGCTTTCCTACAAATCCTATTTTCCTACTAAAAATAAATATATATTATTTTGTCCTGATTTTGAACATGTACATTGGACCAATAGGAAACAGCATTTAGTTTGACAAATATTCATGGCAGCATCTATATAAATATTTGAAAAATGTCCAACCAACATTCAGTTCTCATTGATTCAGTATGAAAATCCAATGTTACACCATGTATACACTAACACTGGCCTAAGCCCTAACAAACAAGTCTCCTACTTCAAACAAACTTCAACAATATGACATCAAATGAATCAGAAATCTGTCACATATTCTATTTAAGAAATACACATATAACTGCTACAACATATCATACAACTGTCCTATGGTTACTAAACACATACATAACTGTCATACAACACATCAAATAACTGTCTCATCACTCTCATCTCATACTCTCATTATTTCACTCCTGCTATGTGGTATCTATAGGCATAGAATAGAAACACCTGTCCTAGATTCCAAGTTTTGATTTTTCACATTGTCTGAAATCTAAATGTCATGTCAATTTAAAATAAGATTAAGGGCAAGGAAAAATAGATGGCTTAGTATATGAATTTCCAAGGGCGGGTGTGGCCTTCTCTTGCTTCAATATAAAAACATTAGGAAAAGGGATTCAAGAGTGGTTAAGACATTTATCTTAAAAAGGAAAAGGTGTTATTTGTCAATCTATCTGATAAATAGTTCTGTGTTGAAAAAAACAATCACAATTCAGTCTGTAGGAAAGTTTGACTTACTCATCATACGCTTGTGCCCAACTATCAGAAGTGCTATCCCCTAAGGCTCCTTCACCAAACTGCTGACCAAATTCATCTGCCCAATCATTAACATTCAACTTTGAGAATTCATTAACCCACTGATCATCAACTGCATCATGCTGCCGTCCTTCACTTGTAAATTCATTCGCCCACTGATCAGGTCCTTGATAAACCTTGAATCCACAAGTCAGAATTCAAAAATTTGAGAAAAAGGACTTGTCAATTAATTAATCCTAATTTGCTATGCACCTTCATGATTTCATTACTTTGTATTTAAATTTAAAATAAAATCGAGTCAAAATTAATCAACCGACTTGCATGGGTAAAAGAGTGGCCTAGTGCATGAAGCTCCCATTATTTTCTTCCTTCTGTTCAGGAGTATTTTAATATTCCCTTGACCTGAACATTCCCTCTCTTTTTTCTAATAATCATTCTTACTCTATAATGCACCTAAAATAAAGTGCAGCTGTGTCATTTAGCAGTTATTACATAAGTATAAATACTTTGGAGTTTAAGATCAGTGTTTCATATCACAATTATTCAGTGCCTTTTCAGAAAGCTACCCTGTTTTCACTTAGTTTTATAACTGAATATATGGTCAACCGTAACCAAAACTACTTCTTGATATATCTTAGTTTTATAATTGAATATATGCCAATCAATAATATAAAACACCTGCAAAACAATATGGTTCCAAGCTCATTGGAGATACCTTATCATTTAAAAATTCTCCAGCCCATGCATTACCATGATTATATTGCTGATTGTATTCTGCTGCCCAATCTCCAGATGCAGGTAACGCATTCTCTTTAACTTGATTGTCATCAATAATCAACTCACCACGGCTCATCTTTGATACAAATTGACGGAATCTCGAGTTCTGCAAAACACAAAAGCATGTTATTGAATTTTTCTTTTATTTCAAGGAGGAAAGAAATGCAACAAAGAGAATAAAATATTCTTCTTAACACAGGCACATGAATATAGCACAGAAAAAACAAGCTCATCAACATTCAACAGAAAGTTGTTATTCCATACACATGGCTTTCAAGGATATCCTTTGATAAACATTATGGCATAGCACAAACAAGAGTCGGTAAAACCAATCTTTCACAGTTTTTCCCTCCTCAATCTTGTCATCTCTCTTTTCTTTATTTTTAAATAATTGAATAATCTATAGAAAAAGGAACAGTGTATTCTTAACGCAGACAAAGCACAAGAAAAATATAACAAAAAAAAATGCAAGGTATCAACTTAACACTACCCAGTCCCTTTGAAAAACAACAATGAACACCCCAGACAATAGGTTTAACACAAAAGGAGACCAAGAACCCCATTCTATGTCAGAATTCGTGATAGCTGAGACACCATCTCAAAACTCAAGCATTACATTCCAGCCCTAAACATCAAAAATCAGCATATCAATGGAATACTATTCCCATCAAATTACTCCTGCTAACATATTTAAAAAATTCAAGAATAATTCTCCGGCATTACAAAATCAATGAGGAATTACTGTAACTGTTAACATAGTAATTCCGAACACTCGTGTTGTCCTAAGTGACTTAGAGTGATGTCATGAATCATATTATTTTCACAAGCACCAAGTGATCTTCCCCCCTCCTGTAAATATTAGTACTAGTACTAGTCCACTACTGAATAAATTGAATATAAGTGATAAATCAAATACATTTTAATGTAACATAGATAGAATTTGTGCAAGACCTAATTTGTGTCTTGAGCACATGAAATTCAGGTTAAGGAACATAATAATAATATGTCTCGAAGTTGTCAAATTCTTCACACAAGTAGAAAATTTAGCTAAATTCAATATCTATCCACAATATTCACTTACAAGATTCACTGCTCATATTCTTAAGTTTGCAAGAGTAAACAATTATCGATTAAGGGATTAATTACAAATATCTCTCCCAATTTTCACATTTTATTTATCAAACAAAACAGTACACACAGAAAAAACATAGAGAAGAAAGGGTGAGTAAGTTAGCAAAAAGTCAAAAACCAATGAACTTCTATCTATTTTGATATCTCGTTTTGAATTACTGGAATGGAATTATTTACATGCTAGTTAAATAGAAACATAGAAGTCATGTACAGCAGAGAAACCTGAAATTTAAGGTCACCATTTTGGGCCAACGTGTTTGCAAGCATACGAGTCTGCTCCATTGCAGCAAAGTTTGGCATGTTCATACCTCGCATTTGATCTATTGATGACAATTGGGACTGCAAAATAAAATAGGAAGAGAAAATAATCTTTATGAAAAAAAGATAAAATGAATTATAAATAATAATTTATACCAAGTTACATTGAGAAATTGAGTATCTACAAGTACCAGTATAATCCAAGCCTACTGATACCAACATCAAGACCAGCATAGAAAGAATTGCATCAAAGAACATTGTATGAAACAAAAAATGATGCCTCCCTCCATTTTGAGTTATATGTTCTTTCATGACCTATTTATATGGGTTCTATTTATTTGGGATGTTCAGATTGAAATTAAAATAATCTCAAAACAGAAAAGAAATCAAACAGTCAGATATTCTGATGACATTCCCCAAATGGCTCTTTCCTCCTGATATGTGTGCTATACACAGGTGATGGATGCCAACATCCAGACCAATGAAGAAACAGGGCAGTGCATCAAAGTTCAGAAAAAGCCCATCGACAAAGAAAAAAAGCAGGGACTGTGAAACTGAATTTTAGAGGAATAGACCTACAATGGTAAAAAAGGCTGTAGAAGCAACATTGTAGTCTAGGAAAATCTAAAATTAGAACTTGGGAGTGATGCTAAGGAAGCAATTTCCACTGACTAATTATATGATGAACTTGTTTCAGAGATTTCATGGATTGACCAAAAATGGGTATTGCAGGTCTAACATTATTCAAAATTCAGAGTTTACACAACTTTGAAACAGAAATATGAGAGTAATATTACAGTGTTTGCTTTAGCAGTCAGTTCAGTATAACAAATCTCCTCAATAAAGTTCAAGGATTTCAATTTCACATTAATAGACTCAATACTAAATTAATTTGCATATAAAAAAGAGTAACTTCAAATTATAGCGAGAAATAGAAAAGTAAAGACTTCTCACATGTTCAAATTCAGACACCCAACCATTTGCACCATACTGTTGCTCAAATGAGTTAGCCCATGAATCAGGATTATCATATTTTTCCCTATGTTGACTAAATTCAGAAATCCACCCGTCTGGAGCAGGAGGACCAAGTCTCAGGTTGCCTTGAGACTCATTCCAGTAATCCTCGAGCTCCCGGAATCTTTCAGGCATACGTCCCTTACCACGGACACTGCTGTCAATATCTAGAGAGCATAGAAGTGCATTTACCTGAAAAGTAGTTACACGTGATGAGTTCAGAGTCAAGCTATCAAGAAAAAAGAATATATAGGCAAAGACAACATTTTATTTTAGGACAATTACCAAAATATCTAGTAGAAATCATTATTAATCACATGTATATTGAACAAATCATCACTCCATATGCTTTATAAAAGGAAAGGTTGGTATACTCTAGAGTAAGAGCTTCTCAAATTTCTGAGTAAAATTTTGGTGAAGGTATAACTTGAGAAGTGAAGCTAATAGACCTTTGACTCAATAAAATAAAAGGTCAGCCAAAATGCATGAAGAAACAGCTATGGTACAGGAGCAACTCCCAAGCCGTCTAATCCAGGTTTAATTTGCAGCCAAAAAAGAATTTTCAAAATCATTTTAACAAAATTTGAAGGAAGATTACACGGGAAGAACCTCTTGTGCAATCACACCAGAGCCTAGGTGAACACCCTTGCACCTAATCAGTAATCACAATATTGAACTTAAATCTCTAATACAAGCAACTAAACTGTTTCTGTTACTCTTTTCCCTCAAATATGACCAATTTATATTTTAGAACACTATGTTCATATGCATGCAATAAACTAATCTAAGTGAAACCATATGCAGGCTTCCATGAAATTTCTTACTTGGGCATCAATAAATTCTTCGCTTTTATCCGCAAAGAGATGCCGGGCCATTATGCTGCTGCGGTCACGTATGCATTGTTTATCACCTTCAGATAAACCCAACATCGGAAGCGGAGCAGGATGAAAAGGCACTCCACCACGGCTGCTATCAAGAAACGAATGCAAAAAGCTCGATAGAACTCTTTGTGGGGTCCCTGCAGAGATAACAACATCAACTCTGCACCTCTTCTTCTAATGTCATTATTTGAAGCATCCACACAACATAATTGAGTCCACAGCATAAATGCCACTAATTGCAGCAATTCAACTCAATGCCGCAAAAGGGGCAAACAGAAAACACTACAAATAACAACCACCATGGCAAGTCAAAAGAGCACGATTGTTTTCTAATAAGAGTTGTTGGGTTTGATAAAATATTTTCTGTTTTTATTTTATGTTTTCCAAAGTTTATACAGGAAAGGAAGACAAAAAGTAAGAAAATGATAAAAAATTGTTTTCACTTATTCTTGCACAAGAGGAATGGCAACCCACTCTCTACTATTGGTTGAAATTTGTTGAAAATCACAAAACTGTGTAGGCCACACTCTTTATTTAATGAACCACACTCATGATTTTATAGTTTTCACTAAATTTTAACCTATAAGAGAGATTGTGTTAAGAGAAGTGTGTTGCTAACACACCTTGTAAAAGTGCAAACTTTTGAAAACAGAAAACATTTTCTGAATACCCAACAACCCCTAAACCAATCCAAACACCTACCATCCAACGGCAGCTGTTGAATCCCCGGTGGCAGTTGGCGCATTTGGGCAGCCGCCCCATCACGCTGTATCTCATCCCACGTCTCCTCAAGACCGGTGGTGCCACGGAACCTATGCAAAAACTCCGAAGCCTATGGTTCCGTAAAAAACAATCACTTGGATCATTCATTCACTAAGAAGCATAACAATCAATCACACTCACACACAAAAACAATCACAGGCACAAATATCCGAACTGAACCTGAGAGTTTGCGTTCAATAGAGGCTTATCGAGTTCGGAACCAGGAAGCTGATTGGCGGGGAGAGCTGTGGAGTAAAATTGGGTTGCAGGGTCAGTGGGAGTGGATGTGGGAATCTCCTTCAGCCTCTCCTGTTATAGTTTTTGTGACCAAATAAAATGAAATTAGGGACTGATGAGTGAATAAATGAAATTAGTGACTGATGAGTGAATAAATGAAATTACCTGAGTTTTGGAGGAAGAGCCAATAAGAGAGTTGGCGAGGGAAGCGAGAGGGTTTGCGGAGGAAGAAGAAGAGTCGCCACATGCCGCAGCACCCGAAACGAGGTCGCGCATCGCCATGTTTGCCACCAAACTCTTCAACCACTTTCTTCTTTGAATTGGTATGGCGGTGGCTGTTTTGTTTGTTTGGTTTCGTCTGTCCTTCCCCTCCACCACCCTCTTTGGCTGTTTTATTTATCTCTATGTGCGTGCTATGCTTCTTGTCCATTTCTTTCCCTTTCTTTTACCATTTTTTTTTTTTAATGAAGGAATGCGATAGGATTGGATTAAAACTTGTGATTTATGTCTGAATTTTAAGGATATTTTGTTTATGAATGATGAATATTTTGATTAATCCTTTGTAATCAATAATCAATAATTTCGGATGATTAATATTTTAGTGGATTTTCTATTGTATGGCACAAATGTTTGTTTTTACATAACTGATTTTAGAATTTGTAATAAATAGATATTTTGAATATATATAAATTATATTTTAGGTTTACAATAAATAATTTAAATTGTGATATATGGTTATTTAATTATTGACAACTTCTTTTAAAAGATTATTGAAATTTATCTGAGATAAAAGAGGATAAATTGAAAGAGATATTTAAAAAAACTAAGTAGTATATAAGTAAGAACAACCAACATAAAAGGGTTTAACATTTCCTACTATATAAGACCTCACATGTTGTCACACCTTTGTTAGAGAGGAAAATATTGTAAACAAACTCTACCTATACAATATGGGTATTCGACCAGACCGAATATCCACAAATATTTCTCATAGCACCTTTAAAATATTGAAGCATGCTTGTCAAGTATTGTCATCTTGACATCTAAGATGACCCTCCCATAAGTACTCAGGTATTTGGCCTAGCCGAATATCCGAGTACTCTTGTCATCATGTCACCCAGGATGACCCTTTCATAAGTACTCAGGTATTCAGCCTAACTGAATACTCGAGCACTCTTGACACCTTGTCACCCATGGTGACCCTCCTATAAGTACTCAAGTATTTGGTCCAGCCGAATACTCAAGCACTCTTCTTAGCTAAATAGATCACTTGCATTATCCTGATGGCAATTATTAGAGGTTAACTTAATCCCTTAATGATGATTCAGGGCATATTACCTAAACATGGTAATAAGACACAAGGGCCCAAGGATCCAAGGCTCATTAAGCCATGTATAAATAGTCACAAGAATCTTGAGGTAAGGTACTGTTAATCCTCATTTAATACTTTCATTTATTGCTCTCGACTGAGACCTTACTTGAATGTTGGACTATTTTTTGTAGGTACACCCTCCGTTTTTGATATTGAGTACTATATCGCAAGAGAAGGAGATCCTCAAGAGGAAGACTTAAGGAAAAAAGTTACTAATCTACCTCATGCAAGTACACTACCTAAGGCAAGGACCTATCCTAACTCTTTTTTCTAAAACACAAGCCCTAAGAATGTCTTCTAAGGTTTTGATAGTCCCCTCACTCTCACCATATAAGTAAGGATGGTAAGTTATGCTAAAATGAGCTTGACACCCTTGGTGAACTACTTTCCAAAATCTAAAGCATTTGGTATGAAAGAAATTTTTAATTTCTTGAGAATCTTATATTGGGAATCTTGGTTTTCTAAGTTTGGTGTCTAATTTTAAAAAAAAACTATTCCCAAGAAAGAATATTTTATGAGAATGCTTTTTAGTTAGGTTTCTCATAAAAAGTTTCACATCATGGGGAAGGTGGGAATCTAACTTTCCTTAGTTAATTTTTTACCACAGTAAAAATATCAAGTTACTCTTATTAGACTATTTACTGTGATAAATAATTAAAGCAGCTAGTAAAAATATCACATGATTCTTTGATTATCAGAAAACTTGTATAAATATTCTTAATTCACAACCAAATTTTATTTATTCCCAAGAATTATGATTCTTAGGCATGAAAAAAAAAAATTCCCCGCAAAATGCCCCCTAAAGGTAAGTCTAGGATCCCTATTGAATTTATGTTAACTAACACTTCGTGCAAACTCACAATCTCTTAAAGATAAACCATGGGCAACCTCTTTAAAGAGAAAGTGGCCTAGATAAGTGATCAGACTTAGCGAGTCTATTTATTATTACTTCAATGGCATCACTCCTTAATTGGTTTAAAGTACCCATGACAAAGTCCATGGAAACACTCCCCCCCCCCCAACTTCCACTTCAAATTCTTATGGCTTGTAGGAAGTTAGATGGTTTTTTGTGCTTAGATTTGACTTGCTAATTAACAATTCAAGCACTTGGATACAAACCCCAATTTTTCTTTCTTCACCCCTAGCCACCAAAACGTCCTTTTGAGATCTTGATACATCTTGGTGGCTTTAAGATGTATCACAACTCCACTCTTATAAGGTTCTCTTAGAATTTAGTTCCTCAATTGATCATTTGTAGGGATCACCCAAACCAAGTTGCAAATATAACCAACATAAAAAGTTGACGTTGTTAGGTCTGGACGACCATGCATCTCATCCACCCTAGATCTTGATGTATAACATAAGTATAAACTATTGATATTCTAATGAGTTTTGAAGAGTGAACAAAGTTATTTTGTTAAAGGAATATCGTCCACAACTATAGAGGGTATGCTTTGTTTCAACATAGTGTTCAACACGCTATATTCGGTGAGCATCCACTCTTGTACATAACAACATAACACACTGTCGTAAGGTAAATTCATTCGTCCAGTATCAAGGACTAAGTATCACGAAAAAGAGAAGTGCACATGTATTATTTTATTCAAATTTCATTTGTCTCTATTACGTTTGAATAACTAACATTTGAATTCAAGAAAATGACAACATAGAAAAAGACTAGAAGATCTCCAAAAAAGATCCCCTGGAAGGTTGCTTTCACAAAGGTCAAAAAGCACATTCCTTTCAAGATAATGACACAAATGCTGCAATGGATATCTCAGTAAAGTCTATAAAAGGATGTCTCCCTTAATGAAGCAATTGACAAAAAAAAAAGAGAAAAAGAAAGAACAATAGTGCAAGAAAAATACTTAAGACGAAACTCTGTCTTAAACACTACACGTTCTACACTATTATTCTTCTTTGCAAAGCAAAGTAGTTTGTATTCGTGCTTAACTGTATATTCACTCTCTGAGTGTTAAGAATACTTGTATTCAATCAAACATTTGTTTGTGAAAGCCAAGAGTAGCTTAGTATTAAAAATACTTGGGTTCTAAGATTTAGAGGGAGTCTAAGAAGATACTGAAAAACAATATGAACACAAAATTAACCAAGAGGGGGATGAATTGGTTAAAACAGGGTCTTTAAAAATTTCTTTGAAACTAGCAACAGGTTAAAGATCGTATCACAAGGACACCCTTTTGAAATGAAGCTTTCAATCAATCAAGACTCACCATTCATAGAAAGCAATAGCAGAAAAATTATCTATTGATCTTGAAAAGATTAACCAAAAGATTAGCAAATAAAGATAGAAAGATGAGAATAAGAGAACACCAAAACTATACTGGTTCACTCCTCAATAAGAGAAGCTTCATCCACTTTCTTCTAACCAAACTTTGGCTAGAGTTCCACTATAATAAAATTTGTTCTTTACAAGCTTACAAATGATTACACTTATCAACCCTAGATAAAGAACTGAAATCTAAACACTCTTCAAACTTCTAATGATCAAGACATAGAGAACCTTTCTCTACTCTTCCCTCTAGAGAACCCTACTCTAGAAAAGCTTTAAGGAACCTCTTTGAGATAGCAACTTACAAGTAAGAATGTAAAATGAATTACAACAAGAGTTTAAAGGAGAGATACAACCTTATGATCCACAGAATGAAAGTGAATGAGTTTACCACACTAAAATCAGGTTGAAAGAAAGTAATCTTCAGATCAGCTCTCCAAGAAAACTCTTTTCAAATCTTGTCTAAAACAATTTTATCAATGATGCATGGGGATCTTGATTTTTGGAATAAGAGCTTTGAATCTCAGTATATCTTCTCTTAGAATCAGACGACTTTTGAAAGTAATGAAAATTTCGAAGTATGAAGTTCTATCCAAATCAAAAGACCCAACAACTTTTTATAGAAAACTGTTTCAACTAAATGTAATCAATTAAATCATTTATATAATCGATTATTTTCACTTAAGTAATCGATTAATATCATATTTAATCGATTAAAGTGTTCTTAGTTCTTTCTGAAAAAGATATATGAGCAAAGTAATCAATTAAACCGTCATGTAATCGATTATCACAGTCAGTCTAGCTTCAGAAATGTGCTAATGTAATCGATTACGATTAGATGGTAATCAATTAACACAGGAAGACTTATTATGTGTTTTTTGTTGTGTAATCGATTACCATTACCTTGTAATCAATTAATTAGTTCTTCATGGCTTAAGTACTAGATTACCAATTCTAGTAACCGATTAAGTCAATGCAAAAAGTGATTTTTCAAAACTTAACCATGAGTAATTGGCTTCTTTATGCAAACATGAAAACCTTATGCTTTTTCACAAATCATATGACTTGATTAAAATCATGTATGCATGCCAATGGATGATGTTTATGCAATGCAATAGATCATAAGATGAGGCTCTTAAACAACATCACAACATCAACATCAACAACACCTTTAACCCAAGTTAATTGGGGTCGGTGGTAGATGAACCCAATGGTAAGTCGAAAATAAGACAAAAGAGAGAGAGAAAAAAAGGCTAAAAAAAGAATGGTGAAAAGAAAAAAGGGAGAAAAGAAGAGGAGAAGGACTAAAAAAAGGGAACGACTGGAACATAGAGTTACTAATGGGTTTAACCCTCCACCAAGCTTATCGCTTTTCTCTACTCCGTCCTAAGACATACCGTCCGCCAATCTATATCTCACTCCATTAGGTCTTGATTAACTACATTTCCCCAGGTAAGTTTCGGTCGACCTCTCCCTTTCTTTGTGTCTAACTCTTGGTAACAAACTCTTGTTCTTACAGGAGCATCTAGTGGCCGTCTCATAACGTGCCCAAACCATCTCAATCTATACTCCCTCATCTTTTCACATACCGGTACCACTGATACCTTTTGTCGAATATCCTTATTTCTTATCTTATCCATCTTTGTATATCCACACATTCACCTTAACATCCTCATTTCTGCTACCCCTATTTTATGCTCATGTTGTCTATGTGCTGGCCAGCATTCCACTCCATATAGCATTGCCGGTCTAACAGCTGTTCTATAGAATTTTCCTTTTAGCTTAAGGGGAATGTTGCGGTTACACAAAAACCCCGATGCACTCTGCCATTTCATCCACCCTGCTCTAATCTTATGACTTACATCCTCATCGATCTCACCACCTTTTTGCAACATTGATCCCAAGTATCTAAAAACATCTTTCTCGGGTACCTCTTGACCAAGTAGTTGCACTGTGTCATGATTACCATCTTTAACCCGCGAAAACTCACACTTCATATACTCCGCCTTGCTCTTGCTTATCTTGAATCCTTTAGACTCCAAAGTGCTTCTCCACAATTCCAATTTCCTATTCACGCCATCTTTGGTCTCATCAATAAGTACGATATCATCTACAAAAAGCATACACCACGGCACTTCCTCTTGAATATCTTTCGTTAGTTCATCCATCACTAAGGCAAAAAGATACGGACTAAGAGCAGAACCTTGGTGGACACCTACCGTGATAGGAAAATACCTTGATGTTCCATTACAGGATTTCACACATGTGGTAACCCCATTATACATATCCTTGATTGCACTAACATACTTTAATGCTACCTTTTTCTTCTCAAGAGTCCACCATAAGACTTCTCTTGGGACTCTATCATATGCTTTCTCAAGATCTATGAATACCATATGTAAGTCTTTCTTCCTTTCCCTATACCTTTCCATTAATTGTCTCATCAAGAAAATAGTGTCCATGGTACATCTTCCTGGCATAAATCCAAATTGATTTACTGAAACCTTGGTCTCCCTCCTTAAGCGATGTTCGATAACTCTCTCCCACAACTTCATAGTATGGCTCATGAGTTTGATGCCTCTATAGTTTGAACAATTCTGGATATCTCCCTTGTTTTTGTAAATAGGCACAAGCATACTTTTCCTCCAAGCATCAGACATCTTGTTTGTTTGAAGAATCCTATTAAAAAAGATTGGTCAACCATTTTATTGCCACATCTCCCAAGCCCCTCCACACTTCAATAGGGACGTCATCAGGTCCCAACGCTTTATTATTTTTCATCCTCTTTAAAGCCTCCTTAACCTCATGTGTATTAATTCTGCGCACAAATCTTCTATTCAGATTATCAAAAACGTCCTCCAAAACTACATCACTCTTGTCACCATTACCATTAAAAAGATTGTTAAAGTAGTTTAACCATCTTTCACTTACATCTTCATCCCTCACCAAAAGTTTTTGATTTTCATCCTTGATACATCTAACTTGGGTGAGGTCTTTACTCTTCTTATCCCTCATTTTTGCAAGTTTGTAAATACCTTTCTCCCCATCCTTGCTCCCAAGATTTTTATACAAATCGTCAAAAACTTTGCCTCTAGCTTCCCGCATTGCTTTCTTTGCATCTTTTCTCGCTACTCTAAACTTTTGCAAATCCTCATCATTGGGACATTTATGCAAAGATCTAAAGCATTCCTTCTTCTGTTTAATAGCCTCTTGCACCTCTCCATTCCACCACCAAGTTTCCTTTGTAATAACTTTGTTTCCTTTGCTTTCACCTAACACCCTCCTTCCCACATTTTGAACACACACAACCATCTTATTCCATATTTCATTAACTTCTCCAATAAACTCCCACGGTCCTTCACGCAACATATTTTCCTTAAACTCTATTTGTTTCTCCTCCTTTAGCTTCCACCATCTTATCATTGGGTTTTGATCCTTCTTCCTCAAATTAAGAACTTTGTTGAACCTAACATCTAGAACTACCAACTTATGTTGTGTCGCCACACATTCTCCAAGGTAGACCTTGCAGTCAATACACGAATTTCTATTTTCCCGTCTAGTCATAAAGAAATCAATTTGACTACAATTTTTGCCACTATGATACGTGATAAGATGAGACTCCCTTTTCCAGAAAAAAGTGTTCGCTAGCATCAAATCATAGGATAGTGCAATGTTCAAGACATCTTCTCCAGTCTCATTTCTCGTCCCATAGCCAAAACCACCATGAATTCTATCAAAACCTCCACTATTTTTACCAACATGCCTATTTAGATAACCTCCTAGGAAAATCTTATCTTATCTTGGTATGCCTCTCAGAACCTCCTCCAAGTCTTCCCAATTTTGGTTCTTTTCATCTGATAGTAATCCCACTTGGGGTGCATACACACTAAGGATATTTAAAATAAGATCCCCCACTACAAGCTTAATCATCATAATCCTGTCGCCTTTCCTTTTTACATCAACGACTTTATCTCTGAAACTTCTATCGATCATAATTCCAACTCCACTCTTGATAGTACCTGTATACCACAACTTGAAACCGGTGCCCTCCACTTCCTTGGCCTTTTCTCCAACCCACTTAGTTTCTTGCAAGCAAACAATATTCACTTTCCTTCTAGCAAAGACATCTGCTAACTCCCTCAGTTTACCCGTTAATGTTCCTATGTTCTAGCTTCCCAATTTTATCCTAAACCCCTGGGCTGTGTTTGCCCACCACGCTCGCCCATCTGCGTGTTGGAACCCTTGCCTTTTTGTCACCAAATCCGAGTGAAGACTTGGCGCCTTGCCTTTTGGCATGGACCCTAGCACACTTTTCACTACATCCCGGGATCGATGTAGCGCCTTGCCTTGTGGCGAGGACCCTAACCCATTTTTCGATACATCCGAGGCCCGATGTAACACGTCGCTATGAAGGGAACGCCCCAACGAAATATCATAAAGGTTCATCACATAAGAATAGCTAATTTTTTATGGCCGGTTCGCAACTCCTAACACCAACCATCCTCCTTTATCCTGGCTTGGGACAGGCCATGCATGCAAAACACACATAGGCGGAGTTAAGATGAGGCTCTTAAACAACTTAACAAATTACATATGCCTTCAATTGAATGACATGTAAAAAGCTAAAATATGTCTAAGACAAATGGCTTCATCCTTGCCTTGATCCTCTTCAAGCTCCCCCTGTATCTAATAATCTCCCCCTTTTTGGCTTTGATAATACCAAACTTCAATTGAACATTATTAGCCTTCATGTGCTTTTGAGGGATGAGTGCTAGAAGCTTTATACTTGATAACCTGAAATCAGATCAGCTTCTTACCAAGAGCAAGTGGCAAGTATACTTTGCATAAATAGTGTACATTCATTATATTGCTCCCCCTATCTTAGATAATTTTACATTAAGTCCAAATAAGAGCAATAAGTAATTCAAATTTTAAAAATCCAGTTATTTAATTTGTATTTGCACATCATAAAAAATGTTTCTATATATGTTCATTTTTCTCCCCCTTTTAGCTTATCAAAGACAAAATATACCAGTTAGAACAAGATAAGCAAGGAAGATGTAAACAAGAACACAAAGTTTTATTCATTAATCATAAAATGCAATACAATAAAATATAAAAATCCATAAAGTAGCAACACAATCAGAAAAAAAAAATAGAAACACCACAACCTAAAGCATGAAATTACATTAACTAAATTAGAGATTGTCAAAATCTTTAAGAGTCATCCTAGTCTCAATGTTTTCTAGCCTAGTGGTAATTTCTTCCATGGAGAAATTTGTTTAAGTTCTATGCTCATGATGCAGAGCTAGAATTGCATCCATCTTTTGAATCATTAGAGATTCAAAAGGTGTCCACTGTTGTTGAGCAGGACCAACTTCAGCATCCTCTTCCTCTCAACTCCTTCACCTTCTTTAGCACCCTCTTGTGGAGCTTGTTCTCCATCCATTAGCCACCTATTAGTTGTCTTTATCAAGCCTAACTTGTTGAGGTGCTTCACAGTGATGAGGTTGTTGGTGGTATTGTCCACAATCTCATTGGACACATCAACCCCAAAATAGTCAATAAATATAGAGACTAAAACAACATATTGGAATTGATAACTGATTAACCTTTTGGTTTCAGCATAGTCTCCACAATGATGAGAATCCAGTTCATTTGAGTTGTTGTTTTCATCCCATACACCAGTTGAAGGTCATCATCTGTTACTTGAGCATGATTGGTTTACCTAGGTGTGAGGATGTAGGTGATAATGTAGTGAAGAAGTCTATCTTCACTAGTCATGCTTCCAACTCCTAATTTGAGTTTCTGCCTGATTTGAGGGTCTTGCGACATACCTCTATAGTGTCAATTTTATTGTATCCACCTATTTCTTCATCAAATTTCCTAACTCCTTCATAGGAAATTCCAGCAACAGTATTCCATACTTCTGCATTTATCTCCATGACAACTCCATTCACTTGGGAATGAAGAGTACCATCCATGCTATCCTTGGCACAAGTGTAGAACACTTTGACCAACTCAAGGTAGAAGGTACCCTTCATCTCAAGGAACTTCTTCAGTCTTTGAGCTTCTAGCATAGCAAGGAATTTGAATCCCTCATCAACGAACCAATCAAGGTTAAGGTACTTAGGGGGACAGACCAACTTGGTGGTATTGAACTGTATAAAATTTTGCATTTCAACATCATTAGTGAAACGGGAATTAAGCCTATTCACTGTAGCATTGGATGATTCTCCTTCCTTCCTTTTGCTGGTTTTGGTTCTTTTAGGGGCAGACATGGTGTGTTTAGGTTGAAGAATGAATGAGCAGAGGTTTGGGTTATAAGAGAGAGAGGTAGAGCGCAAAAAAATTGCATAGTTTGCATAGGAGAGAGAGATTTTTCAGATGTGAGGTGTCACCCTTTGAAAGCTTGTATTTATGGAGTTCTTTAGAGGTTAATTTTGAATATCAAATCTTAGCAATAGCTATTTTGAGTTTCAACAGGATTTATTGCTCAGAAACCAATTTGAAATTTGAAATTAGAGATGGATTGTCAGTTTAGATTTTAAAAAATATTGCAGCTTTTTGTAGAAACGCCATATATAATCGATTACATAAGCTTGGTAATCGATTATTTTAAGGCCAAGTCAGTCTCTGAATCAGAGCGTAATCGATTAATAGAGGTGTAATCTATTACTCCAAAGAGATTTGTAAACAGATTTAGCTCTCAACTATTAAGTAATCGATTAAAACGTAGCATAATCTATTACTCCAGGGAATTTATGTTTCTTGATTCATTTAAAACATCAAGTAATTGATTAATTTGTTAAGTAATCGATTACTCTAGGGAGGTTTTCATTTTGAAGTGCACTGATAGTACCAAGTAATCAATTAATTCGCACTGTAATCGATTACTCCAGTGAAGTTTTGGCTCTAAATTTGTCTCTAAACTTCAAATAGTCAATTATTCCACATAGTAATTGATTACTCCAAACAATTATGCAGATTGAACAGTGTATTTCAACAGGATTTCCATTTTCAATCATATTTGATGCATGGTCATTTTTAAGTGAAATATTATGTAGTAAGGTTGAAAATACAATGAATACCTAATCCAATAAACCAAGAGGGGGGGTGAATTGGTTTTTGACCCTTTTTTGAACTTTTTCTTGAAAATCAAAACTCAGCGGAAGATTTAATTTGGATCGTATCTTATATCAAAACAACTTTAGAAACCAGTTTTTCTTCTCCAATCAATTAACTCTTGTGTTGACTCAAAGTTTGAATTGATACACAAAATAATATCTCAAGCAATTAATGAAATGTATCTCAAAACATAACTGCACACAAATTTATACTGGTTCACCTCCAACCACTGAGGCTACATCCAGTTTGCCTTCTAATCCAAACCAGATTAGAGTTCCATTAACAGATTTTAATTCTTTACAAGCAATCAACAAGGTCTCTTTTACCCACCCTAGGCAAAACTCTAAATCTAGTCCCTAGATTTATCAAAAGACCTAGAACCTGAGAACACTACTCAGTTCTACCCACTAGAAAACCCTTTCTAGTAATGCTTTAAAGAAACCCAACTGTTACATGGAAAGATTCAACACAAGTTCCAGAAAATAAAAGAAGAATATTACAAAGAACACAACTTGATGTTCAAGAAGGATATCACCTTATATTCCTTTGCAGCTTAAAGGATATACACGAATTTTATAACCTGAGATGATGAATGATATGCTTTCTTGATTGATCTTGACACAGCTCAATGCATGAATGATCACAAAACAATTCCTTCTCTTAATCAAGCTTCATGATTCTAACTCATATGAACAACACAACCAAAATGATTCTCTCTTTTAAACTTTGGAGCACTCAGAGACTATTAAAACACTTGTATGAATGAAAGCTCTCGAAATCAATCTCTTGTTTTCTGAGTCAATGCATGTCTATTTATAAAAAGACAGATTTAACAGACTGTAATCGATTATTTCGTATATGTAATCGATTATTTTAACATATGTAATCGATTATTCCGTCTAATTAATCGATTAAACTGTTCATGATATTTCTGGAAATTTTGAACGAACAAAGTAATCGATTATTTGACCATGTAATCGATTACGCCAGAATTACATGTTAGAACCACAAGCATAGATAATCGATTATAATGTGATTTAATCGATTACGCCAGAAGTATTCATATTACTATATAGCACATTTTATCGATTACGAATATTTGGTAATCGATTAAACCAGTTCATAGGCTAAACAGGATTATGCAGATGCCTTATGTAATCGATTATATGCCTTATGTAATCGATTACATCAGTGAGAAAACATTTTATGCAAGTTTTAAACTCATAAATGTATTTCTAATCAAATGCATATACTTATGTGATTCTTATCCTAAGAATGAATGCATGCATGTCTGATTTCTTTATTAATTGCAAAGGATTATTAGATTTTAACCTTTATGAACCAAGCTTAACAAAAAGAAAAATTACAAATGCCATGAGTGGACATGAATCAAATATCAAAACACTTCTTGTCTTCTGATTCTTCTGACACTTGAATCTAACAAAGGTGTATAATAAGCATGCTAGCATATATTGGACTCATCAAGGATACCTAGCATGTTTCTGAGATCATATAATCTATCTCTAGATAAGGGTTTGGTAAAGATATCAGTCAATTGATTGTTAGTATCAATAAACTCAATTTTGATATTACCCTTTTGGATGTGATCCCTTAGAAAATGATGTCTGATCTCTATGTGTTTTGTCCTTGAGTGCATGACTGGATTCTTTGATAGGTTTATTGCACTTGTGTTGTCACGCAGTAAGGGAATTTCATTCATCTCCACACCAAAATCTTGGAGTTGTTGCTTAAGCCACAAACTTTGTGCACAACAACTTTCAGCTGCTATGTATTCAACTTCTGTTGTTGAAAGAGCAGCACATGATTTCTTCTTACACTGCCATGAGATTAGTGAGCTTCCCAACACATGGCATGTTCCACTAGTGTTTTTCCTATCAAGTTTGCATCCTGCAAAATCAAAATCTGAGTAGCCAATTAAATTCAATGATGCACCATTGGGATACCAAAGACCAACTCTTGGAGTTGATTTGAGGTATTTGATGATTATCTTGACTGCTGTGAGGTGTGACTCCTTTGGATTTGCTTGATATCTTGCATACAAGCACACACTCAACATTATATCTAGTCTACTTGCAGTCAAGTACAATAAAGATCCAATCATCCTTCTATATTTTGACTCATCAACCCTCTTGCCTTTTTCATCTGAATTAAGGTAAGTTGAGGTTGCCATTGCAGCATCTTTACTCTTCTCCATGTCAAAATTTTTTATCACTTCAAGGTAATATTTAGTTTGGCTGAGAAATGTTTCATTCTTCATTTGCTTCACTTGAAGTCCAAGAAAGAATGTCAATTCTCCCATCATAAACATTTCAAACTCATTCTGCATAGAGATAGAAAATTCTTTGCACAAAGAATGATTAGTAGAACCAAATATTATATCATCAACATATACTTGAACCAATAATAAATCATTGCCATGCTTTTTGATGAACAAGGTTTTGTCAACTTGTCCTCTTATGAAAGATTGGCTAAGCAAGAAGTTGCTCAATCTTTCATACCAAGACCTAGGAGCTTGTTTCAATCCATAAAGAGCTTTATTTAGTTTAAAAATATGGTTTGGATATTTGAAATCAACAAAATCAGGAAGTTGATCAACATAGATTTCCTCCTCAATATATCTATTTAAAAAGTACTATTTACATCCATTTGAAACAGTTTAAAATCCATTAAGCATGTGATTGAGTATTTTTAGTTTAATATTTTTCTATTATTCTTAGCTTATTTGAATTCTCTTGGACTTTTATTTTCCCATTTTAATTCAGTTTTTGCCTTAGGCAAACAAGTGGGCTTAATTAATAATTGTTGCTTATTTTCGGAGTTTTTGTTTACTTGACCTATCTTCCTCGTGCAGGGTCTAGAGAGCTCTATAGAACTCCAAATGGCGCACATGAGTAGTCCTTGGAAAGATAAGGGAAAGATATACAAGTATGTCAGAGATAAGCCGAGGCCAATTCTATCATTTTGATGGTCATTTTAGGCTTGGAAGTCACAACCACTGCACTTGAATTTTAGACTGCGGAATTGGTGTAATTAATAATTAGTTAGATTAGTTAGGTTTCATTATGGCCCATCCTTTCTTACTAACTTAGTCACTAAATTTTAGTGATTTTAGTTATTTGGATGGACACACTTCATTTTAGCACAAACACATTTTGTAGTGATTTTTAGAAATTTTTAGAATTAAAACCCTTTCTCTTATTTTCTCTTAACTGTTCTTCATTGTTCTTCATTTTCATTTATGTTCTTCCATTTTATTGCACTAATTTAGATGATGATCATGGAAGGCTAAACAATCAATCAATCCCAGGATCCAAGCCCAAGCAAGGGGAATTTGAGTTCTGGTTTGGTATTTCAAATTCTGTGTGAATGTTCACTTTCTTCTTCAATCCTCTATTCAATTTTCATGATTATGAATGTGTTTAGGATTGAAAATGGATTAGGTTATGGATTCATTTCCTAATTTCAAATTTTAATCATAGATTATTTGGATGATATTTCAATTAGGTTTGTGGTTTCAATTAATTTAGGGGTTAATTCGATTGAACTGCTTCTAATGAAATTGAATGAACTTTCACAACAAAATCATTATCTGAGAACTAGGATAATTTGTATTGCTTGGTTTGGTGAATTGGATTGATGCTTTTTAATCTATTTTAGAATACCTTTTATCATTTCTATTAGTTTCTATTTTGCTACATTTTTCTGCAATTTTCATTTATCGCATGCAAACTATTTGATAAAAATCCCCCATATTATTTACTAGTAAATTGAAGTTGGAACCATATTGATTGTGTCTCTGAGTCGACCTAGGTTAATTCTATGCTACAGAATTAGCGTAGTTTAATTGTTTTGAAGCGATATGACATCGGTTATCAGCATGCATATGCAAGTAGTAACCTAATAAACCTTGCTACTAGAGCATAGATCTCTTCATAATCTATGCCTTTCTTTTGGTTGTAACCTTTTGCAACCAATCTAGCTTTGTTTCTGACTATGATTCCACTTTCATCAAGTTTGTTCCTAAAAACCCACTTGGTGTCAATAGGTTTGTGAGAAGAAGGTCTAGGAACAAGTTCCCAAACTTCATTTCTCTTGAACATTCAGTTCATCATGCATGGCAAGCATCCAATGTTTATCAAGTAAAGCTTGGTCAATGCTCTTAGGTTCAATTTGTGAAACAAAAGTCATATCACAACAGAGATTTCTTAGTGAAGATCTAGTAGATACTCCCTTAGTGACTTCACCAATTATGTTGTCAAGGGAGAGATCTCTTGTAGTTCTCCAATCTTTAGGCTTTTGGATAGGTGTTGATTGTTCCATTTCTGCCATTGGTTCTTCCTTTTCCTTTTCATTTGATCCATTTAATTGTATATTCTCTTCTATAGGGCCTGCATCATTTTCACACTTCTTTTCCTCTTTAGAGGAGTTAGATTCATCACAAATAACATGAACTGATTCTTCCATGCTTAAGGTTCTCTTATTAAAGACTCTATATGCTTTGCTTTGTAATAAGTATCCAAGAAAGATGGCTTCATCAGCCTTAGAGTCAAACTTGCCAAGAGATTCCTTACCATTATTTAAAACAAAACATTTGCAACCAAATGCTCTTAGGTGAGATATGTTTGGTTTTATACCTTTGTATAGTTCATAAGGAGTTTTCTTCAAAATATGCCTTATTATTAATCTATTCAAAGTGTAGCAAATTGTACTCACAACATCAGCCCAAAAATGTTTAGGCAAATTTGTCTCATTAAGAAGAGTTCTAGCTCCTTCTTCAAGGGATCTATTTTTTCTCTCCACAACACCATTTTGCTGAGGTGTTCTTGGAGTTGAAAAATTGTGGTTGATTCCATTTTCTTCACAAAACTTTTCAAAGTACTCATTTTGGAATTCACCACCATGATCACTTCTTATTGAGATAATTTTGCACCCTTTTTCATTTTGAAT
>CM023944.1:12695598-12742766 GCA_013407115.1 Glycine latifolia | reverse complement strand
TGTACTCACAACATCAGCCCAAAAAATGTTTAGGCAAATTTGTCTCATTAAGAAGAGTTCTAGCTCCTTCTTCAAGGGATCTATTTTTTCTCTCCACAACACCATTTTGCTGAGGTGTTCTTGGAGTTGAAAAATTGTGGTTGATTCCATTTTCTTCACAAAACTTTTCAAAGTACTCATTTTGGAATTCACCACCATGATCACTTCTTATTGAGATAATTTTGCATCCTTTTTCATTTTGAATGAGCTTGGCTAATTTTCTAAATTCCATGAAAGCATCACTCTTGGATCTTATAAACAAAGTCCATGTGAATCTAGAATAATCATCAACAATTACAAGCCCATAGAAATTACCTCCTAAGCTCATAGTTCTAGAAGGACTAAATAAATTCATATGAAGCATTTCAAGGGGTCTTGAGGTAGAAACAACATTTTTATTTTGAAAAGAAATCTTGGTTTGTTTCCCCTTTTGACAAGCATTACATAGTTTGTCATTTTCAAATTTTAGTTTAGGTAAGCCAATGACTAAGTCTTTTCTTATAAGCTTGTTCATGTGATACATGTTAATGTGACTTGCCCTCCTATGTCAAGATTCATCAACTTTACTTACTAGGCAATCAGTGTTGTAAATGAGTGCATATTCTATAGAAACTAAGTAGATATTACCTTTTCTTTTACCTACCTGGATAACCTTACCGGATTGACCATTACATATTAAACAACAATTTTTATTGAAGGAAACTTTGAATCCTTTATCACATACTTGACTTATTCTTAGGAGATTGTGCTTTAAACCTTTCACATAAAGAACATTTTTTATCATTGTTTTGAAGCTGTCTCCTATGTTTCCTTCTCCAACTATCTTCCCTTTGTTGTTGTTGTTGTCATGAGTGGCAAATCCTCCATCTTTTAGTGTAACATTTGTAAGCATGGATATGTCACCTGTCATGTGTCTAGAGCATCTGCTATCAAGGTACCATAATGACGATTTTGCTCTAAGACGTACCTCTGATTCAGCACTTGAGAATTCTTCATCTTCACTTATTGTAGAAGTGAGGCATACATTAGCTTCTTCATTCTCACTTGTTGATTCAGAAGTTGTTGAGTCATTGTCTTTCCATGCTATGTAGGCTTTCTTTGGCTTTCTTCTTTCTTTGTCTTCTTTTCACTTAATTGCTTCTTTAAGAATATAGGACAATTAGATTTAATGTGGCCTAGCTTACCACATTTGAAGCAGGTGAAGTTTGTGTTGTTATTATTGTTGTCATTTCTTTTGTTGAATTTTGAGAACTTCTTATTCTTTTTGTTCTTCATGAATTTGATGATTATCTTGACTATTAGGTTCAAGCGTTCATCACTTTCATCTTCACTTGAGTCTTCTTCTTTTTCCACACTAGATGATGCAACTTTCAAGGCTATACTCTTTTGTTTCTTATCTGCATCTTCTGCATGTGTTAGTTGTGACATTTCTAATTCATACGCAAGAAGCTTACCAAAAAGTGCAGCCATGGACATCTTGGAAAGATCTTTTGATTCCTTTATTGTTGTTACCTTTGGTTGCCACGGTCTCTTAAGACACTTCAGGATTTTGATGTTTAATTCTTCAACATCAAATATCTTTCCAAGACCAAAAAGATGATTTACAATGTGAGTGAATTTTGTTTGGAGCTGAGATATGTTTTCTATGGTGTTCATCTTGAACATTTCATACTCATGAATCAATGCATGCTTCCTTGATCTTCTAACTTCATCAGTTCCTTCATGAGTGACATCCAACATCTCCCACATTTCTTTTGCGTTTTTACACCTATTAGTTTTAAAGAATTCGTCAGAAGAAAGTGCAAAAGTAATCATGTTCTTAGCTTTAAAATCATACTGAACAACTCTTTTTTCTACATCTGTTATCTCATCCCACTCTTTGGGAATCATATTATTACCAACAGTTTTCATAGGAACCAAATGACCTTTTTCTATTGCATTCCATGCACCGGGGTCATTTGATTGAATGAAAATCTGCATTCTCTTTTTCCAAAAACTGTAATGATCTCCTTCAAACATCAGAGGATGATAGAGGAAGACACCCTCCTTGAAGGTAATTTGTGTGGTATTCATTTTCTTTTTAAAAAAAAGATAGTTATATTAAATAACACTTAAGAACCTGCTCTTGATACCAATTGAAAAACAATATAAATACACACAATTAACCAAGAGGGGGGGGGGTGAATTGGTTAAAACAAGGTCTTTAAAAATTTCTTTGAAACTAGCAGCAGATTAAAGATTGTATCACAAGGACACCCTTTTGAAAATGAAGCTTTCGATCAATCAAGATTCACCCTTCACAGAAAGCAATAGCAGAAAAATTATATATTGATCTTGAAAAGATTAACCAAAAGATTAGCAAATAAAGATAGAAAGATGAGAATAAGATAACACCAAAACTATATTGGTTCACTCCTTAATAAGAGAAGCTACATCCTGTTTCTTCTAACCAAACCTTGGCTAGAGTTCCACTATAATAAAATCTATTCTTTACAAGCTTACAAATGATTACACTTTATCAACCCTAGATAAAGAACTGGAATCTAAACGCTCTTCAGACTTCTAATGATCAAGATATAGAGAACCTTTCTCTACTCTTCCCTCTAGAGAACCCTACTCTAGAAAAGCTTTAAAGAACCTCTTTGAGATAGCAACTTACAAGTAAGCATGTAAAATGAATTACAACAAGAGTTTAAAGGAGAGATACAACCTTATGATCCACAGAATGAAAGTGAATGAGTTTACCAAACTGAAATCAGGTTGAAAGGAAGTAATCTTCATATCAGCTCTCCAAGAAAACTCTTTGCAAATCTTGTCTAAAATACTTTTATCAATGATGCATGAGGATCTTGATTTTTGGAACAAGAACTTTGAATCTCAGTATATATTCTCTTAGAATCAAACGACTTTTGAAAGTAATGAAAATTTCGAAGTATGAAGTTCTATCCAAATCAAAAAAACCCAACAACTTTTTATAGAAAACTATTTCAACTGAATATAATCGATTAAATCATTTATGTAATCTATTATTTTCACTTAAGTAATCGATTAATATCCTATTTAATCGATTAAAGTGTTATTAGTTCTTTCTGAAAAAGATATATGAGCAAAGTAATCGATTAAACCGTCATGTAATCGATTATCATAGTCAGTCTAGCTTCAAAAATGTGCTAATGTAATTGATTACGATTAGATGGTAATCGATTAATACAGGAAGACTTATTCTGTGTTTTGTGTTGTATAATCAATTACCATTACCTTGTAATCAATTAATTATTTCTTCATGGCTTAAGCACTAGATTACCAATTCTAGTAATCGATTAAGTCACTACAAAAAGTGATTTTTCAAAACTTAACCATGAGTAATTGGCTTCTTTATGCAAACATGAAAACCTTATGTTTTTTCACAAATCATGTGACTTGATTAAAATCATGTATACATGCCAATGGATGATGTTTATGCAATGTAAGGGATCATAAGATAAGGCTTTTAAACAACTTAACAAATTACATATGCCTTCAATTGAATGACATGTAAAAAGCTAAAATATGTCTAAGACAAATGGCTTCATCCTTGCCTTGATCGTCTTCAAGCTCCCCCTGTATCTAACAGATACCAGAAGTGATGTTAAGAATACTTGTGAAGCCAGGAGTGGCGGGTTATAATGCTTGTTTGTACTTCATATAAACTTGGTGGTGTTAAGGAGAACTGGATGTAGCTCAAGTTGAGCGAACCAGTATAAACCAAGTGTTTCAACTTCTCTTCATATTGTTTTATCAAGTGTTCTTATTACTTTTTCTAACATCACTTTACACCAAGTGCTTATTTGGAAAACTATTTTAAGAAACTCTTATTTGTCATTGGACAGTCACTCTGTTCTTTATTACTTAGTCTGTTTATTCTCAATGGATGACCAATATTGGTCTCTGTATTACCCACATTGTCCCTATTATTGCAAAATGTTTTTATCTTTGATATACACACTATTCAACCCCCCTCTTTTTAGTGTGTTTCTTGCACTTTTAGATGGAAGATACATGTTCCCAAAAGAACAAAAAAAGAAAAAGAAAAAAGAAACTAATTTTATTTAGATGTAAGCATATCACGTGCAGTTCCCATTTTAGCTTTTAAAGTTAAAAGTTACAACTAAGAAAATGAAAGGTAATACTGTAACTAAGCTTAAGATTTCTAAAGACATGAAAATGAAAAAATTCATACAATATCATCATGCGAAAGTTAGCGAATAAACTTATAAAATTACAACTTAGTTCCATGTATTATACAAATACAACTTATTTCTTGTAACATATACATCATACAACATAAAAAAAGGAACTACATAGAAATATAAAAAAAATATTCCAAGACAAGACTCCATGCTCCAATGACACATGTAGTTACCTATTTTCCTATAAAAAAAATAGGAACTTAAAGGGGTAATACATAATGTTTCAGTAAGTTCTCTAGGGACTCTAAGGTTGGGTTAAACTCCTATATCAAAATAAACCAATCATTTTGTCTCTCATGGTTTTACTCTCACCGAGTTTCTATCAAACCTTATCATTTTTAAAGTTGGGTCTACTTCCATCGATCATAAAAACTTTCCTCTAACTTACCCTTTGTAATTGCTTATTACACTAGTTCATCTTCACTAATACCTTAAGATCCATTCTTTAAACAGTAAGTCACTTAATTTTACATTTCTCCTTCTCTATTACGATAACTCCACTTTCCTTACTTGAGTTTTATTCCTAAACATTAAACTTAGGTCAATCTATGCTCAAAGACAATATTTGTTCTAGCCTATACTCACAAAGTATCATTCTAGATACATCTTTCATCATGCCCTTAAAGAGATAAGTCTCATCGCATTACAAGTCACCACAATAGTTTAACATCTAGATACATATACATTATTATAACTATGGATAGAATCATTCATACATAACATAAGTACAACACAAGCCACACATGACATCCACTTCATAAACTACACAAGTTAGACAATTAAAAAAAATGCACATATGCAATGTGATGTTGCTTTCTCTTTTCTCATATGCATGTGATACCAGAAAAACATTTGCGAAAGAAGCTCAAAAGGACATGTAGTAACGATCCCACATGATTCCATTACTACACTCTCACCGAGACGAGATTGCCAATGGTGTGTTGGGGTTACCAAGTTTTGTAAAGGTACTCCAACCCATGGGATCAACATGAGCCACATGGAGATTCCAAACTAGATACCCTCCAAGGACACAATCATAGGTCAACTCATTCACACCCTCCCCCGGTAAGCTTGTCCACATTCTTCAGCTTAAAAAATATGCACATTTATGATGCATGTTCCAAACATTCATTCACAAGTGGTTCCATTCAATTTTACATCAAACATAGTAAGCCCATTCTCGCCCCACATAGGCTAGGTCACCCATCTCAATGGCATCTAACCATAACTCATCATAACATGGTGGTACCTGCTCCATATTAACTTGGGTCGCATATAAATCTTTTTAAAATATTTTGATGACATCACTTGATTCACCATGTACACACATATATCATACCTTACAATTCATACTTTAAAGATAAAGCAAAACATTCAATGATTCCACAACACTCATAAATCACCATTCAAGTTATAGCATTAACACATGTATTCAATATCATCATTCAATCAAGTCATGTGCATCTTAACTCTATGCCACACATCAATTGTAGCATCTTCTTACTTTGTATTATGATTGGTATAACATCCTTTAAGTTTTGAGTATTACTTTTATCATTTTTCGTTGTGTGTCTATGACTTGTCTGAGGTGTAACCACTATATTTGTAGTTACACTAATCTTATCAAGTTGAATTTTATCTTGTTTTAAATCTAAGACAATTATCTGTAACTTCTATGTTTACCTCAAAAGTTAGTTAGTCATCCATTATGCCTAAGATTAGGAAGAACACGAACTACTTGCACAATCCTGATAGCTTGACCTTTGCTCACTAATTGTTCTATATATATAGTTCTAAAAGTCCAAATTAGATGAAACCAAAGCCATTAGTTAGCTATAGTCTAGGGCTACATTTCTTATGAAGACACCTAAGCCTAATTCGGTCAAATTCATAGCTTGTTTTCCATATTAAACTTCATTTCTAGTTATTTTATTCACATCTTGGTTTTCACATCATTCTCTTAAACCAAGATATCTAGTTCCTAAGATAAGATAAAATACTTACACCAACAACTAAAGAAGGAAATATATTAAGAAGGATAGGAGAAAGCACCCGCCAAGAAAGAATAGAGACAAGCTCTAACTAACTCGCATGAACTTGACGATGTCGTCCACTACAACCCCCGTAACAATTATTACCATGACTAAAACTTGAGTGTGATTTAAAACACAATTTCAAGCTGCCTATAAACCACGAGTATGGAAACTCTAAGGGAAAGATAAGAAATATTAACTACGTAGGACTAGCCCACTTTATGTTTTGATGCTCTTAAGGCTTGGTAGTGTCCTCTATATAGGTAAGGAGAAAGGGGTTTGTGGGTTATTTTGTCCTCTAAGTGTTTTTCATGAGTAAGTGGCCTACTTCGTGGTTGATTTTCTCTAAGATAGAAGCTAATTTTGCTTTCTAAAGTGTAGGAATGAATTATAGCTTCTTCATCAAATTTTCCAATGGTACAAACAACACCAAAAATGAAATAGTATAACTCAAGATATGACTTGAACTTTCACGAGTTTTCATCATAAAACTAACACTAGAGTTAGACAATTTTTCAAGCATTCTAATATAAGAACTTAGTGTAACACTTCTCTAACACCAAATATAATAATTACAATACTAAAATAATTATATAACAATAACACCAAACATAATAATAATAACAACAATAATAACAACAACAACAACAAAAATAATAACACCACCACCACCACCAACAACAACAACAATTTGCATAAAATATGGCAAAAAAGTCTTCATAAAGATTCTCCTTAAGGTATTTTTCTAGTACTCGAAACTTAAGGTGTCACAAAAGGAAAAGAGCATTCTCTTCTCGTGTACATGTAGTTGTGTTATGCTCTTAAGTTTTAACATTTTCTCACACATTCACAATACACATTTACCAATTATCTCTTGTGTTAATTCAATTAATTGTTATTAAATTATTAATTTATTATATTATGTGATATGATATATATTTAATTTTTTATTTAATCATTTGGCCTGTCTAATTGAGTTGCCTTTTTTAGAATCCAATATGGCCACCCTATTTATGGGCTGGTTGAGCCGATCACATCAAGCCAAGCTTATTTTGTCAACTTTAAACTTGACACCATACAAATTATGTCTCCACATCTTAAGGGTAAAGACCATAGCTGCTAGCTTAAGGTCATGGGTAAGGTAAATTTCCTAATGTAGTCTTAATTGTTTAGATGCATATGCTACTACCTTTTTATCCTACATCAAAACATATTTGAACCCCTTACTAGCGGGATCACTATAAACCTCAAAACTCCCTAATGCTTCACAAATAACTAGCATTGGTGTATAAGTCAACCTTTTTTTGAGCTCCTGGAAGCTTTTCTCACATATTTCATCTAAAAAAAAGGATATCCCTCCCAGTTAGTCTGGTTACGGGTAAGGTTAGCTGAGAAAAAACCCTTGATGAATCTCATATAATAACCTGCTAAACCTAGGAATCTCATAATTTGGGTTATGATCTTTACTAACTCAACATTGCCTCAAGCCCTAACCTTTATGGGATCTACATCTATTCCTTCCTGGAATATCACATGCACCAACAAGTTACCTCTCTCAACCAAAACTCACATTTCTCAGGTTTGGCAAACAATCTTTTCTCGTACAAGATTTGAGGGACAATCTTAAAGTGTCGCTCATACTTTTTTAAGGTACATGAATATACTAAAATGTTGTCTATGAAAACTACGTTAAACTTATATGGGACATGTCAAATGATTTTATTCACGTAGTCTATGAACACTACAAGAACATTGGTTACCCAAATGACTTAACCATGTACTCATATTTACTATAACACATTTAAAAAATAGTCTTAGGAATATCATTTGACTTAACCTTAATCTGGTGATATCCTTACCTAAGATCAATCTTACAAAAAATTGAAGCCCCTCTAAGTTGATCCAACAAATCAATTATCCTAAGGAGTGGGTATTTGTTCTTAATTGTTACTCGATTAAGTTTTCTATAGTATACATATAACTTCATGCTTTCATATTTCTTTTTCACTAGAAGAATAAACACATCAAAGAGAAACTTTAGGATATCAAAATTCTATTTGGCTTTTTAGTTCACTAAATTCTATTTATTCTTAATTGTTACTTAGTTGAGTTTTCTATAGTCTACATACAACTTCATGTTCCTATCTTTCTTTTTTACTAGAAGAACAAGCACACCCTAAAGAGAAACTTTAGGCCTAATGAATTAGTGGGATATCAAAATTATATTTGTCTCTTAAGTTCATTAAACTCTAGAGGTGACATTATATAAGGTGCCATAATTTGTCTCACCTTAGGAACCAACTCTATGCAAAACTCAACTTCCCTCACTAAAGGTAAGGTGGAGAATTTAACAGAAATACATCCTTAAACTCTTTAATGATGGGAATAGTTGCAAGTTGTTGCAAGTTCTAGCTTAACCGTTACCTTTTAAGGAAAGTAACAAAAGAAAAACTTAGTCCCTCTTCCACTATGTTTTGGGAGATTTGGGTCACATTAATGAAGAAGAATGGACTAGAGTTTAGGGGTAAAAAACATCTAAAGGGAAATCTACTGTACAATCAAAATAGTTCAACTAGACTTGATTGGCAGAAAGTCGATCCATACCAAGAATTACATCAAATACAAACAAAGGAATGCATACTAGATTAACAACAAAATGTTTTTACCTATCAAATGTTCTTACCTAAGACTATCAACTATCTTCAAAGAAAATTGGAGGAATGGTAAGGGTGCCAAACCTTTTTTTTGTTGATTTTTGTCCTTGACCTAAGGCAAATCATTATTAATTAAGGGTTGGTCCGAACAAACCACAAAAGCATTATATACTCCCTTACAACCTAACGCTTTCTTGGAACTTATTTTGAAAACTATTATTAGATGTTGCTACATAAATTACCTCTTTGTGAGTCACCAATGGTTTGATAGTAAGGGCATGCTCCAACCTCCAGGATTTTAGCAGTCACTTTAGTGTGCAGTTCCTCCAAGCATTAAATCCACTAATTTTGAGTATTTATGAGTTAGGTATATTCTCAAATGAGTTTTACTAGTTTGTCTCTCTTAATAGTGCGATCATTCAGTTAGTTAGGGCCTTGTGAACAATCCTAGCCTCTTAAGAAGGGGAAAGGATCACTGTTACTATTTCCTTGCCTTTGTATATGAGCATTATTTCCTTGGTAGTTGGTGTGAATGGGAATCATTTCATTTCTTGTAAATGAGAGGAATGTATAAGTTGGAGGAGAAATTCATGTGACATTGTTTATTGGAACAACATTCTCTCTAAATTGTTCTTGGTTCTTTACTACCCAATATAAGCCTCATTACTTTCTCGTCTAGATTACATCTCATCTCTTTAACTCCCACATTCATGGCTCACAAGAAAAGAAATAATTCCCCTTAGTAGATAGATTGATTCTTCATTGTCCTCTAATATTTGACGAGAAATGATATCTTTTATAATGATTTTGACACTTGAGTCAATTAGAGGATAAGTCAAGAGGTAGAAAATTGAAGAAACATTTCAACCTAAAAACATTACTTTCTTTCTATATTTTATATTATGTTTTCTTGATTCGTAGTGGTGCCATTCTTGTTATGGTGCCATTTTCGACCTTTTGAGATTTCTATGGGCCATTACTTAATATTTCTTAATTTTTCTGGTATGCTTCGTAACTATATAGTCCATAATGCTTTATTGGACTAGCCACATGATTTTCCAGAAGTTAATTAGAAACAATTTGAATTTGTTTTGTTGTAATTTTGAATTTTGAAATCATTATGTAAATGAGATTGCATAGGCTATGCCATGATAACAAAACTAAAGAAATTTAGTTGTAGTATATACAAAATGGTTAAATATTTTAAAATATTAAGATTTTATTTAGTTGTAAGTTACAAGCATTAAGTACAAATAAAAATGTTTAAAAATTCTAAAATATTAAATCTACTTGAAAATATGATTACTAATTATTCCACAATTGTGTTATTAAAAGAAATTTAAAAACAAAATGTGTCATCCCAAAAATCTTTCATAATATGTACATTTGTCTGGAATGAATTGAGAATTAAAAGGTTGAAATAAGTTAGAAAGAAATATAGAAATTTCTTTCTATTTGCTTAGATAACTGGAAAAAAAAGAGTAATTTTTCATTATAATTAAATATTTTTATAGTAATTATAAAATAATTTTTTTACTATTGTATTACTCTTAATATAAAAATATTTTATTTTTTGTTATAAAAATTTATTTAATTTATATCCTCCTATTTCTTTCGTTCTATCTTATTTCCTTTATATATATCTCACTTATAATTTTCTATCTTATTTCCTCTCTATATGTCTCACTTATAATTCAAATAGAGCATCAGTGTCAATATGTCATGTGAAGCATATAAATAAAGAGTTTTAATAAACATGTATTGGTAGGTAAAATTTTACATCATCGATCAATTAAAAATCATCATTGATATGATGTTTGGGACAAATCATAAATGTTGAGATGAAACTATTTATCGAAATGGGTGTTAGAAAAGATTTGTGAAAAATTTTATAAACATAATTCAACCTCACTTTGTTGTTTTTTACTTGTGTTTTTAACCCTATATAATAAGTTTGTTAATTTTTATGATTTATCTCAAAAGTAAGATAAAAACATAAATATTTATATTAGTTCATCTCAACCACTAAGACTACGTCTAGTTCTTAACAACTCAAAAATTTTCACTATCTTTCACAAAGATACAAATATTCTTTATACAAGCTACTTCTAGCTTAGCCCAAGTAGTTCTTACACTAACCTCTCCAAGCTAACAAATTTATTATTCTTTGTTACAAAGTCACTTTTGGCTTCAACAAATCGAAAGATTTGTTTAAGGTTTCATGAGCACACTGACTATCTCTATTGTCTTACATATGTGTATACAAGTTAAGCTCACAATCACTACTCTCAAAATATACAAGGTATTTGAGAGCTTTGATGTTAGACACTGGACGATCCATCACTGGACCCAGACATCTCTTAAGAATTTGATGTAAACTAAAATATAAATTTGTTTTAACTATTTTGTTGCATGTAAGTCAACAGGTTTAATGACTGGAAGCAACACTAGGTAAGACTATCCATTAGTGGATCTCTCATCTATTAGAAGCAGGGTGTACTCATCCAATCCATCCAAACATCGATTGGAATATGCATTTTATTTGAATTATTAATTTTATGTAGTTTATATGACTCTATTTAAAAGGAATATATTTACGAATCAATCTTATATTGCCTTTTATAAGTCTAATGACACTATTGAGTTATGAATGACAAATATGGAAAGTTCTGATCCTATCAGACAAAAACGTGTAATATTTGCTTATTCCAGGAAACAAGTTCAAACTACACAACAGTCATATTATTCAATCCCGAAGATACTCTCCACAATTAAAAGTCTCTTTCTTTCTATAAATACAACATCAAGGATTGAAGAAAAACAACAAATACAAACTGAAAAGCAAGAGTCATAATTCAAGAAACAATAGAATAGAAAATAATTTGTTGAGAAATACACTGAGCTTAAGTGAGTGGAGATTAGAACTTCATTGTAAATTCACTCATTGAGTGTTGTAAATAATCTCTTATTCTATATCAAACTTTTGCTTGTGAAAGCCAGGAGTGGTTTAGTGAAAAAACAATACTCAAGTGTTCTTAGATTTAGGGGAGTCTAAGGATTATGCCAGTAGTGACCTTGAGAATATTTGTAAACCAAAAGTGATAGAAAAGAATACTTGTTGTAATCAACTTTGATTAATAAAACCCTTTACTGGTTGGTAAGAGAGAATTGGATGTAACTCAAATTGAGTGAACCAGAATAAAACAAAGTATTTTTACTGTTCTTCTTTAGCTTATCAAAGTATTTCAAGGTCTATTATTGATACTTTTTGCACACAAGGCTTTTCCTAGAAAATAAGTGTTATACATCATTGGACAACAATCCACTTTTAGCCACTAGAAGAGAGTTTTTATAAACCTAGTTATTATAAACATCTTCCATTTTGAAAAATGTTTTAATATTTTGACTACCACACACCATTCAACCTTTCTTCTAGTGCCATTTATTGTATTTCATTTGAGAAAACGCAAAAATATTTTACAAGAATTTGAATGCTTGAGAATGATCGTTCGCGCAGGTCTCTCCAACTTCAACACTTTAAAGCTGATTCTATTTATAGACTTTTTAGAGAAGTAACTGTTGTCTGTAAATGGTCTTCTTCTTTCACCTAAATTGCTTTGTTGATGAGGTTTCCATCGAAGCATTAAATACTAGTCACCAACTCACCAAAACATACTACTAAAGTACTATGCTTATATTTCTTGATGAGCACTCTATATCTCATGCCAAAGAGCAAATCACCTTTTGTACCTTCAAGTACACCGTAACTTGCTTTAAGCACATCTTTTGGTGGAGCAGGTAACTTTATTATTTGAATTTTTTCTTTTCTCTTCGACAGATCCTATAAAGAATAAAGAACATTCCTTTCACAAAAGATCCATTAAGTAAAACATTAATACTTGAGCATAAATGTTATAGACTCAGCATTGTATATTATAGTATGATGAATCATACACAAACACAATAACCTTCTGCTTGTATGGTGTTAGACACAATCTTTGAAACTTAATTTATTTGCATTAAATAGAGACAATTAAGGTTCTTGATTCATCTTACAACTTAATCGTCTCATTTGTCGCTTTATGTTTTTTGATGCCTTTTGACACAAAAGTTTACTGTTTTCTATCTTTTTGTCTTTTCTGCTAAACGACAAAGCACTTAACTATTCTCAAATAAAATTTTAAGTTTATATCTAAAAGTTACCATTCTTCATGTCCTATCTTCCACTAGGACAAAGTAGTTAAAGCACTTGAATACTTGACAAAAAATTCATACTTTTTAAAATTAAACATGTTAGGATGAATAATTCAACATGATCAACCTTTTTACATATTTAAAAAAAAATTAAGATCATCCTTTGATCTAACAAACAATTTGTAATTGAATGATATTATAAAGGTCAAATTACCGATTTGGTCCTTTATCTTATTTTTTAGGTTCAATTTGGTCCTTAATATTTTAAAAAGTTCATTTTAGTCCTTTATGTTAAAAAAATTGGTACTTCTGTTAGTGCAAACTTAACATCATTAATGAAATAAAAGTATTGACAGTAAAAGCCGCTAGAAAATGTAAGTTTATTTTTGCTTCATATTTCAACACTTGTACTGACATGAGTTGTAATAGAACCAGTAGAGGAACACGAAAGGAGAATGAGTGCAACATACAAATTCACCGCATGGCAGTGGTGTGTGTCATATAATTTCGAGAAACATTGGAGGGTTTTCAAAAGCCCTATGTTTTCATCCACAAAATCAAATTCAATGGACTTGTGATTTGGGACAGGGAAACCCTAGATTTGAAGTAGATTTGTTTCTAAGGGTGATTTTAAAGTGAAGTACTTAATAAGGTGTTACACTTATAAATGCATTATTTACTTTTACACCTCATTTTTGACTTCTACACACCATGACAGATTTGGTGGTTTGATATTTTGTGGCGCTAGGCGCAGTGCCGGTGCTTCGCGAGGAGTTCGTTCATGCAAGTGATGTTGCATAGTGGATTGAGATCGCAGATCTAGAAAATAAAAATATTTAACTTCATCAATTCTGCTTTCATATATTGTAATTTTGATAAATGGGTATTTGAATTTGTATTTGTTCACTCTATTAAGATTTAGCTTTATTTTGCTTCCATTCATTTTCAGATCTTCAAATTCCATTATTTGTTCATTTCATCTTTCTTTCTCTTCGATAAAATTGAGAACTTTATACCTTTTTTTATTTGTACATATCTTGAGGGTGATTTGATACACAACAAGAATGTTGGGTCGTGCTACATTTGCTCGAATTGGGAGTTTCATGCCTGAAAATTTAGGTTAGAATTCCATGGCCATGATTGGGAATGTTTACTTCTCATTTTTTGTTACTGGGGTTTTGGTTTTCACAATTATGGCTGCCACTTATGAACCCTAGGATCCCTTGTTTCTCTGGAAAAAATTCCAAAGAAGAAAGAAGATTCAGATTAAAAAAATTAGGGTCCTAATGTTCTGAAGCTAGGTGAGCAAGAATGAGGAGAAAAGAAAGGGGTGTGAAAATGGCTTGATTAATTTCGATAGGAGAATTTGAGAGGATGGAGAAGGGAGAAGAAAAGGAGAAAGATGAAGTAAAAAAAAAACTTACATTTTGTGGCGGCTAAAAATTGTCAATACCTTTATTTCATTAATGATGTTAAATTTATACTGATGAAAGGACCATTTTGATTCTTTCTTAAAACATAAAGGATCAAAATGAACTTTTTAAAAGATAAAAGACCAAATTGAACAAAAAAAAAAGATAAATGACACTAATACTCCCAAGGTTTTGTCAAATTACACAAATTATCCATACTTTTTTATTCCTACACAAACCTCTCATAATTGTGTGAAAAACATTACAATGTTACTCTTTTTTATGTTACATACCCCCTTTAAGGTTTATAAAAATAAGAGTATTTGTGTAATTCGACAAAACTTCAAAGAGTGTTAGTGTAATTTGGTTAATAAATTTTTATATTTTTTTAGTTCATCGTGTAATTGGTGCAAAATATTCACCAACTTTATCAATAATTAATCTTTACTGGACCACTAAATAGTCAATTATATATATATATATATATATTATTTATTCATAAAAAATGTATTTTTGACTTTGAATATTTCATACTTATACAATGGTAAAAAAAAGAATATAAATGAAATACATTCTTATTTAATGGAATTTTTTTATTATCATTAAAGGTGTGTTTTGTATGACAAATAAATACCTTGTACCGTTATTTAATTAATAATAATAACATTAATATTGATGTTCATATTATTAGTTTTATTATATTTTTACTTTTATTTATATGTATAATGTATAAATGCATAAATTTTTACCCTAAGTGAAAGAATGATCTATTTAGCAAGAGGATTCAATTTGTGAGTGTGCAAAATTTCGTTGGGGCAACAATAGCAGTGCACCACAAGCAAAATTAGTATATGACCCAATGGGTTAAGATAAGAGTTTGATGTTATTTGGTATTCTAATGGACCACATCAAAGGCTTGTTCTCCATGGTCGTACTCTACGTGATACTTTCCTACATTAACCATTTGTAGGCATGGCTTGTGGGATATTCACATGTAGGAGAGGAGTCCCAAATGATACAATCATGGGTATTGACCTGGAGGAACAAGCTTCTGATTGTGTTCACCACCTTTGGACTCATATGAGTGGCAAGGATATTCGTGTACTAGTTGCCATCATTCCAGATGTCCTTTAAACTCAAATGCGAGTCCATAATGTGCACATAGTTGACCAGCAAGCATAGAGGCCCATTTGAAGACCTTCGATCAAACCAAAGGAACAAGTTCCTTTCCCCATGTGGAACTGAAACCTGCCTCAAGAGACTCAATGGCTTTCATAATAGATTTAAAGTGTAAGAATTGCCTTTGTACTCCTTGATATGCAAGATCAGGTCTCCCTTGAGGTACTTCACTTCTAAAATCTAGGTCCATAATTTTGGTGCCTCAGAAATGAGATCCCATGTATGCTTTCCCAGCATGGCGATATTGACCTCTCTTGAGGAACAAATCCCCAAACCCTCTTCCTTCTTCGGATTAGTCACCATTGTCCAATTGGCCCAGTGCTTGTGTTGGTTACCCCATATGAATGATCGTACAGTCTTGTCTATAGCATCGCAGACACCTTGGGGCAACCAAACATTCTGCATCACACAATTAAGGATGGAGTTCAGGATCGATGATGTTAGCACCACTCTACCTACTCTTCCTAGCAAGTTAGGCTTCCAACCAACTAGTTTCAATGTCATCTAGTTAAGAATGAACCCAAAGTCTGCCTTTTTCACCCTCCTAGTGAAGATGGGGAAGCCAAGATATCTACCAATATTGCATGTTGGTGAGAAGCCCAAGATGTCTCTAAATTTTTTCACTTTGGCCCGAACAACATTCTTAGAGAAGTAAAACTTGGAATTTTGTAAGTTGACCTAAAGACCGAAGGCCTTGGCAAAATCCTCCAGGACTTTCAAAACCAGGCAAACCTAAGATGTCTTTGTCTTCACAAACAACAGACAATCATCTGCAAAGAAAAGATGGGAAACTTTAGGCCCTCCCTTTGATACTTGAACAAGTTGCCAGGATCCGCTTTGGACTTTCTCTTGAAAACAAATTGACAACTTCTCCATGCAAAGAATAAATAGATAGGGAGATAGGGAGAGAATGGGTCACATTGTTTAAGGTTGTGAGTGGGGGAGAAAGGATCTGCAACTTTGTTGTTCCACTTCAAGGATAAAGACATGGCCCTCGTGTTATTCATAATGAGACGAATGATCGAAGTAGGGAAGCCAATCTCAGTGAGAGTAAGCTCCAAGAAATCCCAATCGACCCTATCATAAGCCTTTTCAAAGTCTATTTTAAGCATAAAATATCCCTCTCTATATGTTTTTTTACGCATGTGGTGGACTATTTGTTGGGTAATCAGTGTGTTGTCACTTGTGTCTCGGCCAGGGATGAAGCTACTTTGAAGGGGGCCAATCAATTCGTCCAAGAAAGTTCTTACTTTATGGATAAGGACCTTCGAAATGGTTTTGGACAACACATTGCATAAACTAATATGTTTGAATTCCTTAAGGCACTTAGGTTGGTCCACCTTAGGAATTGGCACTATGAGAGTCTCTGCTAGTCCTAGATGAAGGGCGTATGTGTTAAAAGCTTGGTCCACTATTTCCCAAACATCCATACCTACTAGGTCCCAAAATTGCTTGAAGAAGATTGGTTGAAAACCATTAGGGCAAGGAGCCTTGTACGAGTCCATAGAAAAAAAAGTGCCCTTAACTTCCTCCATGGTGATTGGTTTCACTAGTTCATCAAAAATATTTTGGCCAATCTGAGGGTTAAGTTTCAGATAAAGGCTAGATGGATCACAAGTGTTAGGGCATTGGAGGAGCTCCTTAAAGAACTTCAAGGCTTCATTCCTGAGTATGTCATCATCTCTGTACCAAATTCCATCAATCATGAGGCTCATGATTTTATTTCTCCTTTTCCTAATAACCGCTTGAGTATGGAGAAATTTGGTGTTTTTATTTCCAAATTTAGTCCATTCTTCATGCGATTTCTGGAACCAAAGGAGTTCCTCTTGCACCAGAACCTCATCATATTGTTTATGAAGTCACTACTCCAAAAAGATAAGGCTAGACTAGCTTTGTGATTCCAATTCCTTATGCACACCTTTGATTCTAGCTTCAAGTTGACACTTCTTCCTAAAGATATTCCCAAAAGTCTCTCTATTGAAAACCAATGAATCCTCTTTGATGTTTGAAAGACAATTTAAGACATTCATGTTGGGCTTCTTCCATGCCGAAGCAACTATATCTTGGTAACCCAGATGAGCGAGCCATGTAGCCTGAAAATGGAATATGGGGGGTTTTCTTGCTTATGGATTTGCAACAATTGAGAAGGATCGAGTTATGGTTTGAGTTATGTGTAGGAAGTAGCTCTACAAGTGCATGAGGGAACGATAAGCGCCACTTAACATTCAATACATAACAATCAAGTTTCTTCCAAATGTGTTGTCCATTTTAGATGTTCTTCTTCCACGTAAAGATACCCCTTACAATATCAATATCAAGGAGTTGACAAGATAGGAGTACAATTGCAAAGTGATTGGCTTTTGTAACATTAAATGTGCCTCCCTTGACTTTGTTGAAGTCGCCAAGAAGAAGTCAGGGCCCATTTATCATGTGCTGAATGTGTATGAGAAAGTCTCAAAAGAGCGACCTTGCCATGGGGTTGGGGGAGGCATAGACATCAGTGCAGTACCAGACAAGGTGTCTTCGTTGAAGGAAGAAGGTAATGGCATGTGAGGAGGAGTCCAACAACTGAAAAGTAACATCAACAAGCCGAGTAAGCACCCAAATACCCCAGAATGCCCAGCCCCTTCTTGAAGGAACAAAGCACGATAGCCCACTTGATCCCAACGATCTTGTGTGTTAGAGAACAAGGTATAACTTTCATACAACATAATGATAAGAGGGGAGAGTTTCCTAACAATATCCTTAATATGGCACCATTTGCACGTACCCGTTGCACCCTTGATATTCAATGATAGGATAAAGATATCTTTAAAGGCTTCCATGGAAACATAATGGTGGGGTTTGTGCAGGGTCTCCGAGATCCCTACGTTGCATGTGCCATGTCGTCGCAAGCCAGCACTTCATCACCTGTGGGTTGGGAAATTTCCATGTTTGACATAAGTCCCGAGTGTCCATCGTCCATTTGCAATGCGTTTCTGCCAGGTTGAACAAGCTCGATGTCCAAAGCTGTTTGGGCGCCATGCCCTAGTTCTCGGATTTCAGCATGAGGAGGACCTGCGTGTGGGAAAGGTTTGGTTGGGACAAGCTAGGTCGTGGTTTTCACTGATTGTGGCGGGTCGGTCTCATGGTCCTTACGTGACCTTTTATTATTGGACGAGTATTTTGGTTTGTATAACCTAATCATCAAGCCAGTGAGACCCATGTTTGACTTTTTAGAGGCATTGAAACCATTTCTAGACTTCCCTAACTTGCTAGCTGTTGGTGGGCCCCCTTTTGCAGGCAATGATTAGAAATTAAGCGTCCTATCTTTCTATTTACCCTAATGTGTTGAATCTTGACAAATCACCAATCTTGGATTCATCGGCATCCCAGGAAGGTACAAATCAAGGTATAATGGCAAGAGATCAAGGTGTTAATGACGATAACCCTATTCATGGGGTATGGATGATTCTGAAGCGTAAAAGTAGGAAGCAGAATTAAGTTGAGTATCATTCTCGTTGCTAGGGGATGGTTGCACCGCCGTCACGTGTTTGTCTGCAGCAGTAGTAGGAGTGACCTAAGTTTTCGATGTTGGGCTCACTGTCACCGGGGCAGTTGGCACCTACTTCTTTCACTCTCATTAAAGGTGGCCATAGCAACCACAAGTTGAGCAAATTCGATGGAGGCCTTCATACTCTATATGATACTAGTGTCCATGGAACCACACGCGACCCACCACTGGTTTGTCTAGGTCCACTTCAACACACACTCTCGCAAACGGGCCCTGCCGGACATCTCTCATGTTCACATCCACTTTAACTGGATGCCCTACAATAGTAGCCAAGGCCATGAGGACACTTTCATCATAAAAGACAAGGTTCAAACCTAAGACTCGAATCCAAACAAGTGTGTGATCATTCTTCGCGTAGGGGAAATAAACTTTGGGGACCAATGTTGAACTATGAGATAATAGTCGAAAAGCATCCAACGACCATCTTCCATATCACAAGCCTTATTTGTCTCTATATCGAACTTCGCCATGTAGAACCCATTGCCTATGTCCACGAGGTCTTAACCAGCCAAGAGCTTCCATAGTTTTGGGAGCCTATTTTGCATTATTTGATAACCAACATTTCCCCCCAGCAATTTAATCACCAACGCATCCTCCCATGGTGCACATAACCCTTCTAGAGTAGAGTCGTCAATGTTTACCATGGGCTTCATCGGGTTGCCTCCTTCATACTCTATACGAGCCTACTTATCCTTGAACAAATCCTTTGATGGTCGAGGAGGTGGGCATTGCTTGTTACCCATAACTTTATCCCTGAAGAAAGTCCTTATTATTGATGAAGAGTCGTCATTGCTGCCACTGTCCGATGGTTTCTTCCGCAAGCCAATAGCACCCACAATATTCGCAGTTGGAGAGAAATCCCAAGCACTCATTCTCACTAAGAAGGATGGATAGCACCGCAAACCAACTATATCCTAATTGGTTGATTTAGTTTTTATTTTATTTTATATTAAATTAGATCCACTTATGAATATTCCTAAGTTAAGGAACGCCCACAGAGTTAAAATAAAAAAGAAGTCAAAATTTAACTACATTCTTTTCAAAAACAATATATCACACGACAAATTTGGGTTGCTGGAGTATTATTATTCAAATACGGAAGGTGGATGCAAATGGGTGATATCATAGTGAGCCATTCATTTGAAAGGATGGGGATTGAGGGGGCCCACACGTATCACTATTATTTGTGTGTTGTATTCTATCATCTCATCGGTGGAGATTTCTATCGCAAAAGGCTATAAATATATAAATAAATAAAAAGAAAAAAAAGGTTTTGTTTTCGTTTCTTCATTTTTTTCATCCAAACTCACTCATCTCACACTTCCTCTTCCTCTCTCACTCAGATTCAGGTTCGAACTCTTCTCTCTCTCTCTCTCTCTCGCGGTTTAGGTTTCTCTCTCAAAATTTCGAAACCCCGATTTTCTCTCAATTCGAATCCGCGATTCATCGTAACCTAAATACTAAATAGTTATTATCTCTCTGCGTTTCTTTCAGCAATTTTCTATTTTCTTCTCTCATGGCTTCAGATTCCAAAAAGGATTTCCCTGCTGGTATGTGCAATCTCCTTCTCTAGATTTGATAATAATAATCAGAATAGTAATAATGATGTTATTGCTATTGTTGCTGGATTATTTTTCCCATCTGGTGAAAATTCAACGCAGTTTATTGATTTATTTAGCTTAGTTTTCCTTACTAGAGGTGTTGGAAAAAAACCGTTTTTGCCCTAAAAAACAGTCTTTGCCATAAAGGTACTTAAATTTTGATCTCAATTGTTGTTTATTTATCACTTTATAGAAGATGTGTGGACTTGGGGTTAACGCCTTGTGCTGGTTGAATCGAATTTGCAATACGAGTTTGGTGTTTTCAAGTTACATAGTTGTCCTCATGTATGACTTACCTGTGTTTATATTAATTAATATTTATATATATATATGAATACTAAGAGTAGCGCTTGTGCCCTTTATCCTTTACTTTGGGTGTACTACACGTAGCTTCCTTTCTTCTTTTTTGTTTTTTTAAAGTTCAATGACGCTTTCCTAGTGCTGCAATAATCTCAGAATGAAGTTATTTCTTTATTTATTTGCCCGAATTTATACTTTGCTACTTCCTCGTTATTTTCATTCCTTCTTTCATATAATCAAAACCATAAGGGGGGCATTGCTTTACACGTTGTTGTTCCTCCTGATTCCTTCCATCTCATTTGCTTCTGGAAAAAAAGTTTGCATTTGTGTGTAGGCATGACGAAGAGTAAGAGATAATGTCCTGGCACTTTGAAGTTGCATTATTCTATTTAGTACTTGTTGTATGGAGTTTTGCTTTATGAATTGTTACAAAAATACTATTCGTATTACACTATATTACCTTGAACTCATGATTTTGGAATCTGCACTGACCCTTCTGCTTGTAGAACAAGCCATTATTTGAAGGTTCTGTTTTGTTATCTGCTTATTGGTGCCTTCTTTGTTTAACTTATTCCTAATTTTTTTTTTTTTTACTTTTGTCTCCATCATTTATATTTTTTCTACTTTTAGTGCTAGCAATTTAGCATAACTGCCATAGTTTCTTGAATCTTTAAAGTGTGTTAGCCTTACACTTGTTGAGATTTTCGTAGATGACAAAGCTGGAACAGCAGAGAATAAAGCATCCAAAGATGAAACATCATCTAAAGATTCTCCAGCAGCACAAAGAGCCACGGCTACTTCTGGACCTGCAACTGGTTTTCCAGGCAACCCTTTTGATTTCTCAGCAATGTCTGGTCTGCTCAATGTAAATCATTATCTTTGTTTCCTTATTTGTATTATATGTGCATTGTCTGCTGTATTTATTGATAATTAGGCCATATTAATTGTTAATGATGTTGAATATGTTTGCATGCACTTTATGAGCATGTACCATCTTATAGATATTGTTGTTTTTGATAAATGCTTGTTTTTACAAGTCTTGGTGGGGCTCTAGTTTTGGAGCTTGTGGTTGGACAATGATGCCGGGATTTGTAAGGAAAAAAAACTATTTAGAATTTTTTTAAAGTTCTTCACTGTTGACCAAGACAGTGAGACTTCATTAGACTTGTATTTGTCTTTTCCTTCAAAGCTTTCCTAAGTATGAGAGTAGTGGAGAGAACATTTTGTGGTGGCTTTGAATTTGGATAAGAATAATATTGTGGTTGATAGTTTCATTTCTTATAGCTTCTATCTTTGTAAATCTTTTATGGCTTGTATTTGGAATCTATGGAAGAATTTAAATGAGGAGAAGCATTTAATGCTTTTTGAGCTCTTTATATGGTTTGACCTGAGTCTTCCCTTTTTTGTTTTTCACTCTCGAGGGAATTTTGTTTGTCAGATGTTTGGAGTTGTTGGCTCTCAGTTTCTATTCTATATTGATATTTCTTCATATAAGCATACTAATGCTTAAATGTGAAATGCATAGGATCCAAGTATCAAGGAATTGGCTGAACAGATAGCAAAAGATCCATCTTTCAATCAGATGGCTGAGCAGCTTCAGAAAACTTTTCAAGGAGCTCCGCAGGATGCTATGCCTAGCTTTGATAATCAACAATATTTCTCCACCATGCAACAGGTTATGCAGAATCCTAATTTTATGACCATGGCTGAGCGCCTGGGTAATGCATTGATGCAGGTCACTATTTTCCCAATTTCTCCCTTATATTTTTGTTTCATGAAATTTCTACTGGTTAATAGAATATAGATGCTGTATATCACAGGATCCATCTATGTCTTCCATGCTTGAAAGTTTTTCTAATCCATCAAATAAAGACCAGCTTGAAGAAAGAATGGCACGCATCAAGGAGGATCCATCTCTGAAACATATTTTGGAGGAGATAGAGACTGGTGGTCCTGCTGCTATGATGAGGTTTAGAAGCAATTTTTCTTTTTCATTTTTTTTTTGCTGTTTTGACATTTCCATATTTCTCCCATAACATTTATGTCAAGTAGCTTCTTAAGTGATTCTTTTTATTTCAGGTACTGGAATGATGAGGAGGTTTTGCAGAAGTTGGGACAAGCCATGGGTCTTGCAAATTCTGGAGATGTAGGTGCCTCTGCTGAAAATTCTGGGGCAGATGAGACAGAGGATTTGGGAAATGAAGATGAATCAGTTGTTCACCATACTGCTAGTGTTGGTGATGTGGAGGTGTGATATAGCTCTATTTATCTACATGCATATGCTCTTAAATCTTTTCCCTTTTTGAAAGAAATCATGAGTTTTACTATATGATTCAAGACTTGAAGTTATTTCAATGAAAGACAAAATGTGTAGTTATGCTTGTGCTTGCGACAGTTGATGGGAGCATAAACCTTGTATTTTTAAGGACCATTTTTTGGCTCTGGAAGTCTGCGGTGGTGATTTTGAATAAGATTAGTTGATTTGGTTCTATTTGGTGCAAATCACATGGTATTTTTAAGGGAGTTTCCTTAATAAACATATAAAGGGATTAGGTAGCTTTTAGCCCTTGATGTTATTTTATTTCCACATCCTCTGTATGGGGACCACTTATCCTCTGAAATATTTCTACTTTTTAATTTCTTTTATCAATTTTAAAAAATCCATCTTAGAAGGTTTTGGATTATACAATATAAATTGGAACTTGTGATATCATTTGTAGAAAAGGTGGCGTATAATCTTTTTAAATTTATGGAAATTAGATATTTATTATTGCAGTTGCATGAACAAGTGTCTTTTTGTATGCCCCTATACATGGGTTATGTGATGCTTCTTTTTTTTTGGTCAACTTTGAAGGCATAGAAAATCACCCAGAATTCAAACTGTTCATTTTTTAATGGTTGATTTGGTTGCTAAGCTGTCTAGTTATGGTATTGTTAAATTCAGCCATTCTGTTACTGTCATTGGGTATGATTTGAAATATTTGAGAGCTATAATTTTGCACATGTAGGGCTTGAAAAATGCACTAGCCGCTGGTGCTGACAAGGATGAAGAAGATTCAGAGGGAAGAACTGCTTTGCATTTTGCCTGTGGATATGGCGAGGTATGCTAATATTTGGAGTAAATATTTTCTCATCTCTTGTATCACATGCTTTTTGTTTCTTAGAATGTCTGCTTATGTTGTTGGGTGGTGGTGTGGACTTTGTTTAGAACCATGGTGGGAAGTAAATGAAGGATATATTGAGGCTCAGGGTATTATTTAGTAAAAGACTATGGCCTTGATTGTTTCTTCCACCATGGTGGGCAATGCAGGCTTGTCAAACATGTTAAAATGTGAGTCAATTTCTAAAGCATTGCTGAAATTTGGGCGAGTATGGGTTGGGCTTGATAGGAACTGGATGATTCTGTTTGGTCAAATACCTAGCGACAAACTCCTATGTTCCTTTCATTACAGTATTTCTGAACAAGTTCCTGGATAACAAGCCTAAGGGTTTTCTTATTGATGATAGTGATGATATTGATGATAGTTACAATACTGACGATATCGACCGTGACCTTGATATGGACCTGGAGCTTCTAACTATGATGAATACGCTAACTATGGATATGATGCCAGAAATAGACCGATTTTATATCACCTTTCAATTTGGATGCATCTGAAATTTCCAACTGTCTGATTTTTCTTTGGGTAATGGAGAAGCTACTGGCTGCAGCTGACTATTCTAGTTAAAAAAACAATGGAAAATGACAATGATGAATTGGATGGATTGGAAATGGAGAAGAAAGCGCAAGAGCAAAGAGGGAAGCAGTTGGAAATGAGGAAACAAAGTGCAAGTTGATCATATTAGGCTAGTTTGGAATTATCTGCCTTTTAGGTTTTTTTTTTTTTTTTTTTCATTTGCAGGCAGATACTGACTTGGTGAATAATCTGCTTTAGATGTTGGTTAATAACTGGATATGTTCTTACACTTGGTGAACTATCTGTTTACACCGTACTCTGATGGGACCTGGTATGAAAATCTTATCTGTTTTTCCGTTATACCACATTAAATTTTGACAATTCATCAAAAACTTGCTAATTACTAAGTGGGATAAATTATTTTTTGATTGTTTGTCTTTGTCAGTATTTGATTAGGGAGTTAGGACATAGGAGCATGAACAGGAAAATGAAAATAAGATTTGAGTCCATCTGGTTAATAGAATGCTTGCAATTTCAAAGACATTTATTTACCCTTAATTATTGTATGTTGTGGGATAGCCTCTATAAAGCCACTTATGCATGGTTATTATAAGGAAAGTTCTCTCTCATAAGTGAAGGAATTGGACAGTTTCCTTTCATTTTTAAAGGAATAGGTTATCAACTAACCTAGTAATTTTTCTTTTTACTATACTCATTCTTTTAGGTGGGATCAACTATAATGGATTAGGCAATGCCATTTTATTCTTTCAAATTATTATATTCATCAAACGGAAAAGAAAGTTTGGGTGTGGTTCAATCAATGTATATTCATGTCATGAAGAACCCTGGTGCTAACAAGTGTAAAGTAGGGTGGTACATTAGTAGTTTTATAAATAATGTTCAGATTCCTCCCACAGAAAAGTCTAGATTTGATTCCATTTATGGATGAGTGGAGAATGGAGATAACAGTGGCAGTTGTAGCAATGGCAATGTGTAATATTGGTGGTGGTGATGTTGATGAGGGATAGTGGCAATGATGGCAGAAGTGGTGGTGGAGAGTGGCAACAGTGTTAGTGGTGAATGGATAGTGCTATTTGGGTTCTACCTTCCTTCAGCCCCCTCTTGCATGGTGTCAAGCAAAGTGAATGACTCGTCAGGAATTATAATTTTAGATCCTAATTAGGCTCTTTCTAACACCTGGCTGACATGCTCTTGATATCATTTCAGGTGAAATGTGCTCAAGTTCTCCTCGAGGCTGGAGCAAAAGTGGATGCTTTGGATAAGAATAAGAACACTGCTCTCCATTATGCAGCTGGTTATGGCAGAAAGGAATGTGTGGCCCTTCTCCTTGAAAATGGTGCTGCAGTGTAAGTAGTCTTTTCATTTTGTGTTTTAAAAACCTCCAAGCATTAATTCTATTGCTTAATTGCTTACAAAACCATTTAGTAACTATTTGTGCTTAATTAGGTTTAATCATATATAGTTCTTTTTCACTCCTTGTTCAATTTGCAGTACTCTCCAGAATATGGATGGTAAAACTCCAATAGATGTTGCGAAGCTAAACAATCAAAATGAAGTCCTAAAGCTACTTGAGAAAGATGCTTTTCTGTAGTTGCAATGCATGATGCCATGTTGTCACCAACAAGCAAAGGGGAAACTGAGGGGAAGAAGGCATGACTTCCTTATTTATCTTTTGGTTTCTTCCAACCATTTAGTGTGTTAAACTAAATTGATTAACGTTGTTGGATGTGAGTCACCATAGAATTTGTTATGTTCTTGTAATGCATTTATTGTCACACTGCATGATTTTGAAGATTAGTGCCGTCATGATTTTATTCATGTTTCAGTTTTACTCATCTTACATTACTTCGTGGCAAAATTCTGGTTCAAATGATATCGTACAAGAATATAAGGCGAGTCGAAACATGAAAAGGTTAGGAAGATTTTGATCTAGGGTATATTAAATTGCCAACAAATTCTCCTCTAAACTTGAACATCGACACCCCCTCCCAAATTTGATTCTTTATAGGACTACTAAGTTTTTAAAATTGATTCAATGGATCGAAGTGTCTGATTTTATATATGTTGTGGTTTTCTTAAAACAGTATAGTTATGTTTGAAGACAACTTAGATATTGGCAAGCCTGGTTTAATTTATGTTTTGTTCGTTACTATTAGCAACAACTCAAATTTGCATTAAATAAACAAACTCAAGTTTGAGATTGAGTTTGATTATCTAAATGAGTTAAGCTCAAATTTTACAAATTTGAGTTCTATTTATAGATTATTATAATATTGGATTAATTATGTTTTTAGTCTCTAATTTTTTTCTCCCTCACCTAATGTTTTTGTTTGTTTATATTTTTAGTTCTTACCGTTAAGTGTGTTGTAAAATGATTATGTAACTGTAACAATGAGTGACATGTGCTAAATAATAGTGGTGGTTAATTTTCTGGCTCTTCAAAACCACCCTCTCCCCCCAAAATGCTTAGTTTACTTGTTTGAAATTTGTTAAACAAATTTTTGGTGAAGCCACTGGAAATTCCTTCTCATTATAACTTTTAAACCCACAACTGAATTTGTCACTATCATCCAAAACAAAGGATTGCAAAATTAGGCAATCACAACCCCAAATAAAAAAGCACCAATCTATGGAACACAACAAAACATAAAAAAGAAAAGGGGATTTGAAACCAGCACTCCCATATGTGTATCCGGTATCTCTCATTTTTATTTGAAAATATTAAACTACCCTTTTATTATGTCACACATTCCAGAAACTATTTTTTATTGTTATAGAATACCTATTTCAAAAGACAATTATTTTTTTACTAGAAGTTATTCTTATTGTTATTTTTACCATTATGGAACGCCTATTCCAAAGCTATTTTTATTGTTATGGAATGCCTATTCCGAAACTATATTTTTTTTTTATTGTTACGGAACAACTATATCAGAAGGTAAAATTATTTTTTTCTGTTATGGAATGCCTATTTCGGAAGCTATTTTTGATTGTTACGGAACACCTATTCCAGAAGATAATTATTTTTTACCGTTATGAAATACTTATTTTAAAAGCTATTTTTTATTGTTATGAAATGTCTATTCTTAAATATTCTTAAATCTCATATATACTGAGATTTTATATATTTTTTCTTTCTCTCTTTGCTTTCATATTATATGGTTTGTTTCAAATTCTATTTTATATATAAAGATCATATATTTATGACGTTGATAAAATATGTTTTGGCTTTTGTTATTTCCATTTTCTTTAAATTTATTGATTAATCTCGATATTATGATAGCCAATTTCTTTTAACGAGGTTATAGAATTCGGTGTTTTGTTGTGTTTAATTTGATTACAAAACTTTAAAATGAATCAAACTCTCAGTAGAAGGATCATTTCGGTTTACATTTGGGGACATATGGTAGAAAGTCTTTCCATGCATGGAAATATGATTCCTAGGAATCAAATATTGGTAATATGATTTCTATTAATAAAGGACCCTTTTGTTTCAACTTAAAAAAAGAAATGGTAAAAAAAAATGTTTTCTAAAAGCTATTTTTTAAGAAGAAAACATGATTTGCTTATGAAAAAAAGGAGAACATTACTTCTTTTTTTTAAGAAATGAAGTTTATATAAACACATAAAAAAAGCAAAGCATAAAATTGATTATTTTATTTAAAAAACACTTTTAATTTTTTTATTTAAAAAAATAGGTTAAACAAATAGACCCAAAATCTTGTTGGTTGGTCATAAATATCTTTAGGTATATTTATATAACTTATTTTGTAAATCAAAGAGTAAATGATATTTTTACTTGAAGCTTTACTTATTTACCACAATAGTTTATCTAACAAGAGTAATATAATATTTTTTTATTTATCGTAGTAACAAATTTTTTTTTTAAACTCCGGAAAGTTATAGTCCGAGGTCCCACCTCCACCATGGGAATAATTTAGTGGGAAACTACAAACAATTCCCAGGAAACATTCTTTTATGGGAATGTTATTTTTAAAATAGATACCAACCACATGATTCCAACTTTCTAATTGAAGATTCTCGAGAAATTAAAAACTTCTTTGCTATCAAACATCATGATGTTATTTTTTTTACTATGATTTATATTCCTTTGTTAGGATTGAAGAGTATTTTTTTAATTAAATATTTTATATTTCTTATAAATTCATATAGCTTCATTTAGTTTGGTTCCTTCAAAAAATTTCTTCTATTGTTTTTAATCCTCATAAATTTTAAAACTTTTGAAAATAATAGTGGTGACAAAAATTATTTTAAAGTTTATATGGACAAAAATGTAAGGAGAAACTAGAAAAATAAAATCACATTAGAGCAAATCTAATGTTTATCTTGATTTAAATTGAACTTTAAGATGAAACAGTTTTATAATAAAAATGATTAACTAAAAATATTAATATTTTATTTGAAAAAATTCTTTTGAACTTTTAATTTAAGTTGAAAATTTACTTATTAAATTATTGTAATTAATCCTTTTTATTAATGTTTTCAATCCTAAACAACAAAGTATAATCTTTTTATCCTATGGATGAAAACACAAAAAAAAAATACAATTATTGTGAAGGAGTAAGAGAAATAAGTCAAGAAAATGAAGGAATGGATGGAATATTTTTAATCCAAAGAGTGGAACTCATATGTTTAATACAATCATTCTTAATAAATTGATGTTATTTATTAAATAATTACTAACATTTTTATTTTTTTAAGGTACTATTAATAAGAAAAACAATACTTTTTGAGTTCTAAAGTAAGGATTCAAGTTTCGTAAACTAGGAACAACGATGAAGATTGACATGGAGTTAAAATTTGTTGATGTAGTTAAAATAGTTGCTATCACACTATAACTAGCAATTTTTTTGTATAGTAAGACTATTTTTAAATTGAAGATTTAGAAATAAAAATAAATCAAATTATAAAAATTATTAATGTTTTTTTACATGTATTTTTTTGGGTTTCTTTCTCCAATTTGTTGATTAAACTACCCATTTTATAAATTTTAAAAATCTACCAATTAGTCTATTAAAAATGCCTTTTTAAAATTTTTTAAGGTGAAATGGTCCAGCACGGTAGATTTGGGGAACCCTTTATTGCTTCAAACCTATTTTAAGTTAATTCTATCTTTTACTTGTTTTTTTTTTTCATTTCTTATAGGGTTGGATCAATGTATATGGTGGGTTTTGGATTTTTTTAATATTTATTTGATTTGGTTCTAGATTGATTTATGGATTGTAAGATATGTGTTCGATCCAAAGCACAAATGAACTTTGAAATTCCTTTTGGCAAGCTTGCTTTGTTGTTCTAGTCTGGTTTCATTATTTCAAAGGGTCTTCTAGATATTATGGATTTTGGCTCAACATCTTTTAGAGCACAAGGGAGATTTCCTATATATTAGTCTAAGAAGTTTTATAGAGTTAACTAAAATATGATGTGGAATAAGGTTGAGGCTGTTTGAGTTAGGTGCATAAATAAAAAAAATATCCTTTTGAAAAGATGTATAAAAGATATTGAAGAGGGATAAAGACATCAATTTTAACATGTTTTTTTTCCTTTCTACGAATTTCAGATTGATGAGAATGTGGCAAAGTACATTGAATATGACGTATATATCTTCTCATACTTCGAGAATTTCTTCCCTTTGTTTTCATTTCACTGTTACATCCCATTTCTATTTTTTCCACAACTGTGAAATATCTTCTAGAGGGTGGAAGAGAGAGTGAAAGTCTAGGAGAGTTTCAATTTTACTAGGGCAAAGGTAGTTGTGAGAAAGTTTATTTGCTTCCTCTCCGTGCAACAACAGAGGCTACCTGCAAATTTTCTTTTTAAAAAACCTTCCACTTGGGCACTGTAACATCCCTCATTGTTAACTTCTGAGTGGCTCACACACTACAACACTTCACATGATGAAACTTCACTCAACTCCTCATTGGTCATAACCATCAGTAGGTAGTCCTTTTCGAGACCACCAGCTCTGACATCGCTCGACTTATTTCAGGATCATTGACTACCCCTACAAACCAACACGAGACTTCTTAGTGTGCTTTTTCCTTACTCACACGCTTTTCGAAAAAACTTCCCAGAAGGTCACCCATTACATAATTGCTACAAGTCAAGCACGCTTAACTGTGGAGTTCTTATGTGAAAGGTTACTGAAAAGTAGATGCATCTGTTAGTATAGGTAGTTACGATTAATTCCTTTAAATCATCCTTAACTATATACTCCCATACTAGTATAGTCTTGGATCCCTTTCATTTTGGTGTGATTTGATCAGGGTGCTACATGCCCATCAGCTTCCACTTGGTTCTTCGAACCACATCGTGCTGAGAGAGGGGTATGTTCTAACATCATTTGTATCGCCCCTAATTGTCGACTTCCCAATGGATCACACACTATGACACTTCACACGATGGTACTTCACCCAATCCCTCGTTGGTCAAAACCCTTGATAGGTAGTTCTTTCAGAGACATCGACAACCATTTTTTACATCGCTCAACTTTTTTCCAAGTCATTGATTGTCCCTACAAACCAACAAGAGACTTTTTGGCATGCTTTACTTTTTGTAGCCCATCACATAAGAACTCCATAATTAAGCGTGCTTGAGTTGGAGTAGTTATGAGATGGGTGACCTTCTAGGAAATTTATTGGAAAACGTGTGAGTGAGAACAAAGCATGCTAAAAAGTCTCATGTTGGATTGTGGGGACAATCATTCATCTTAAAAGCAGCCAAAACATATTGTCGAGGTCTAGAAAAAGGCTACCTATAGAGAGTTTTGACTGGTGGAGGGTTTTGACAATAAGGATGTTGAGTGAAATGCCACTGTGTGAAGTGTCGTAGTATGTGAGTCACTGAGCAGTCGACAATCAAGAGCGTTACAAATGGTATCAAAGCAAACATTTATGCTAGTGCAGCGTGGTTTGAGGATGAACTAGGAAAAAGTTGGTGTAACACCCTAATCAAATCACACCCGAATGAGAGGGGTCCAAGCCTGTGCAAGTATGAGACTGTACAATTAAGGATTACTTAAAGGAATTAATTGGTACTACCTATACTAATAAGATGCATATATTTTTTGGTAATCCATCACTTAAGAATTCCATAACTTAGCATGTTTGGTTTGAAGTATTTGTGGGATGGGTGACCTTCTAGGAAACTTTCTGGAAAACGTGTGAATGAGGACAAAGCACATTGAAAAGTCTTGTGTTATTTTATGGGGACAATCATTGTGTTAAGTCCAAAACCCTTGGTGTTTTAATTATGACAAACCTTCTGAACAGAAATCATAAGCCTTCTGAATTTATGCCTATTGATGAGTTTTCTTAAGTGTATTCATAAAAGAATTTTTTTTAAGGAATGACAATTGAAGCAAACTCAAGGTTGTCATGAGTCACTCAGAAAGGATGATAAGCTTGAAAGGTCAAAAGAAGACTCAAAGTGTCACTGACTATGTACTGCAATGAAGAAGTCAACATGCTCATTGGATGAAGAAAAAATCGTCTAGCCATGAGAAGTAATTAGCAACTAAAGGACAAAAAAAATGTTGCAGACATGAAGATCTGTGCAATAAACATGACATGAAGAACAACATTGTTGCAACACACTCAAAATAGAATTTCATCAATAGAGTTAGTTCATTTTGGCATTGTATCTGTAGTTCCAGAAATGCAATTGAGTAGTTCTTGATGGTTGTGGAAAGCTTAGAAGTCTCTTTAACTTTCACGAACAAGTTGTGGTCTGATACAACCTGGATCATGGACAAAATTGAGCTTAAAGTTGTGACTCTAGTCTTCTTGGGAAGCTTGATATGTGTGCAGTAATTTGAAGACTACTTGAGCTATAGAAGTCCATTTGAGATGATCTCAATGGATGTGGAAATCTAAGAGAAAGATATACATCTTTCACGCATAATTCATGGGCTAATAAGGCTTGGATCTTAGAAGAAACTGATTATGAAGATAGAAATATCATTTTGTCCTCACAATATAACATAGTTGCAATGATTTAAAGATTGTGCATGCTATAGTAGTCTAAATGATATGAGACCAATACTTGAATGTTAAGGATAGAATTCTATACATATTTCATGAAGACACCAAAATCTATGTTTTTCATTAAAGGGGTCAAAGAAATAAAAAAAAATAGTAGCAAGTATAACATGCTACAACAAGTTTACACCAAAATGTTTGGAATACAAGTATGTCATGTCATCTCATTAAGATATTCCTATAAGAAGAACATTTAGTGGCTTGTTATCTACATTAGAGAACTATCTCAAAGCACAACATCTGATGTAGAAATCTATGCAAACCAACATATCTACAAATTAAAGATATACAAATAGCAAAACATAACAAGTGTTCTGATGAGTTTAGAACAAGCTCAGAGTAGATGTCCTAACTATGCTTTCAAGTGAGAAGCTTTAGAAGATTTGATAGTGGTGAATTTAGTTCTTCCCTCCCTCTAAAAATATCAATTTTACTATGTTGCAAAGACATCAAGAAGGCCTTACTCAAAATATTTACCAAAGGCTACATTGAGCAAACAACATCAGAACGAAGTTGTTTCAGAGTCAACATCTGAATGGTGTAATTGGGGACTTTGAGAATGAGAACATATGAATGATATTCTGATGATAGACCAGGATCAAGACAAGATAGAGACTAAGATGATTACATCAAAATGATGTATTGAAGTCAAGATCATGCAGTATCTATGTATCAGAATGAAACTGCATCATAGTTTACATTAGAATGATGAAGAACTTGACTCTGACAACTTAACTTCAAAATAAGGCTCAAAATGAACCTAAAAGACAACATCAATTATTCTATATGCTACAACACACATAGAGGGCACATCAGAAGACTGAGGTTGAAAGCATCTCACTTTTCATATGTTGCCACCCACACTGACCGCACATTAGAAAGTGAATGCTAACTACTTTAGAAGATGCACAAGTGGAAAACTGAGAATGTCCTTGAGAAGATATAGTGTGCAACATTAGAATGAAGACTACAAAGACTTTATGAAGTATGAACCAAGGACAGAACACTAACACAACAACAATAACCTTCACATGTTACCTATGCTGAAGTATGTTACTTCAAAATGATTTATGTTGTGATGATGTGTTTGGATATATGGAACTGAGCTATCTACATTGTCATATCATGTTATCTTTATCAGAAGGAACCTAAGGGTGTTCACTGATTTGGGTCAACCCATGACCTGACTCAACCCAATTATATTGGGTTAGGTTTTAAAAGTGTTTGGGTCAAATCCAACTCGACCTAATGTAAATCCGATTATGTTCGGGTTGGGCAATGGGTTATGAATTGTCTACCTATGAGACAACCTGACCCGGTCATATATAATAATGAAATTAATATTATTAATAAGAAATAGGAAATATCTGAAATAAAAAGTTTGAAACTACTGAAACTAGGATTTTTTCGTTCTCGGTCTTGATTCTCTCTTTCTCGTTCTTCAGTATTCAATCTTCAATACCACTCCCCACTAACACTGTCGCCTATCACCGACTCACCTCTCACCCCAACCATTGGCCACCGCCCCCCACTATCTTCTTCAATCTTCCATTTGTCTCACTCTCACATGAAAGCGAAAGCTAGAAAGTCCAATTCTCGTCACGATGACGCTCATGCTCTAGTCAGTCGTTGCGATGCTATCGTCATTGCCTCTGTTGACGCTGGAGGTTCCTTCAAGAATGAAAGGTATGTTAATGTTGGATAGTTCAATAAATTGTTACAATTTTTCTATTGCTTGTAAAGTTCAATAAAAACAATCTGTATTTTAAAATTCAGTTACAGTTGATAGTTCACACTTTGCATTGCATATGAACTTTTATTGAGGGTTATTAGTTTATGTGTTTGTAAATTGTGAGTAATATTTTACTGAGGGATTGGTTGATTGAGCTGTTGAGGTAAAGAGCTCGATTTTGTTGTGATTGGAAAAGGGTTATTCTCTTATTGTAGCACCTACAAACATTTCTATTTTACCTTCACAATTCAAGTATTTGTCTTGGATAATATTAAAGTTTTCAAAATGGACCTAAACCCATAGGTCAATCCGGTCCACTATGGTTCGAGCTGGACCCAAAATGGGGGGAAACTTTACAGTTGGTTGTAAAACTTGACCTAACCCACTCGGGTTGAACCCGTCATGAGCTAGGTTAACCCACTTAACTCACTTAAAAAAATAATCCATTAGTATTTTATAATATATTTTTTAAGACTTTAAAGTTTTTTGTTCATTTAACTATAAATACAATAAAATTCACCTAAAATACGCTTTTAGTATTTTGTAATATTGTTTAACATTATTTTATTTAGTGTTTTGTTCCATATTATTTTTAAATTTTTTGTTATTATAGTTCTAGACTTCTAGTTTGTGATAATATGTCTTGTTGTGGTGTGTGGATAGTGAAAAATATTATTTAACTAATACTTTTCTAATTTCTTCAAATTTATTTTTCTAAAAGAATTGATTTTGTTGAATTTTCTTTTTTGAAAAATATTTTTTATTTTATTTTAGGTGGCTTGGTAGGCTAACCTATTTAACCCACAACCCATGTAACACCCCGACCAATCACACTAGAAAGAGATGGATCTGACAGCTGCATAGGTATTGAACTATATAGTTGATAATGAGTTAAATAAATTAATTGTCACTACTTATAACAACAAGATGTATCTAGTTTTCAGTAGCCAATCACTTAAGAACTCCACAGTTATGCTTATTTGGATAGAAGTAGTTATAGGATAGGTAACCTTCTAGGAAATTTTCTGGAAAGCGTGTGAGTGAGGAAAAAACACGTTGAAAAGTCTTGATTTAGTTTATGGGGACAGTCATTGATCCCGAAAGCAGCTAAATCAGATTGTCAAGGTCTTGGAAATGACTATCTACGAAGGGTTTTGACCAATGAGGAGTTGAGTAAAGTGTCATCGCGTGAAGTATCATAATGTGAGAGTCATCTAGAAGTCGACAATTAGAAGCATTACAACCCATGGTGGGTCGGGCCAGACCACTTTCTTCTAAAAGTAGGTCGAATTGGACTAACCTGTTTAAGGGATGGATCAAGATGGGTCGAATTCAATGAACCGAACCAACCCGTTTAAACAATTCTATAGCTAATATTAGCTTATATATTGTTAATATATACTAAGTGTTGCTATGTAACTAAGTTGTGTATGAATTAAAATCGTTAATTTCTCATAATTCTTTTCTTATCATGGTTATCTTTTTTATTTTAAATTCTTAATTATTATTTTTTCATGTTTATGTTCATGTATAATAAAATTGTATTTTTCTGTCTAACTTGGCTTTCATATTTCTCTATTAATTTCAATTTTATATTTTATATTTTGTTTCAAAATTGTGCATATAAAATAGATCTAATATTTATGAAGTTGATAAAATATGTTTTGGTTTTCCAATTTTCATTTAAATAATTGTTTGAACTCTTCAAACTCTTGTCCATACAAGTTAAACTTCCAAGTTTGTCATGACTCCTTTTTTTTTCTGTTTGTTTCATTTTATTAAAAAAAACTTTTTTCTTTGTCTTATTAAGGACACTAAAATGGATTTCGATCATCTTCAATTTTTTCCTTCAACCCTCTCCAGCCGTGATAGTGGTTGTTGGATTATCTAACGTTTCAGATATTAAAAGCCGGAAAGAATGTTTGGCGCCACATTCCACATTGTTTAGTGAAACTTAAAAATCCTCTAAGTCATAACTCATAAAATCTTTTATGACTCAAAAATCCGCATTTACTTTTCCAATCTCTCAGGTCCAGACTCAAATTGAAAGTAATTATTACTTTTTTTTATAAGACTCAATCCATATTTACAATATATCTCATATTAGTTATTTTTAAAGTAAAATATTCTTAATTAAAAAAGACGTTATAATGATAAACAAGTAGAAGAGAGAAAAAGGAGTATTAGCAAATAGTAACATTGGTAATTTAAAAAAAAGTATAAATTTAAGATATTTATTATCATCGACTATATCAACTATTTTTTTTAATGATGCTAAATCAGGTAGTTAGGTCAGTCTTATAAATAAGACATGAGGGAGTATCAAATACAAGATGAAGAATGAAATCCATTTTATAACCAGGTTTCAATAAATGTTACATTATAAATTAAAAATTCTTAAATGAAACATATATAAATATTTATATAAATAACTTTGGTTTAATATATAATCCAAATCCAATAATATAAATAAAAATACAAAATTATTATTAAATATAAATTGTATGTAAGAATGAACACGCACAATACGTAAGAAAAAAAATTCAAACAACTGAGACGAAATAAGTAAAAGAAATTATGAAATATGGAGAGAGAGAGAGTGAAACCAAACCAATTCATTCAAAGTTTCAAACTTTTTCAGGGCATCTGTACGTGATTTATATACGAGGCTCACATGAATTCAAGGTTAGCTTCCACTAAACCTTATAAAAGTTCTTTACTTCCTACACCAGGAATATTTCTCTTACACCCAACAATGTATAGTTAATTTCCAATAATACCCTTTCTAAAAAGGTTAAGTATGGACACACCATTCATTCAACTTCTTCTTCTTCTCCTATCGTCGTTTCGTTCGTGCACCATTCTCCCTCTTCTCCAACTTCATCATCCATTCATGCACCCAGTGCATGGTTTGCCTGGTGCTTCGTCATTCGTGGTTGCTGTCATCGCATTTCAGTGTCATCTGTCATGTGTTTTGTCGTTTCATTTTTATTTCATTGAAAAATAAATTGTTGTTTTGCATGTTTACAGATTGGCAATCCGTACGAATACGACAATCAGTATGAACCTTACGGATTGACAATTTGTATTCTTCATACGGATTATCAATCTGTATGAAGCTTACGGATTGATTTGTAAGCTTTATAGGTTTTGTTTTTTAAATTTTAATAATATGTTTTTTTAAAATAAAAAAAAGTTGAATAGATTTAGATTTTGTTGTTGATTATGTATATCAAAAATAATTTGAATGATGCTCTGTTTTGTCCAATTTGTTTTTATTGACTTCAAAGTAACTTTAAAGTAAATAACTAGTACAATTTTGGCTGTATTTATAAATATTTGGTATAATTTTCTTAATTACAACAATACTAATTTACAATGATATTATTTAATCATATTTTTAAATTAAGTGAATTACATTTTATTTAATCCGTATGTTTAAATTTAATTTTTTTAATTTGAATTGATGATAATAAAGTAATTTGTATGTGTTTTGTTTTTAATAGGAATTCATAATAATAAATGAATATATGTGTGTTTAAATTTTTTTTAAAACTTTTAATTGATAATAATAAATTAATGTTGATTTGGGTTGATTTGAAGTGTTAAATAACAACTTGCAAAATTTGTAGATTATGGTTAGAATAAAAGGATTGCGTTGGGCTTTAGACAGAGTAGTTAATAGAGCCTTAGGTAGAGACGTCAGTGCTAATGAAGAAGAAGCCCCTTAGCGCCAAAGTTCGACAACATCGATACGAAGACAACAGGCAAGTGTTGCTATTGTTAAGGACGTGCCTGCTGACCAAGGTCATGATTTGCCTGGCATTCCAGTTATGGAGGATAGAGGTTCTGATGCTAAGGATTTTCTAAGCGGACCCTAAGATACTTCAGTGTTGTCACTGTATGTTGATCATGTAGCACCCAGAGTTTGGGCAGGAGAGGTACTTATGTGTTTGATTATTTCTCCATTTACATATTTTAATCATTTGACTTGGTGTGATTAACTATAAATAATTGTAGGGACATCCTAAGTTGAAGTTGGCTTCTCATGGAAGGAAGGTGCAAAAATTTGGAAGGCATGCACCTGAAATTGAAGGTTTAGTGGTTGCTATGGGCTTAAGCCCGTTTATTACATGTTCATTGGAGACAGGAGATCGGGGACTAATATCGGCTTTTGTGGAGAGATGGCACAAAGAAACCAACAGCTTCTATCTACCCATAGGAGAAATCACTATTGCCCTTGATGATATGGCGTCATTGTTACATCTATCAATCATGTTGGATATAGGGGGAGCATCTTGAAGCTTGAAGCTTAGGACTTGAAGGATTGTTTTGTGCATTTCACATGCCTTGGAATGCCTTGGAAGAATGTAAATCAAATGAAGTGTTTAGAGAGGCCAATCTGTTGATCCTTGCATTGCATGCATTTAATCATTTACATGCCTAAATGTATTCACAAAGAATTAAAGCAATTTTTGATAAAAGAAGCAATGTTTTTGGAAAAATGCAAATATCACTGGATTAATTGATTACACTGTGATTTAACCGATTATTTGCTTCGTTTTTAAATCTGAAAAAGCTTTGAAGAACAATTTAATCGATTACCATTGGTTGTAATCGATTACATAGTGTTAAAAGAAAATCATGCTTCACTGCTTTAATTGATTACCATTTATTGTAATCGATTACATAAAATTCTTAGAAAAGCTTGTTTCACTGCTTTAATCGATTACCACTTCTTGTAATCGATTACACAAGGCTTTTCAGAAATATTGTGTTACTGGTTTAATCGATTACAGATCGTATTAATCGATTATTTTGCTCGTTGTTCAAACCCAGATAACATATGAACACTTTAATCGATTACACAAAGTGTTTTAATCGATTATTTGGCACGTTTAATCGATTATAGTTAGTTACAAAGTTCTGTTATAATTAGATGTGAAGCTTGCCTTGTTTTCTAACTTGAGGAATTCAAATTTCTGAATACACACAAGCCTTTACTAAGATTGAAAGTGATTTTCTGAGTATACTAACCTCTTGTCCCACTCTTTAATCTTCATGGGTTTTGAATGATTTCTTGGGCAAGAGTTTTCAAAGAAGAATAGGAGAGCATGTTCTGAAACTCATTTGTTCATACAATTCTGATTGGTAAACCACATGCATTCATATTCATTGGATCATCAGGTTGTTTCTCTCCATTCTTTTTGGGTGTAAATTGTTTTCTGCAATTTGTTTGTTAGTTGGTGCTGTTGTAAATTTGTTCTTAAGGCTTGCACTAGAGTAGTGTTCTCTAGGGAAGAACAGAGTAGTGGTCCCTGGTTCTTGTGCACTAGGAGTCTAATAGTGTTTTAGATTTCTTGTCTTTATCTAGGGTTGATAAAGAGTGATTGTAATAAAGCTTGTAAGAACTAAAATTTATAATAGTGGAACTCTAATCTAGTGTTGATTAGAAGAAACTGAATGTAGCTTCTATTGAGAAGTGAACCAGTATAAATCCTTGTGTTGATTTTCTATTCTTAAATCTCTAAAGGTCTTTGGTATCCTAAAGGTGCATCAATTAATTTAGTTGGTTATTCTAATTCTGACTTTGCAAGATGCAAGTTGGATAGAAAAAGCACTAGTGGAACTTGTCATCTACTTGGAAGTTCACTAATCTCATGGCATTGCAAGAAACAATCTTTTGTTGCTCTATCAACAGCTGAAGCTGAGTACATCTCTGCTGGAAGTTGCTGTGCTCAAAACGTTTGGCTAAAGCAACAATTACAAGATTTTGGTGTTGAATTGAAGGAAATACCTCGGCTATGTGACAACACAAGTGCTATCAACATTCCAAAAATCCAATAATGCACTCAAGGACCAAACACTTTGAGATTAGACATCATTTCCTAAGAGATCACATTCAAAAAGGTAATATAAAAATTGATTTCATTGATACACACAATCAATTGGCTGATATATTTACTAAACCATTGGCTAGAGATAGATTCTATACTCTAAGAAACATGCTAGGTATCCTTGATGAGTCTAACATTTGCTAAAGCATGCTTGATATGTGCTAATCTATGTGAAATAGCTTCTCACTTGCTTGATCATCACTTGTATTTGAAAATTCAAAATTGTGTTGCATAATCACTATTCATTATGCTATTTTCACTGTAATAATCGATTAAGGCACGGGATAATCGATTAAATGGACTTTAAAAGCTGTTGGGAATGAAATTTGAGCTTATGTAATCGATTACATCACAAAATAATCGATTATTCTTCATAGAAATTTTTTCAGAAAAACTCATTCCACTGGAATAATCGATTAAATCAACGAATTAATCGATTACCCAAGCTTCAAAATATTTTACAAATTCTCATTTTACTGGAATAATCGATTACCTAACAAATTAATCGATTAAATTGTTTTGAAAATCCATGAAACTTGTATTCTCAATGTGATAATCGATTACATAGGAGGAATAATCGATTGCACTTCATCTTCTTTAACTGGATTGCTTTGAAATAATCGATTACCTTAAGAATTAATCGATTACTGCCTATGTAAAAACTGATTTTCCTTACGAATTAATCGATTACACATGCAAATAATCGATTATTCATTGAGTTACTGCAGAATCTGCAAGATCTTCTTGGAAATTGTAACTGCCCAACTGCCACCTAATTCAAAATTTGAATCTGCTGAGCCTTAAATTGAATGGGTTAATTTGTGGTAACTGTTACATATTTCAAATTTCAACTTTGGAGCCTAAAATCTTCTATAAATACTACCTATGTTAGAGGAAGAAATCACACCTTTCTCATCTTCTATCTTAAGCACTTCTGTGTTCTTCTTTCCTCTAAGATTAGTTTCTCTGCCTTAGCATTAGCCATGTCTGCCCCAAAGAAACCCAGATCCTCTAAAAGAAAAGCTAAGTCCTCCAACCCAGCTGCCAATAGATTAGATCATTGGTTCTCCAAGGAGAAAGACAAAATGACCTACCTCCAGTTCAATGCAACCAAGCTTATAGGTCCTCACACACACCTTTCCCTTGACTGGTTTATAGGAGAAGGTTTTCAATTCCCTACCTTCATTGAAGCCCAAGGTCTGAAACAATCTGGCAGGAAGTTGCTGGTCTTTCATTTGATGGGGAGAGAAAATTTGAAGAAGAGGCTGGTGGGTATAATAGGATTGACACATATAGGGGGATGCTTCTTGATCCTCAAATGAGGTTGAAGCTTAGGTTAAGTACTGGACCCATGACTCATGAAGATAGGCTTCTTCATTACATCATCACCTATATTCTTACCCCTAGAGCCACAAATCATGCCCAAGCCACTGATGATGATTTACAGCTTGTGTATGCCTTGAAAAATGGCATTAAGATGAATTGGATTCTCATTATCCAGGAGATCATGCTTAAGTCCAAAAGATTAATGAACTTTCCCTTTCCTTATGCTATTCTTGTATCCAGGTTCATTGATTACTTCCAAATTGATGTCTCTAATGAGGTTGTTGACAACACTAATGCCAACCCGTGTGTGTGGTTTTTCAGAAAAGCTAGGTCTTTTATGAATGGGATGTGTTATGCCTTAAATTTGTTGAATGTCGCTTTGTGTTGATGTTTGATGTTCTGGGATGAAGAGTCGATGGTGTTCTTGTGGGGAGTAGAGGTTTTAAGAACTCCCCATGCATGTGTGTGAAGTTGACATTTTTTATGCTGAAAAACTTCTAAGACATGCGGAAGTGTTCGTGAAGGTGATGAGTACTGGGATGGGTTGGTCGTGTTACACATAGACATCAACCCCTTGTGTTTTGATGTCGGCTACCGGGATGGGTAGGCCGAGTTAAGTGGGTTACGTAGTATGCATGCATGCAGGACGTAACTTAGTCTTTGTTGGCGGACGTTTGTATACCGGGTTACCTACCCGGGGTTGTCTCCTTAAGAGTTGTTAGGACTCGCTTCCTTTTCTTTAGATGTGGCGGGTTCTTTACCCAGAGTAATATGATAGAGCTGTTAAGCTCAAGTTACTTCACAAGATAGAGAGTGAGAGCCATCGGGTTCTCTAACTCGGATGAGCTCGTGTCTCCTCGGGAAGAGAGCCACCGGGGCTTCTCCTCGGGTGAGTTTGTGGTCTTTCTTCTTGAACTACTAGGTTCCCTTACGACTTTGTAAATTGGTAACCCAGGATCTTACAAGTGCTATCGGTTATAATCGATTACAACGCTTATGCAATCGATTACATGGTGCGGGACCTGTCCTTGGAACTTTATGAGGAACCTAAGGACCCCCTTGACCGCCTTTGGCAAATCTTTACCAAATCCAACCGACCTCGACCGACCTCCCCCAACCTCATCCGCTCTTGCTACCCTTGCCTTCCCTTGTCCAAACTTTACCCCTTATGATCGACCCTTATTGACCTTGTCCGAGTTCTACCGACCTTGACCGACCTGATCTGCCTTGGTTCGACCTTGTTTAGATTCTTACCTTGAGACAGTATGTCTAAGTGCCAACCCGGACACCTCGTACTTCACATCGGTTCACTTGGTTGTATGTGTTTGTGAGTGACGTATGTAACTATGTTGATAGCATTTGAGCTCTGCCTATGGGATAGCTTGAGATGATGTATGTGTTTGGATATGCATAAATACCCACGGGGGTGTATGACGGGTTACCCCTGCGAGAAAGGATGTGTTCCTAGCCGGGTCATACATCGATGGTGCCTATGTAACATACGAATTTTGCATGACAGAAATGGGATAGATGATTGGTTGTAGGGTACAGAGGTACTGGGGGGCCATGTCTATTGGGAACTCTTTCTTATACCCATTGGCTAATCACCATGGAGGGTGATTCCTGTGCAAGACGAAGTGGCACTGACAAGCTACTGCATCATCAGACCACAGAGATGGCCTATTTTAGGGATGGTACCACATTGCATGTTGAGAGTTGAGCCAGGAGCATGCATCATGCTAAATGTTATAAGTTAACTTATGAAATTTTTGTGTATGTCCGTGCACGATAAATGCTTGATGGGTGTTTGAATTGTTTGTATTGGTATGGTGATGACCATGTTGCTTCTTGATCGGATTATGTACCTCTACTATTGTATTTATTGTTGTTATTTAATATGATGAACTCACCTTTGCCTTGTTGTACCTTGTGATTTGGTACTTGTGATGATCGCGAACCGGGTTCGTGTGAGCAGACGGGCGGCCGTAGGTGCTTGGGAGAGGACCGTGTTGATTTGGAGCCGTTAGGTTTTGCTGGGATGTCAATGGACATGATCCCAGGCAGGAGTTTCATTTTACTAGATGCACCCCTTGTTTTTAATGGACGCACTACTCTTATTTTGCTAATTACACCCCTAACTCTTTTTACTTCTCCTTTCTTTTGTAAAACACTTGATGTACATATATTAGGACGCAATCTTTTGTACTTGTAATTAAACTATGTCTTATGTATGCATATATTTGAAATTTCTTATGAATGCTTTTAGTTACGTGTATTTTCTATGATGATAGCCGATATATGCTCGCAAAAAAAAATTATCACCATTTTCACAAGTAACCAAAGGGGTGTCTTTTTTTTAACCTGAATTTATATCATGGTTATGAGTTAGTAATTCAGTAGCGACGTGGTGGGTCGTTACACCATGTGTGACCTTGGCGCCTCCATTAATGTCATGCCCACATAAGTTTACAAATCATTACATCTTGGTGATTTGAAACCCACTAGTGTTGTCATTCACTTAGCCAATAGAAGTGATGCGCTTCCACTTGGACTTATTGAAGATGTTCTAGTGCGAGTTAATAATTTGATTTTCCTGCAGATTTTTACATACTGGATATGGAGAATGAATCTTCCAGTCATGGTTCCACATTGATCCTAGGGAGACCATTCTTGATGACAGCCAAGACCAAAATTGATGTGTATGCAGGAACTCTTTCCATGGAGTTTGGTGATGACGTTGTCCAGTTTAACATTTTTGAGGCCATGAGACATCCTGTAGAAGAGCATTTTGTCCTTCTTCTTGATATCATTGATGTTGCAGTAGATAGTGTAGATATTTCTGATTTACTTATTTTGATCTTGGTTCTGGTAATTGTACCTATAATGATTCTACTATTATGTGTAGTATTTGTGCGAAGATTTTCTTCACACTTGACTCTGATTGTGTTGCAGATATAGGTACAGATACAGGTACAGGTGTTGATTCTCCTATCTCCCTTCCCTCAGTCACCAACCTTTCCTTGCCTTCCACCATTCAGCCACCTTCTTTGGAGCTGAAGTCACTACCTGAGCACCTTAAATATGCATATTTAGATGATGCTCAGCAGCCTCTAGTCATCATATCTAGCAGCCTTTCACTTGAGCATGAAGAGAAGTTGCTGCATGTTTTGAGAGGCCACAAAAAGGCCATTGGATGGACACTTGTTGACCTTCCTGGAATAAATCCTTCCATCTGCATGCATCGGATACTCTTAGAGGATGATTCTAGGTCGGTGAGGCAGCCACAGAGGAGGCTGAATCCCATTATTCTTGATGTGGTGAAGAAGGAAGTGATGAAGTTACTAGCTGTAGGGATCATCTATCCCATTTTAGATAGCACTTGGGTTTCACCTATCCAAGTTGTCCCTAAGAAGTCAGGTATCACTGTTGTGAAAAATCAAGATAATGAGTTGATTCCAACTAGAGTAGCCAACCATTGGCGAGTTTGCTATGATTACAGGAGATTTAACCAGGCAACTCGCAAGGACCATTTCCCTCTCCCCTTCATTGACCAAGTTCTGGAGAGGTTGGCAAGTAAATCACATTATTGCTTTCTTGATGGTTTTTTCTAGTTACATGCAGATTCATATTGCACCAGAGTGAAAAGAATATGAATACTTCACACTTAACCAAGAGGGGGGTGAATTGGTTAAACCTTGGCATATTAAAAATTTCTTTAATCATAATCAGAGTTTCTAGGATCTTTATCACTTTTCAAAACCAAGAAACCTTATTCAATCAAGTAGCTCAGCCCAAGGAATTCAATGAATCAAAACTGACTTTGTTGGTCAAGCAAATGAATCAAGAAAAAATTAAAATGAAGAGGATAGAGATTGAGAATCAATACACAAACAATTTATACTGGTTCACTTCAAAACCATGAAGCTACATCCAGTTTCTTCCAACCAACACTAGGTTAGAATTCCACTATTATAATTTTCAGTTCTTACAATCAATTACAATGTCTCCCTTTATCAACCCTAGATAAAGTACAGAAATCTAAAATCCTATTAGATTCTAAGAGACAAGAACCTGAGAACACTACTCAGTTCTTCCACCTAGAGAACCCCTTCTCTAGTTACAAGCAAGAACCCAATTACAATAGCCAAATTACAAAGAAAATCCAAAACGAAAATTACAATTAGATTAAGGAGAGAAACAACCTGATGATCCAAAGTATACAATGCAAAATGAAGTTACCAGATCAGGTTGAATGATTAAAAGACAATAAGCACAACTTTCCTTAATCTTGAAATGGTTTCAAGCTCCAAGAATGACTTAAACACACATGATCAATGCACAATGGAGCAAGACACAATTAAACCCTTAGAAAACACTTTAGAATGCTCACAAGACTGTTTAAGCTCAGAAAATACGTATGGGTAATGTTCCACGAAGTTATCAAAGCAGCTGAGCATCAATCCTATTTATAACAGCTTTTTGTAACTGTCTGTAATCGATTAAACGCGCCATATAATCGATTAAAACACTTATGTAATCGATTAAATCACCATTTTAATCGATTAAAATGTTCATGAGTTTTCTGGGGTTGAATAACGAGCAAAATAATCGATTATTTCGAGTTGTAATCAATTATTCCAGTAGCACTGTATTTTATAAAAAGCTTGTGTAATCGATTACGAAATATGGTAATCGATTATTCCAATGCAACATGTTTTTCTTAAAGCGTTGTGTAATCGATTACGAATCGTGGTAATCGATTATTCCAGTAGAACCATCTTTTCAAAAAGCTTATGTAATCGATTACAAATAATGGTAATCGATTAAAGTGTTCATGAAAGCTTTTCCAGGTTTGAAAATGAAGCAAATAATCGATTAATTCACTATGTAATTGATTATTCCAGTGCATTTTGCATTTTTCCAAAAACAATGCTTCTTTGGTTCTTTTGTTAAAACATGCTTTGTTCTTAGTTAAAATACTTAGGCAATTGAAATGATTGAATGCATGCAATGCAAGGATTAACAGATTGAACTCTTTAACACTTGATTTGATTTGCAATCTTCCAAAGCATTCCAAGGCATGTGAAAAAGCTCAATACCATTCTTCAAGTCCTAAGCTTCAAGCTTCAAGATGCTCCCCCTATATCCAACACAGAGGACCAACACAAGACCACATTCACCTGTCCATTTGGCACATTTGCCTACACTAGGATGCCTTTTGGCCTATGCAACGCACCTGCTACCTTTGGAAGGTAGCAGGTGCG
>CM023944.1:12654761-12695498 GCA_013407115.1 Glycine latifolia | reverse complement strand
ACTCTTTAACACTTGATTTGATTTGCAATCTTCCAAAGCATTCCAAGGCATGTGAAAAAGCTCAATACCATTCTTCAAGTCCTAAGCTTCAAGCTTCAAGATGCTCCCCCTATATCCAACACAGAGGACCAACACAAGACCACATTCACCTGTCCATTTGGCACATTTGCCTACACTAGGATGCCTTTTGGCCTATGCAACGCACCTGCTACCTTCCAAAGGTGCATGGTGAGTATCTTTTCTGATTTATTAGAGAGTTGCATGGAGGTGTTTATGGATGATTTCAATGTTGCATCTGCTGTTCCACCTCATGCATCTAGGTCTCAAATAGATAAACTTAAGAGTGATGCTAAATTTTATGTGTGGAATGATCCTTATTTGTGGAGGTTTGGTAGTGATCAAGTGATCCATAAGTGTGTGCTAGATCATGAGATTCAGTCTATTCTTCAGTTTTGTCATGGCACACCTACTGGCGGTCATTTTGGTCCTCAGCGAACCGCTAGGAGGGTATTGGACTATGGATTCTATTGGTCCACTTTATTTAGAGATGCTCATCACTTTACCACCACTTGTGAGCAATGTCAGAGAGCAGGAGGAATCATTACAAGTAGACATGAGATACCTCAGCAACTCATTATTTTTTGTGAGATTTTTATGTGTGGGGTATTGATTTTATGAGTCCATTTCCTGTTTCTCATGGTTTTTTATATATTTTGCTTGCTGTTGATTATGTTTCTAGATGGGTTGAAGCTAAGACCACTAGAACTAATGATTTTAAAGTTGTTGTGAATTTTGTGAGATCCAACATTTTTTGCAGGTTTGATGTGCCTAGAGCCATTATCAGTGACTAGGGGAGCCATTTCTGTAACAGGTCATTGACATCCTTGCTTCAAAAGTATGGGGTTATGCATAGAGTTGCTACAACTTATCATCCCCAAACTAATGGGCAAGCAGAGGTTTTTAACATAGATAAAGCAAGTGTTACAGAAGGTAGTGCAACCCAACAGGAAGGATTGGAGCAAGCTACTTGAAAATGCTTTAGGGGCTCACATGACCGCTTATCGAACACCTTTGGGGATGTCTCCCTATAACAGCCCATATGCATTCGGTTTGTTAACATTGACTTATGATCGTTAAGCACAACAATTAATTAGGAACCAAAGAATAAAGCGATGTCATCGTACGTCAAAATATTATGCATTAAGTATGGCAAACGTTCACGAAACATACAGAATACAAGTATACAAGTATGTCCTCCCCCCCCCCCCCCCCGGACCAAGGTGCAAAGAGTAAGTGGACATAACAAAGCATGAGCCAACATGCTCCAAAAAAAACTAAGTCTAAGGTTCACTCAGAACCCATCCTGGCTTGGTCTCTTATCTCAGGATCCGCAACAGCATCCCTACCCGGGCCTCTTGCCTCTTGCCTCGGGATCCATTATCTTTTCTCTCTGATGATCACCTGCAAAGACACAACATCCCCAACTGGGGTGAGATACAATCTCAGTAAACTTTGGGTTCTTGGAGGCTTCTCCTCCCCCATTGGTTCACTTTTCACGATGCATAGCATCAAAACAGGAATTACGTACAATCTGGCCATCCCGACTGTAAAAGAAAATGCATCACATGTATATAATAACACAGATATAGCAAGAGAAGATCATCCACTTAAGGGCACGTTCACTCAGGACCTGCCCCGACGTATATGGCACTTCCAAGAGAAGATCATCTACTTAAAGGCACATTCTCTCAGGGTTTTTATATGTATAATTTACCACTTAGAGTTGTTCCACATGACTTTGGATCCAAGGGAAGTCCATATTTTGTCTATTCTACTGGCCAGAGAAGCTCGTCACGCACACAACATATCATCATATACATGTTCTCAACCAAAAGCAATAACACACAAGTTTAATACCACATGCATCATGATATACCAGGACCATCACTCCTCGGAGTATGGTGGAACATGATCAAGGGAAAAACTCCCAAGAATGGAAAGCTTACCTGCTCTAAGAGTTATGCTGGTTCTTCCTGGCCTCAAGGTCGCGACCGCCTATGTCCCTTGTATCGCGCTCTCTATAACTTCCGAGAAGGCTAAAGATCAGCGTCTCCAAGCTCGAAAGTCCCTAAAAGCTTTCTTTCCCTCGAAGACGAAGCTCTATGAGAGTTGTTGGAGAAGACGATCTCTTCGTCTGAAAGCTTTCAGAAGAACCGAGGTTGAAATCTCGCTATGGGGCGATTCCTCTCAAACATCCAGTTGCATGCAAAGCTGAAAGGTTAGGGGTGAGGGGTTGTGAAGTTTCTCTCATTAGGAACTGGAGGAAACAGAGAGAAGAAGAAGATGATAGAGTTGGCATCAAAACGTGGAGAAGAGGTCTATACAAAGGGTCTTAGTGCCAGCTGCCAAAAAATAGCTTCGTCATCTATGCACTTGCTGGCGGGTTCTAATTACCCATCAAAAGCCTACCTTGTATAACTCGGCGCACGTAACCCGGATAGCCTTGTGCAGATACAAGGTATGAAACAACCAAGTCTCACTTGTTGTATAAGCACGTGCTGGGTCTGTCCTCGGCACTTTATAACTTCCAATTTTCTGCCCTTGTCCAACCTTATCCGTCCTTCTCCGACCTTCTCTGACCTTGTTCGGGGTCTATCTTGACACCTCATCAAACCCAACGTTCCACCCTTCTCTGACTTTATCCGACCTTGTTCGGGGTCTAACTTGACACCACATCAAACCCAAGATTTCGCCCTTCTCTGACCTTCTTCGACCTTGTTTGGGGTCTAACTTGACACCACCCCTGCCCTGTAAAGGTGCAATATGTGCTCCAAAATGGTAACCCTATCACACAACTCCGGTTCCCTCAATCACGCTTACTTTAAGAAAAGGCGAACTCGGATCTATAACAAGATCAAAAAGAACATAACTACCTCCTAAGTATAATATCAAATTTTAAAGTGCCCATCAAAACACCCGAATCCTTACACTCCCTACAGGGTGGTTTTTGGTAAGTCATGCCACGTTCCGGTGGAGATTGAGCACCGTACTTATTGGGCGGTAAAGAGTTGTAACTGAAAATACTATGAATACACTGCAAATGAACCAAGAGGGGGGGTGAATTGGTTCAAACAGAATTTATAAAATTTTCTAAAACATGTTGCGAAATTAAATTCAGGATCCTATCACAGAATCACCCTTTTTCAAATACAGAAATCCTTCTTCACCCAAGATCACCCTTTGGTTATGAAAGCAATACCAGAAAATGTTTTCTTGATAATCAAACTTGATCTCACAATGACATACAATGAAATATACAGAAATTTAAACAAGAGACAAGCAAATATACTGGTTCACCTCTCAACCTTAGAGGCTACATCCAGTTCTTCCAACCCGAATCAGGTTAGAGTAATCACTATATCAAGAGACAAGAAAATGTTTTCTTTTAGAAGCAGTTTTACACAGACCACCTTTGTCAACCCTAGAGAAAGAACCATAAATCTAAACCCTATAGACTTCAAATGGTCAAATTCTAGAGAACCCTTCCCTGATCTTCCCTTTAGAGAACCCTTCTCTAGATAACAGCTTTAAAAGAAATAAAGATATACAAAGAAACCTTTTTTAATACACAGAAACAAAACTCTAATAAGGATTCAAGATATACCACTTGTGATCTTTTCAAATGAATGAATGAATGAGAAATGTTACCAATCACCAGGTAGAATAAAATCCAAAGCTCAGAATCATACTCTTGAAATCCTTCTTTCTTTACAACATTTTCTCTAAAGAACTCAGAATTCTTGATCACACAAGAAGTTGTTTGAACACAAAGAAAAATAGTATATGGGCACTTATGAAAGCTCAGAAAACTCTTGGGTAAGTCACTCTTTCTTTGAGTAAATCGCACAATGTCTATTTATAAGAAAAAGACTCACCAAGCTTTATAAAAAACAGAGTTAACTGATAATAATCGATTAATCCGTTAGTGTAATCAATTAAATTGTCAAATGTAATCGATTAAAGCAACTAGATAATCGATTAAACTATTCATCAGCTTTCTAGAAATATTTCAAGAACAAAATAATCGATTAATCCGTACAGTAATCGATTAAACCAGAATGCATTATTTCAAAATGAGTTAAGATAATCGATTACTTAAGGAGATAATTGGTTATTCCAGTAATGCATATTTTTATAAAACACTTATGTAATCGATTAAAACGATTATGTAATCGATTAAACTATTCTTCAAGGCTTTTCCAGAAAAGTTTGAATGTCTTTAATCGATTAAAGTGTTTGTGCAATCGATTAAAACAGTAAGAAATGCTTTTTAAAGAACCTAGCCTTTAAGAACTTATTTTCATGAAAAACCAATTTGATTTCTTTTAAGATTTGCAAATATGAATGCATGATCATGTGAATGCAAATGTTGATAAAAGATCACAAGGCTTTTTAACTTGAACCACTTAGACAAATTTACAAATGCCATCAAATGATTGGGCATGTAAAAAGCTAAAACAAAACAAGTCTTCAGTCCTTGATATAATCTCCTTGCAACTTCCTTTAAAGTCAACAGTAACATGGCATGTGATGAAGCGGGTATGGAAAGGAAGCTTTAATTGCAAGAACTTGAAGAGATCCACTTAGAAGCCTATGAGAACTCCAAGATTTACAAGGAGAAAGTGAAGAGATTTCATGACTCTAGGATTCTTAGGAAGGAGTTCCATATTGGCCAAAAAGTGCTATTGTTTAACTCTCGCCTCAAGCTTATTTCTGGTAAACATCGATCTAGATGGGATGGACCTTTTGTTATTACTAATGTTTTTCCCCATGGTACAGTTGAGATTAAAAATGAAGTTACCGGCAAGGTCTTCAAAGTGAATGGTCACCAACTCAAGCTATTTCATGAGAGCCTGCTAGTGAAGGAGGAGCTTGTGGCGAACATCTCTTTGATTTTGTCAATTCTATGTGATGATGTACCTTGAATGACATTTGAGGAGTTTCCTTTTCCCTTCTTTTATTTGTTGTCTCTTTGATTGCATCTCATTGCATGCTTACATTGAGGACAATGTGCATTTCAAGTTTGGGGTGAAGGATTACAAAATCTGTTTTCTATTTACGTTTCTGTTTATTTGTTTCTGTTTGCTATTTTTACATTCTATATGTTTTAATTTTTGAGTCTGTTTTCTGTTTTATCTGTTTGTGTTCTATTTTTTGTTTTAGTTTTTGTCCGTTTTCTATTTTATCTGTCTGTTTTCTATTTTTTGTTTCTGTTTGTTTTTATTACTGTTTCTATTATTATTTTGCTGTATTTGTTTTGTTTTGTTCTATCTAGTTGTTATTCTGTTTTTACATTTAGAAAATAAAAATTAGAATTTAGGCACTTTTTCATGTATTTCATAGGATTTCTAACTTGTATAATTTGTGATAAATGTACTATTTTTTGTTGGAATGAAAGGTTTCATGTTTGATGTGAATCATTGTTGCAATTGTTGAAGTGATAAGTAGGCTTGAGAAATAGAATTTAAGATGAATCATGTGTGATAGAATTATGCCTTGTGAGTTTTTGGGCCTTTGTGGATGAATCACATTATTTCATTCATGTTCTTTCATGTGTGATTTCACCCTTGTGCTAGATTACTCTATGTTTTGTCTTGCCTCTTTTGACATTCCTTATTTCACATGCTTTGATTGAAATGATTTAGGCCTTCTTTCTTTTATCCACTAGCCAAATAAACTATCCTTGCATTGATATCCATTGCTACCCTTTTTGAGCCTTTAACCTTTTCTTTCTTGTGTACCTCATTATAAACAAAAAAAAAATGGAAAACCAAGTTATCCTAACTTTAGGGAGAAAAGGGGCCTTGGAATTGTTTTGGGAGTGGGTTTCAAACAAGTGTGGGGTATTTTTATTTTGTTTGATTTGAAAAGAAAAGGAAAGGAAAGAAAAGAAAGAGTTTACAAAGCAAAAGAAAAAGAAAAAAAATGCATAAACAAGGAAAAAGAAAAGCAAAGAAAAAGAAAATGCAATAAAAGTTGTTGTGATTCATTTTCATCCTTAAAAGTTCTTTGTTTCTACCCCTCTTTATACTTGTTAGCTTACTCTTCATTGCCCCTCTTTTTTCCTAGTTTTACCCTAAATATCCTTTTCTTATCCACCCTTTACTCAAGCCATACATTACAAGCCTATAAAGTCCTTTTGATATTTTGATGCATGTGTATTTCAAGTTGAATGAATTAGAGTCTTGTCAAAATTTGGATGTGCTAGTTACATGTGGTGTTTGAGTGTAAACATAAACCCATACACATTAGAAGAGGTTGAGTGTTGCTCTTTGAAAGATTTTTATTACCTTGGTTCATTCTTCATTTTAACTTGACTACTTTTTCACTTTGCACTTGTGATCATGTGTTCATGGATTATTTGAAACCTTAATATCATTCTTCCATTTTTCATCTTTCTTACTTTTGTGCATTGTTAGGATCCATTGAAAAATGTACATGTCTTGTTCTTACCTTTCTTTTAGTTTGTGGTTTACTTTAGTTTAAATTTTTCTCTTAGTCTTTCTTTTAGTTTTGCCCAGGAGTGCAAAAGTTTAAATATGTGGTATTTTGATTGAGTATTTTGAGTTTAATATTTTTCTATTCTTCTTAGCTTATTTGACTTCTCTTGGACTTTTATTTTTCCATTCTAATTCAATTTTTTCCTTAGGCAAACAAGTGAGCTTAATTGATAATTGTTGCTTATTTTTGGAGTTTTTGCTTACTTGACTTATCTTTCTTGTACAAGACCTAGAGAGCTCTACAGAACTCCAAATGGCGCATATGAGTAGTCCCTAGAAAGATAAGGAAAATATCTACAAGTTTTTAAGAGATAAGCCAAGGCCAATTCTGTCATTTTTTGATGGTCATTTTAGGCTTGGAAGTCAGAACCACTGCACTTGAATTTTGGATTGCGAAATTGGTGTAATTAATAATTAGTTAGATTAGTTAGGCTTCATTATGGCCCATCCTTTCCTACTGACTTAGTCACTATATTTTAGTGATTTTAGTTATTTGGATGGATACACTTCATTTTAGCACAAACATATTTTGTAGTGACTTTTAGAAGCTTTTAGAATTAAAACCATTTCTCTTATTTTCTCTCAACTATTCTTCATTGTTCTTCATTTTCATTTCTGTTCTTCCATTTTCTTGCACTAATTTCGTGCGACTTTCATTGATGATGATCATGGAAGGCTAAACAATCAATAAATCCAAGGATCCAAGCCCAAGCAAGGAGAATTTGAGTTCTGATTTGGTATTTCAAATTCTGTGTGAATGTTCGTTCACTTTCTTCTTCAATCCTCTATTCAATTTTCATGATTATGAAAGTGTTTAGGATTGAAAACGGATTAGGTTATGAATTCATTTCCTAATTTCGAATTTTAATCACAAATTATTTGGATGACATTTCAATTAGGTTTGTGGTTTCAATTAATTTAGGGGTTAATTCGAATGAACTGTTTTTAATGAAATTGAATGAACTTTCATAACAAAATCATTATCTGATAACTATGATAATTCGTATTACTTGGTTTGGTGAATTGGATTGATGTTTTTCAATCTATTTTAGAATACATTTTATCAATTGTTAGTTTCTATTTTGCTACGTTTTTCTGTAATTTTCATTTATCACATGCAAACAGTTCGATAAAAATCCTCCTATTATTTACTAATGAATTAAAGTTGAAACCATATTTATTGTGTATATGAGTCGATCTAAGTTAATCATGTGCTACAAAATTAACGTAGTTTAATTGTTTTGAAACAATAGAACATCAGTAATCACCAATTAGTTGAAGGTTAAGGGAAAATTACAAAGTTCAATTTCACTGCACAAAATCTGCAAGTTTTATAGTATAATTTTATTTATTTTTTAATCTCTGAACTGTGAGATTAATCCAAAGGCCATTATTGTTGCTGGAGAGATGGAGAGGATCCAAATGACAAAAAACTTTTCCTAAGGAAGACGATGATAACCTATACAATAAATCCTTAGGTGAATGGAAATAGAGCAAAAAATGTTATCCTTTGGGAACTTAGCTCTAGAATGTACAATTAATGGATTGGCATTTAGAACTTAGCAGGAAAAAAAAAATCAGACATTAAAGAAATAAATTGTATCTTAGAATAACGGATCTCTCTATGGAAGTCATGAACATGTACATGTAAACCTTCAAAAGCATACTTGTAGAATCAATGATATTATTCTTTTTCATCCTTTAGTTTGATTTTAAATAATAAAAAATAACTCGCTTTATTACTAACATATTCAACCTATGCTATATAACCAATTATATGGATAATTAATAGTTGAAATAATCTTTCCACAATTAATCTAATCAAAGAAAATATATTTGATTCGAGATTTTCAGTTTTATCTATTTATTTATCTATTTCATAAATACCAAGGGAGAAGTGACAGATAATGTTGGGTCAGAGTTTTAAAAAGATGGTCAATTAAATAATTACTGCTTCGAAATTTTAAAACCATTTTTCAGGAGTCATACCGATGTCAACAAATTCCCATGACAAGCACTTCCCCACATTTAACAAGCAAAGCAAAAAAACATTGTTTAACAATGCAGTGACCGTTATTTTTCCACCATACGTTCCACTTAACCTAGTAAAAGTTTTATTCCTCCAAGACATGCCAAAGAATTTGGCAACAAAGAACGAAAATGAAGGATGGTGACTCAACAAAGAATCACAATAAAACTTCACATCATGTCCTTGAACTCTTTATGTCCCCGTCTACATCGCAAACTTGTTATAGAAATGCAAAAACAAATACCTTTTTCTCCTTTTTCTTTGGAGGGGCAGTCATATGGTGACTTCCATTTTTTTCCTCTCCATATTCTCTTCAAATGAAAGCAAAATACTATGCTTCAATAACCTGTGCCTAACCAGCAAAAAGAGTTGGAAAAAAAATATCTATGCCTACAAAGTTGGAAAAATGCCTTGAGGATGTCCACCAGAAATGAGCAACCAAGCAGCTCTCACATAAAAGCAGTTCGCCCACCCCTTCTGCTATGCCTATCATACGCAATATTAAATTTGTCCACCAGTTCATTCATTCCACTACACCAAGACAAAAGATAAAAAAGAATATATATTAATATCATAAGCATTTCAAGGTTACACTTCTGAACTAACATAGCGTTCACATTTCTTTTCTTGAAAAATATATGTAAACATCTTGGGAAACATGGAGATAATATGACTGTCTGCGGGGCAGTCAATCCCAACCCGCCAGTCAACATTTTCTATATAGTAAAAAGTGAAGAAAGTGTTTAATATCATTAGACAAGACTAACAGGGAGGATTTACGGACGAATGGATATAAGTTCAAAGTTCGAAAATAATGACATAAAAGAATCCATTCATATATATATATATATATATATATATATATATATATATATATAAACTGAAGACCCTACTCAATTGACTCAAAAATCCTCCCCCAGCAAGCCCCTCTAACAGAGAAGCTTCTTATTGTCCTTCTGAATTGTACAGGTATGGCGAAGGCAAGCAGAGCTAAATGGAAGAAAAGCTTACAGGAATCTGGTAATGGTGTTTCTAACTATTTGCTTCATTAGATAACAATCAAAATTAGTCCTACCACACTTATTTTCAAGGAAGTTTGGCTAAAAGAACACTATGAGCCTTTTTGTTATAAAAGGAAGAAAAAAAAACAAAAATTACAAAACCTGGAAAAATAAAAACAATACAAAAAGCACATAATACCTTGAGCAGTTGGTCAGCATTGCCAGGTAACTAATCAATAAGGTGTCATTGTACTCCTACAAGGAAAAAAGATGTTGTAAACTAAAGAAAAATTTACGTAAGCATTTGTACTTCCTTAATTACAATATTAAGCTCACAACATAGCTCAAATTTTACAGCAATATGAAACCTTCAACACAACCAACTTTTTTTTTTTTTAATTAGCAAAAGTAATTATATATATATATATATATATATATATGAGAATAAAAGAGTACCATTGGTACTGAAATATATACAACCTAAAGACAGCACAAGCCTATGGCAACCTAATACATGAGACAACACAACCAACTTTAATATCATTATTTAGCTATATAATAAAATTGCCAAGTGCAAAGAGTCCGCATATAATTGTACCAGTGCCTAGTTTACATTAATCACATTCATATTACACTTAATACCTTTCGCACATTATATAATTACAGCTAGCCTGGTCTACTTAATATTAATACAAAGACCTGCACCCACATAGCTTTCACTCGTTCTAAATATATCTGTTTTATAATTAGGATTTAGGAAACCATAAGGTCCACTCTCTAGAAGGGTCACTCATCACAGTTCATGATGTGCAAAATAAGAAAGTACAAGTCTGAAACCATAACAATGGGAACCAAGTTAACTGACCCTGTTTCCCCATTTTACATGCAAAGGCTAATTTCAACACACAACAGGCATGCCATCAAGTCCAAAATTCAGACCAGAACACACTCACCATCAAGAAATCATCTTGAAATTTGCCAGATTCAATAGCAGGCAATCTTCTCAGGAGACTTGACACTTGTCTTAATAGTGAATTCTCACAAGGAACATCACCTGCTTTTAAACAGTAAGGTTAATGATCTTATTTATTGGAGTTTCAATATATGAACATGTATAATTTATAGTTGAAGCACGAAAAGGAAATGTTGTTCACAGAATCACTGAGCACATATTATCTTGTTTTGAAACTGTGATTTGGGAAATATAAACATAAATACTCAAAACCATGCGATGCTACTGAAACAGGATCTGACTATAAAAAATCATGTTTAAAAAAAAATTGTTTTAAGATTTTCATAAGAAAAATGTTTTGGAGCATTTCTCAAGTTAAAAAGACGCTTTTGAGAAACAAACTCAACAAAAAGACACCTCATAAAAGTTTATTTCAAAACTTCAGAGAATTCATGGAGTGGTCATATCATAATTCATAACAGAATATCTAATTTGCTAAACTTGGGGGAAGACATGTACAAAGATATATGACACTTATAACTATAGAAAATTCTACTACTGTGATTCACCTAAAGCCTAATCATAAATCATTAATCATTAATCTATTACAATTTCAATCAGAATCTGGTCTCGAACTTATCAAGCTAATCCAGCTTATAATTATATGCCAAAGATTTTATATCAAGTCACCCTCTTTTTGCAATAATAGAGTAATATATAATTTGAAACTTAATCAGACACGTAAGTATTAATGTTATTTATTTATCTCTTTAAACACTATTAGTAAGGAATTGACAGATCAAAAGAATAATAATTTTTATAAGACTTAAAAGATTTCTAATAACAAATAATATCTTATTTTCAAATGCTATTTTTGCAGAAAGGATAACCTCGTACCTTTTTGCATTGCAAGAAGATAGTGATGTAGCACCTTTATTCTGCTATGAAGCATTTTGATGGCACTGTGTATACCAGTAAGGTGAGCAGCCACTGCATTAAGAAAACATAGAATATTAGATACATGCAATACAACTAAAAAACCCACAGCTTACCCCACTAGGTGAAATCCCTTACATGCATCAATCAACACCATTGGACTTTAAAAAAATCTAAATTCAGTAAACTTTGATCTTCCTCTACTTGTTTAAATTTGAATATCTTCCGATTTAAGCTACTTTACTTACTGAAACCTTCACTGGCTTTTAGTCAAACTCAACAAAATTTCATGTTCGCTATTAATTGCCCAAGACAACCCTCCCCTATTATTCAAACTCATGACAAGCTATATACAATTCAATAGAAGAATATAATATAGGTATAATTACCTGACAATAAGAACAGAAATCAAACAATTCCCCTACTCCAAAGGCTTAATGAAAGATAATAAAGCCATAATTTTTTTTTTGACCAGCAAAAATATTTATATATATATATATGAGAAGATGTCTGCATTACAAGAAGTACTACAAACATATAGCCTAGTACAGCAGAAACAGAACGAAGGAGGCTTAAAACATGGAAGCATGAAAAAAGCCACCTGAGTTCTGACTCAAGACTAGGTCAACATACAAAAAGAATACATCTTAGACCTTCCCTCCCCTGATTACAAAAGCCTCCCCCATGTTAGTAGACCAAAAGTGGAAAGGAAAAGTAAAGCCATCCTCTAGATTTCTAAGCCAAGACCAGCATAAGAATATTGCATCCTCCATCAATTTATGCCTATTAAAGCTGGCATCTTGAAAAGTGATTTTGTTCCTATGACACCAAATAAGAGTCTAGAAAAACACTCACATTGTGTAGCAGCTGAACCACCATCAGATGGCTTAAGATGAGCAACATGATCAACTGATATTCGTTCTGCTTCAACAGTCTTCAGCAAAGCAAGAGGAGGGAGAGAGAAGGGAATCCAAGTGAATCAATTAATTGAGAAACAGTGATTTAAAATGTGAAAAGGGATAGCAGAAGTCATAAAAGCCAACCTCAATAGTATAGCTTGAATGAACAAAGATAAGCTGTGGAATCCCATCTATGACATGCAGTTCTGTATTGTAATAGCCAGCACCAGCAGTAACAATTAATTTCCTCAGTACAGTAAGCAGACAAAATGATACCAAAAAATAAAGTGTTGGCCATTGTGAAGTCATGAGCTAATAAATCTAGGATAGATTTACCTTCTACATTTCCTTCTCCTAGATCATAAACCCCATATAAACCCTCATATCCTCTAGATGAGATCTCTACATGACCATTTAGATCCCCTCCTATGAAAATCTTATTCTCCTAATGGTATTCCCTGTGGACTAAAGCTTCCAAATCCTCCCGAAATTTTATTTAACAGTGCTCTTCTAATCATACCTGAGGTGTATGAGTACTCAGCATATTGAAGGTCTCCCCTTCCACTACAAGCTTTAGAACTTGATCCAATCTCCTAACCTTTTTACATCCACAACATCACTCCTCCAATACTTTTCTACAACATGGTAGTTGAATTGGGATACAAAGTGTGAATCAGAAAGTGACATGTTAGTCTCAAAATGATTTTAATTTTAGTTTCAAAATATCTTTATTAGAAAATATCATTATTTGAATTTAATAAGAAAATAAAACTTGATTATAATGAATCTAGATTTTACTTTCGTTTTTTTTTTTTATATTTTGATTAAAAGAGATTAGAAAAGACTTATGATTAAAACTGACCAATATAACTGATGGCCCAAATTTACCTAACGGCCCAAAGTCACGGTCTTGGTCTTGAACACAACAAAAGTTACCTGACGTACTAAAAAAATTCAGAATACGCTGTCGTTTAGGTTTAGGTTTAGGTATGTGAATCTGGCCATCCCTCTTCTCAGCTCACTACCAGCCACTGAAGCCATGAGTGGAACAGAAGATGTAGAACTGCAGTGCAACCCTGTGAGCCCACTCCGCCTAAAGGAGAGGTGGGTCTCAAAAATGGAGGAAGGAGACGTATGCTTTGTCTCACACAAAGGAGATAGCTTTGTTCTTTGGAAATTGCTTCTTGGGGGGAGCAGATCGGCTGTTTCTGCCCCTTTTTTACATAAGATTTCACAAAAATAAAGGTTTTTTAGAGTGCGACCCATTTTTTCAAGAATCAGACGATTCACACAAAGATCACGATTCATGCGATTCTCGTGCGATATGAACGATTCAGCTTGCAATTCAGATACAAAAATGATACACAACAATTCGCATCACCAGACTTGTGAATCGAATCGAATCGATTGTATCCTATCGTGAATCGAGCGATACTTACTACCATGTTCTACAATTATACCCACCCATTTCTTGATTAATTATGCCAGTGTACCCCAACTTATAACTAGAGGTGTCTTGTCCCTTTGCATTTTCTTCTATGATTCTATCCAATTGGTTTCTTATGGACACACAGAATTTATCCTCCTAATTAGCGTGTCTACTATTTCCATTGATATACCTGTTAGTGCAACTACATTCCATGTTCCAAAATGAATATCCTCCTCCCATGAACTAACTCCTTTACCCACAATTTCTCACAAAAAAGCAGGACCCTTTGCTTATTTTTCACTACATCTAGGTGTCAATGCAGTGGATCATGTTCATTTAACATTGTGCTCAAGCCATAAGCAAATAAAATTTATTCTTTTATTAAAAATATAAAAGAATGGAAATACAGTGCAAGTAACTAAAGTTCTTTCCTTGTTAATGTTTTTTCATTTTTGCAACTGTGGTTGAAAAAACAATCAAATACTAAATAACACAATGATGGAGATTACGTACCACTTTCAAAAATACTGACAGGTAGATCCTTCTGAGAATGATTGATAGAAGGATTGAGAAGAACATAAACTGGACTTTCATTGATATCCATCAACTGTTACATCAGAGATCCAGATATAATCAGAAACTAAAGTAACTTGAATTTGAATGTATTCGATTTCTTAACAAATCACTGAAAGAGAATTTCAGATGAACAAAGGCACAAATTTGTAAATTATGTAAATTAAAATCTAAACCAGGTAAATATCATTAAACTGTATAAAATAGAAGCTATAATAAAGCATAAAAGGACACTACATTAAACATAGTGATAACACTTTGTAATAACAGTGAGACCATAGAGCATGAAAATCGCACTATAGGAAACATAGAAGGAAAAAATAATAAAAAGTTTCAATTATATAAATTAAGCCCTTCACATCTGCTGGACATAATATACATTATACAAGAATCAAATTTACTAAGAACAGGTGCCAAAGGCCGTAAGTAACCTAGAAAATGAACAAACACATGATCAGCTACTTCCTCATCATATATACATATACATATACATAGCTATACAATTGAAAATAACTAAATTTCTTGCTCTTGAATACAGAATATTATAGTGAGGCTAATGGTCTGCAATGGAAAAGCCACAACTCATAATTTGCATTTGTTATAATTTATAAACTTTTCACACTAAATAACCTGCTTCAAATGAATATTTCCATAAATGTTATGATGTAGAATTAGAGATCTAAACAGCCCCACATTTCAAAAACATTTCCCATTAATGCACTAATATCAGCAACCAGTATGTTTGACCAGAGATACTGCTACATCTAGACCTGGAAAAGTTTTGCAAGGCACACCAGAAAAAATAGATCAGCTGTGATCATTCTGCTCTGAGAAGGGGGAAAGGAAGTCAATAAAGAGAAAAGGAGTTGGGCCAAAATAGTGTTGTTAAAAAATGGCCACGGCAGAATGGCGTGTAAGACTTCTTGCCAATTGCTATAAGCAGTATGTGAAGGAAGACATGCCATAAGGCACAATGGCATGTTTATATGGCGGAATTTCAGCCTTCCACCATGTTCCACTATCCGCCAATGATAAAACTAAGCCAAAATCAATGGTTAGTTTGGAAGAGGATATGTTACAGAAGCCATTAAAAAACTGAGGAGCATACAGATATTCCATCCATGCAAAGTATGTTGCAAGGTCCAAGGGATGACAGACAGTTATGAAATGGCCCACAAACACATTGCCAATTAGTAAGAAAACTAGGTAAAAATTGACAGTCAAAGATAACAAACTTACTAAGGATAAATCTCCCATGAGACAGATACATGGTAGTCAAATAAACCAAAGCAGAAAAGCAACTACCAAGGGGCTAATGTGAAGAGCAAGAGTGATAGTCCCAAACCTTAAGTAGCAATGAAATTCAGAGAACAGGTGGAAAGAATGTTCAGCGCAGAGATTTTGGTGTTAGGAAAAACAGTGAGATAAAAAAAAAAAAAAACTTGAGGTGGGACTGTTCCTAATGGTGTGTAGACAAGGATCTTGAAGAAATAATAAAGAAAAGAGAAGTGTGTGATTTGAGAAGAAAGGAGCTATGGATGCCACAGTGGAAAGAAAGAGCTGACTGTGGAATTGAGTCCTTCCATTGTGGGGAGAGGAGAACAGGGATGCAAAAAGGCATATTAATTCTACATGATAACAACTATTTTAACCAGAATAAACTTTCATTTGCTTCCCCCTTAGCCCATCTTAATCTAGAGCTTAATTCTCTTTATCATATGCTTCTTCAAAGCATATATCCAAATAAAACAATCTTCAAGCAAGCAGCTGTTCCTCTTCCATGTGAATTGAACTCGTACAATAACACTCCACATCCAAAGTCCTCAAAAGAATCAAAACCTCCTCATTTCACTCCTCCATCATCTAAACAATTTACTAAAATACCCTCATGAACCTAAACCAACCTACCAAGTCTATTCACAGGCATGCTTACATTAAGACAAATTGCAATAACGCAAACTTACAGCTTTGTGAATATGCATGTCCGATTCCTCCGCATCACTCCCAGTCGAATACCACCCCAGTATATAGAAGTGCGGGAACACCTTCTTATCTGAAGAAAAGAAAAAAAACAAATCAGCTTCCAATAAAATCAACACCTCCAGAAACTTAAATGAATAAATAAAACAACTCTGATAGAGGGGAAAAAATAATGCTTAAATAAATAAAACCGAATATCAGAAACTAACGCCACATCGAAATTATAAATCAAAAAGGGCATTGTTAGATCAAGGTCGTTCAAGGTTTCAAATTGTTGTCAAATGCAGTCACAATTGCATAAAAATTGAAATAAAAAATTTAAAAAGTTCAGAGAGAAATGAATACTGAACAGAGTTCTTGCTTCTTCTCGAGGAAGGTGCGATCGAGGGAGTGGGATGAAGGATCGTAGAGGAGTTCGAAGCTGTTGAAGATCTCGACGGTGCGGCCCTTCTGGACCCCTATGACGCACCCATAGACCCGCGGGGAGAGCGGCGAAACTACCCCGTCGCCACCGTTGGCGTTGTTGTTGTTGTGCGGTGGCGCGTGGGTTGGGTTCATCTGAGACTTGACCCTGGTGTAGTGGTCCGAGATGTTCACGATCACCAGAGGGTGCAGCTTGAACGTCAATCCGCTACTCGATGAAGAAGCCATGACCAACGGAATGAATCAATTTGGGGTTTTAGGGTTTAATGCTTCAAATTTAATCGGAGTTTAGGTTTGTTCTGGTTTCTTCTTCCTCAGAATTTACCCTACAAGTAATATCAATATCATATCATATCACACTAGATGAGTGGATAGATATGACGTTTCATAAACACTCTTCTCTGCTTGTGTCGTGTTGATGGCTACTATACTACTACTATTCTGTCTTTTGACATTATCTTCTTACATCATTAAATTTTTAATACATCATTCATTTTTTTAATTCTAAAATTACTCTTCCTCATCTTCTTATTATCTGTTCTTGCTTCTTTATTTTTATTTCTTTATGTAACATAAGTAAGCTTCTATTTTCTTTAACACGAAATATATGAATTTACAATTTGAATATTTCATATAGATTAACTAATCTATATGAATCATATGAATTGACAATTTATATACTTCATACGGATTGGTTAATTCATATGAAACATATGAATGAGTTAATCCGTATAATTTTTATTCTAATTTATTATGTTTTTGTAATTATTATTTAAAAAAATTTATAATTGATTTTTAATCAAATTATTTACCATTAGTTTTTAAGTGAATTTTTGTTACAAAAATAATGATACAATAAATAAAAGAGTAAATTGCACTCGTACCCCCTGTGTTTTGCTCAAATTTCATCTGATACTCTTCCCTTTTTGCACATTACTTTTACCTCCATCTATTAACGTCGTTAACTAACGTCAATTGAAATATGTGAGCAGACAAAATTGCCCTTACATTTTAATTGTAAAACCCAAATTATCTTTTCCCAATTAGTTTCAGAATTTATGATTCACGTTTCATTCCTCTTCACCATTAGTAAGTACTGTTCATCTTTCTCTTGTTGGCGAGTTCTTCTTCAACGTCCAGGGAGTGCGAGTTTATCTTTCTCTCACAACGTTCACGTTTCATTCCTCTTCACCGTTCTTGTTCCAGTTTGCGAATTTTCCATTATTCATTTTCTAGTTTGCGACGTTCATGAGCGTCTTCATTTGTCTTTCTCTTCGACATTCACGAGCACTCTGTTTTTCTTCCTGTTCCACAATTTCTGCTCACGCTAGGCTATGCTTGTAAGTGACCACTGGACCTTGTATATAAGTTACTTTTTAAGATTATTTATTTAATTTTGATTGTTTATTGTTACTTATTTCTGAATAGGGTTTCAATGGGAGACCAGTTTGAGATCACTTATGATTTTTAAAATCATTTGTTTATTATTGTTAATTAAAATAGTGTTGATGTTTGGGACAACAGGAAACACAATGGATGAACTGGAAATCATTTATTTATTATTGTTGATTAAAATAGTGTTGATGTTTGGGACAACAGGAAACACAGTGGATGAACTGAAAATCATTTGTTTATTATTGTTAATTAAAATAATGTGGATATTTGGGACTACAGGAAACACAATGGATGAATTGAAAATCATCTGTTTATTATTGTTGATTAAAATAGTGTTGATGTTTTGGACCATAGGAACATAATGGATGAAAATGTTTGTTGAGAATCAGAATTCAGTTCATATATAAATTAGTAGAACAAAGGATGAGAGGAAATGTATTAACATTGCGTACCAACAAAGTGGGTTCAAAGTTGGGTTTATGTAGAAAAACAAAAAAGAAGAAGAGTATTAAAATATTTCCAGGTTGAGAGGAAGAAGATGAGGATATTTTAGACATAAATTTTCACTAAAAGTCATGTGATTAGCATATGCCTAATTTCTATTAGATTATTAAACGGTGTTTAGGAAGGAGGGGGTCTAAGTGTAATGTGAGCTAAACAATTAAGGGGTTTTTTGTAGGGTGCAAAAAGGGAGGGGTATCAGGTGAAATTTGAACAAAACACAGGGGGTGCGAGTGTAATTTACTCTAAATAAAATATAGATGTTATTATCTCATGATGTCATATTATTATTAATTTCTAAGAATAAAAATAATATATATATATATATAGGAAAAAATATGTAACCTTTAAATTAAATATTAAATAAATTGATAAATTAAATATTAAAATTTATACACTTATTAATGTGATACACTTAGTACTATCAACTTTTGTAAAATTTTATCATAAATATGATTTATCATTATTGTTACCACCATTTATTATAGATTAAATTAGTTATTTAGTCCTCTAACGTATTTCTTAGATTCAACTTTATTGTTTTATTTATTTATTTTAAAATAGAAAGATTTTTTAAGATACTTTATTATTTTTTTATTAACAATTTATTGAATTTATTGTATGAATCATACGGATTTTCAATTTGAAACAAATTTTAAAATAACTGCTCCACACAAAAAAATTGTATTTGGTATTGAATTTTTATTACAACTCCTAAAAATTGTATTGAATTTGTATTTTATTAACTTTAATTTTGTTAAATATTATTAATTTATTAGTATGCTTTGTCAATGAATTTTTTAATGGTTTGTTAAAATGGACAACGATGAGTGGATGTATGACCGTATTTTGTCAGAAGAAATTAATATGAATGAAGACAACGAAAAGGAACTTGTTGCGTTTGAAAATACTAATTGTTCAGTTGATTGTTCTTATGTATTCAATACTTCTGAAGTATTTATATGATTTTGTATTTGGTTAAAGTAAATAAATGAATGATTTAACAAGATTAAACATGTATTATCCTTTTTTGTATGTGTTTCATTCCCATGATGAGGTATTGCAATGGGCTTGTACTGTTGCATATGATATTGATTTTGTAGTTACGATAATGAGGTTTGATACAACAACTGAAAAGAGGGGAAGGACCTCATTTATTTTAATTGGTTGTGAAATGAGTGAAAAATATAGAGCATTCAACAAAGATTTAGTCTGAACGACAACTAGCACTAGAAAATGTGGTTGTCCTTTTAAGCTGCGAGCAAAACCAGTCCCCGGAGGTGAAGGGTGGACGGTCAAGTTAATATGTAAGACTCATAATCATGCTTTGGCTAAGTCATTGATTGGACATCCATATGTTGGTCAACTAACTAAGGATGATAAGATTATTGTGAGTGATATGACAAAGTCGATGGTAAAAGCAAAGAATATTCTTCTCACTTTAAAGGATCACAATGCCAACAATTGTACAACAATGAAGCAAGTGTACAATGCAAGATATGCATATCGTTCTTCTATAAAATGTAATAATACTGAAATGCAACAATTAATGAAGTTTCTTGAATATGACATGTATATCCATTTGCATGGACTGAAGGATGAAGATGTTGTATGTGACATATTTTGGACACATCTGGATGCAGTAAAATTAAGCAATGCATGTCATCGGGTATTCCTCATGGACAGTACATACAAAACAAACAGGTACAGACTTCCTTTACTTGACATAGTTGGTGTCACACCTACTGGAAAGACATTTTCAGTTGCATTTGCCTATTTGGAGGCCGAACATATAAACAATATTGTGTGAGCTTTTGAACGGTTTAGAGACATTTTTCTGAAAAGCAATGTACTCCCTGAAGTCATTGTTATTGACAGAGATTCAACATTGATGAACACAGTGAAAATTGTCTTCCCTAACTTAACCAACTTGTGTCGGTTTCACATTGACAATAATGTGAAGGCAAAATATAAAACCCTTGTGAAACAAAAAAATGCAAGGGACTATGTCATCAAAGCATGGGGGAATCTTCTGGATCGTGTTACTAAGGAAGACTATGATGATTGCCTTATGAAGTTTCAAATTGCTTACTCACCATGACCAATGTTTGTTGACTATGTGAAAGACACATGGTTGAAGCCCATAGACAAAGATTTGTAACAGCGTGGACAAATAAAGTGATGCATCTAAGAAACACTAAAACTAATAGGTATGAAAATTGTTAATCTATATTGATTTTGAAGAACATATTAATTATTGAAAATAATTGTTTGCCCATTTAAGTGCAGGGTTGAGTCTGCACATTAGACCTTAAAGAGACTACTACATAATAACCTTGGAGATCTATGTAGTGTTTGGGATGCCATGAACAACATGATCACTTTGCAACACAGTGAAATAAAGGCATCTTTTCAAAGAAGCATATATGTGGTTGGACATGTTTTTAAAGTTACCTTGTACAAGAGACTTATTGGCATGGTGTCAAGGTATGTGTTAAACCAAATTGCTGTTGAGTTTGAGAAGGTTAATGATGCTGACATTGACAGTTCTCGTTGTGGATGCATTATGAGAACTACTCATGGTTTGCCTTGTGCATGGGAGCTAGCTAGATATGTTATTGGCAGCATACCGCTTGACACAATCCATATGTTTTGGCGGAGGTTAAGTTTTTCATACCAAGGTATAGATGAATGCGAACTCCACATAACTAAAGAGATGGAAGCCATATCCAAGCGATTTGAAAATCTTGATATGTGTGACAAAGTGACTCTAAAGAGTAAACTGAAATAAATCCTAATCTAACTTTGATATGTGCTCTTCCTGAAAAGGTCAAAACAAAAGATGCTCAAAAGAAACAGCTAACCAAACATCAAAGATCAACCAAGCGTGATATGTCTTACTTTGAGTATGTGAATGCATTACATTCTATGCAAAATAGTTCTTCCACACAAAATCGATTTGCATCATCATCTAAACAAACAAAATTGAATAAGAACATGTCAATGTTGGATCAATTTCATTCATGCATGCAAGATTACACTGAAAACATTGTTGATGTTAAAGCTAATGGTAATTGTGGGTATCGTGTAATTGCTGCCTTATTAGGTTATGGTGAAGATTCATGGTCTTTGGTACAAAACCATTTGCTCAAAGAACTTTGGCAATGGTCTAATGAGCATATAGCCTTGTTTTATGGCATACATAGATTTGAGCATTTAAAGTGGTCCCTACTTGTTGATGAATTATCGAAAGTAAACTTTTTTGTTGTCACCCTGCCTGGATAAATATTTTATTAATAATGCTTATACAATTTGTTACGTGCAAGAATCCATGCATAAGTGGATGGAGATTATCGATACGGGTTATGTCATTGCATCAAGGTATAACGCCATTCTTGTTTCTCTTTCTCTTCAACAAATAATGATGTTTTTCCCTCTTAGAAGCCAACCCCTTAATGATAGTGTTGTTCATCGCATTCTATATATTAGTAATGTCTATGGCAGTCATTTTGTTCAGGTGTAACAATGACCGTTTTACTTTAATTCCATGATTAAAACAGGTGTTATTAATATTTAAATGTGTACTAGTCATTGTAATAGGTTTTTTTGAGAGATGGATGTCATATGTCATCAACTGTTTTGTTATGGTCAAGACATTGTCATTATCAAGAAAAATAGTGGTCTACTCCTTATATTATGCATCAATATACTAACTTCATGAGGTTGCGCACACAATATGTTGATCTAGGAGAAGATTGAACATTTTACATTTTATTATTGTTTATATGTTTGTAACTTGTATATGCGTAATGAAGACAATTTTTTTTAATTGAATTATAACTTAGACAAGAATTATAATAATCGTATTTAAATTAAACACGTATAATTATAATATTCATATATAAATAGTTCAACCACATGGGTATATAGTCAACGAAATAATACAACCATCATCAACCTCGTCCACTACCATTTCTCCCCTGTGCATCTCTCCTTCGTCTAGACTAGAGATAAACATTTTCATGCTCAGTGACACCTCGTGCTAATCTTATACACTGGTCTGTTATACTGTATGCATATTTGTCAGCAATAACCATCCTTATATCTATCATATGTTGCAAGCTTTCTGCTATCTTTTGGCACACAGCTTGTGACAATGACAACAAAATTTTATAAATATTGGAGCAAGTGATTTAAAAAATTGCATAACAAAAATATAAGTGTATAATACCACTGCATGTCGAGGCATCTTAGCATCAACAATTGTTGTTGCAGGTAGAGGTGGCACATGTGTTGTATCATCAACCAACACATGTGATGGATCTGGTAAAGGATGAGGCACCATGGGAGGATGTCTAAGAGGCTCCCCAAGTTGTGGCAGACTCATCGATGGGTGAGATATTTGATAAAACCACTCCATATATCCTACAACACAATGACTAGGAAAAATAACCAATTCTTTGATCGCTACAAGGTATTGTGAAAAGTGGAGTCATTTGTCATCAACCTCCTTTGTGGATGGGGATGAAGAATTTTGAAGTTGGGGAATCAGCTGAACAAATCCAAATTGTCTTAACACCCTCTCTGGTTGATGTCTAACAATGTAGGGACCCTATTAGATTTGCCCCAAAAATAGAGAAATAATCTCAAATTCTCTAAACCCACATTGATCAGCATATGATGTCCAACAAACCACATCTAGTGTCAACCTATCCAACCACTTATGATAGGTTGTCACTGATAATGCCTTCGGACCCTTCTAGCAATAGGCACGTGGTTGCTCTCCTGGTAGTTCTCATTTGCAATCACATTCCCAATACTTGGGAAATGCTCATAGATCCAACACTATAATTACAAATACAAGAATGATAAGTCATACATTAATAGTATATTTTAATATTATAAAAATAACAATGATAAATGTCAAGAGAATTACCTGCAAGAGAGTGATATATTCTGCAAGATGTTTGTCGTGGTGTTAAGACACGTAATTTAGATTATTATAAATGTGAATGAGTGCAGCTGCTCCCCATGAAAACCCTTCGAACTACTGCAACAAAGAGTGTGCAACCTACAAGATGCAACAAATATGATTTAGCAGCTACAGTCCATTTCCTTGACTCACATTTAAGACGATAAATGTCTCACAACCAAGAAAGTTGAACATAGCCCTGTGGCATTCTTGCATCTCAGTTTCTGCTTCTTTTGTAGTGACTTCAAGCAACTTAACTAATAACTGCATTGCCTCCTCTACATCTATTACATCAAAGGTTTGGATGACACCTATAATTGGTAGATGCAATAACGATGCCACATCCTCCATAACTGGAATGTGAGGCTCCTTATGAACCTTGTTAGTAGGAACATCCTCAGGAATAGTAACACCTACCTGTTGTCTAGGTACCGATGTTGTCGGCCTTCAACGTTGATGGGCTTCTTCTTCATTACCACTAACCTCTTTACCTAAGGCTTTTCCAATAACTCTGCCTAAAACCCGATGCAATCCTCTTGTTCTAACCATAATCTACAAATTTTCCAATTGTTAGTATAACACTCCAAATCAACCCAAAACTTCAACAAAGTTCAATTAAAAATATTTACAATTACTTTCAATTATTTTCGTAGAATTCAAAGTTTAAAAAAAAACACATACACATTAATTTATTATTATGAATCCTAAGTTAAAAAAAACGCATGTATTATTTTATTATCAATTCAAATTTTAGAGAGAAAAAAGGCACACAGATTAATTTATTATTATGAATTAAAAGTTTAAAAAATAAATAAAACACATAATATTATTTTATTATTATGAATTAAAATATTGTAAAAAAACACATACGCATTAATTGCTATTATCAATTGAAATTAAAAAAAACATATATGAATCAATTTATTATTATGAATTAAAAGTTTACAAAATAAATAAAACACATACATATTATTTTATTATTATGAATTGAAATATTTTTAAAAAATAAACCACATTCATATTAATTTACTATTATCAATTGAAATTTTAAAAAAAAGACACATTCATATTAATTTATTATTATCAATTCAAATTATAAAAAATACATATGTATTAATTTATTATTATCAATTAAAAGTTTAAAATATAAATTAAACATATAAATATTATTTAATTATTATTAGTTGAAAAAAAATTGAAAAAATAAAATACATGCGTATTAATTTATTATTATCAATTGAATTTTTATAAAAAAAACACATATAGATTTATTTATTATTTTCAATTCAAATTTATAAAAAAAATAAAACACGTACTATTAATTTATCAAATATTAAATTATCTTAATTAATATTTAAGTTCTTAATTTTATTTTTGAATAATATTTTCTTTTATCCGTATGAGAATAAAAAATAAATATGATCAAATTTATATAACTTAGTTCAATCAATTTAACTACACCTTTTTAATTACTTTTGTTGATGTGCATGTAAATATTTTGGTTACAACTTAAAATGTGTTTAACAAATAATTATAATTATTTAACAATATGATAACATAATTAAGTAACTAAATTATTTTACATTAAATATGAATCAAATTTATTAATTTATTATTATCAACTGAATTTTTTTTAAAAAAAATATACGAATTGGGAAATCTGTATCACAATAATTTTTTTTGCAGAAATATGAAATCGAGAAACTCACTACCGTAACAAAAAAAAAATGTGAAATCAAGGACAAACGACGAGGCACTCTTTGCCTTCTTGCACAACAGAGCTGGAGCAACGAACAACGACAATGGTACGAGAATGAAGAAGAAGAATGCTGCTCTGCGAGAACGAAGAAGAAGAGGCTGAATGGTGCAATCCGTCCGTACTTAAGGTTATTAAAAAAGGTAATTTTGGATATTCACTGTTTCATGCTAGGTGTATAAGAAATTTGCATGGTGTAGGAAGAAATTTCTCCCATCTTTTGAAAGCAAAACCATTACATCAAATAGCTCAATAAAAGTTTTTCATTAATTTATTAGTAAGTTTGATAGTAATATCACTAAGTATTTTGAGAATTTTTAATTAGTATCTGAATTAAAAAATGAAATTAAGTCTTTAATTTTTTTTTATAATTTTTGTGATTGAGTTTTCATAATTAATAAAATTATCATACATGGTTATTTTTTTTATAATTTTAAGTCAATATAAATTAATTTTAAGAATCCAAATACAAGAATTGTACAAGATCATAGGTTCAATTACAATTTTTTTAAAATAAAAAAATTCAAGGACCTACTAAAATATTATATCTATTATTATTATTATTTTAAAGTAAATTTATATATATATATATATATGCATTAATTTAATTATAGTAATTCAGGGGAATTGGTCTAACAGTGAATTTTGGATAATTTGTAAAAGATTTTAGGTGGTGTTGTCATTATACACCAAAAAAATATACTTCAAGGAAAAAGTATATGTTTTTTTAGGTAAAGTCTAGGATTTTATTGATTAGCAAAAGAGCCACTAAGAACAATTACATCAAACTCAACTAAAGGAAGAATTTAGTGAGAGACATCCTCTAGCTATTACATTTCATTTGAATCAAAAGCAAGTTTAGCTAGTGTATCAGCCACAACATTTTCACTACATATGGTGTAAGAAAGTGGAAGGGCTATAATATTGTGCATTAATGTTTCACGATCTCTCAAAAATTCTACATGATATTTCTTCTCATGCTTCTTTTTTCACTTCCATGACAAGTAAAGAAGTTGGTTGTCAATTTCAAAAGTAGTATTTGTGAAACATCTAAATCGATGTTCTAATAACCATCTGAAGGCCATTGTTTATGCAATCAAAGGTTTAGAAGAATTGGGCAAAAAACATGTTGCTTCTGCCAAATGGTTACCCATATGATCACGGAAAATAACTCCAAACCTCGTTCCAATAGCCTTCTTAATTGATGCATCAAATTTTACCTTTGTCTTATCTTGTGTTGGCAGAGACCAAATAGATTGTTGCCTAGTGTTTGTTGTTTCATGTTTTCTTCTATTATTTCCCAGAGCTCTTGCCATTTCCAAAGCTTGATTCATTTGAATTTCTTTAAATAGAGAAGACCAAGTATTTTGTCTCTTCCAAATCATCCACAACATTTAAAAAACTCATGCGTGAATTCATCATTATCTTGATAAATGACATCACTTATCCAACCAACCATATTATGCGCCATATATGAAACATGAACACCAAACTTAGAAGCAAACCAAATACATTAGTGATGATGACCAAGACATGAATGCTTGAATTGGATCGTTTCCATAGGCCAATTTCAATATCACAATGATAGTTATTATAACATAAAGATAAAAGGTGGGGAAGATAAAGAAGATGGTAATGAATAATGTCACGATCCGTATTGGAACGATAAGTTGAGGAGGATTCACCACAAAGGAAAGCTTCCTTGATAATAATCAATTTGAGTTCAACCAAGAATCAAGAAGAGGCTAAGCTCTCAATTCAAACAAATGCTTAATTTCATGAATCAAAAGGTATCCAAAAATAGCAATATCTGAGTACTTATAGAGTTAAGCCTCTAATAAAACCTAAAAATGCATAAGTTGGGCCTATTTTAGTCCACATTGAGACCCATTACACAAATAAGAAATTACTAAATTACGACATTACGAAAATTATGAAAATTTTAAAAATTTTGAAAATTTTGAAAATTTTGAAAATTTTGAAAATTAGGAAAATTACGAAAGCAATTGAGCTAAGCACGATATCCGCGCTAAGCGAGCTCTCCTACAATCTTCAAGGTGCTCCAATTCAACTCCTTGTGACTTCTTCCATCCTTGCCTTTATTAAATAGTCCAGTCATGATTCTCTTGGTAATCTTTTTTTGTAGAAGCTTGGTTTTGAACCTTGTCATTGGAACCTTCAATTCATGGAGTGCTTCTAGAACTTCATGCTCTTTGGATAGTCCTCTATCAATTAGAAAGGTTCGCATTCTAGTAGTGCATGATTTACAGAGTCCTCCCCTTTTAAGCACCAAGGACAAAGTGGTTCAGTTTGAATTCCTCTCTTGCTAGGTTTTTCTTAACTGGTATTATATCATGACCAACTCTCCATATGAGATGTTTGCATCTCGAGGCAATATCACATTCCATATTTTATTTAATTGAATATGTTGTTAATTAATTAAATCATATTTTATTAATTAACTATGACTAAATTAAATCACATTTGTTTTATTCGTTTGCTTGAATTGATTACTTAATGTGTGTGACCCTATAAGCTCTTCCTAGACTAGCAATAAAATTATCCATATAATATTATAGACAATGATTAACATCTAGCAATGCCTCGTTGCCACCCAGCATGAGAAAATCAATTATTCAATTTTAAGTTTTTAATCATACCGCAACCATTTTCACTATGTAGCCTTTGTCCCTTTGTCCAAATGTCTTGATCGAACACGAGGCATAAGAGTGTCATCCTCGTTAAGTCTGATTATTGATTTCTTGATACCTAAGTGATTATATTGCTTCATTTCTATGTGGACACACATATAGCGTGTCCCTCTTTATCAAGAGACCCATAGACATAACTCCTGTCATATAGGAGGGACAAATCCTATCTACATCCCTCAACATGATTCATTGGAGGCCTGAGTACTACCTTTATGATCATCATGTTATAGATTACATTTGATAACATTAAAGCCTACAACTTACATGTAGGAATCTAGTGACTTCAAGTTGAAGGACCACTATCACTTTATGGTTGTCATGAGAAGCACTTATGACACTTACATAATTATTATGAAATCTTCTCATAGTGAGTTTGTCTAGTATAAATATTACTCCTAATATTCATACTTGTGTGTCAGCTTGATATCCCATATTCATGACCTATGATATGCAGTCATCATGCTACTTACACAATAGTCTTAATGCATCAATGTCGTCCTGATTAACAATGACACTTGGACTACAGACACTTTAAGAATTGTGTTCTACTATTAAATAATCTCACATCTTTGAATAGCCTATTTATTTTAAGGATGTTACTATATTATAACACAATTAACATAACTAAAAATGCCTAGCTCATATATATATATGGGGTGGAAGCGAGCAAGGGGAAATAAGACTAAGACAAACAAAGCATCAATGGAAAGCAGGAATAGAATACAGAATTCACATGGCTACAAACAATAACTAATACAAATGTATAAACTTAAAGCATATAAAAGTAAACTCTCAAGCACGGCAAGCCATCGGGATGAGAAAGAGAGAGTGGATGAGAAGAGAAAGATTCAATTACAGAATATGCGAAAACATGCAAATAAGAAAATAAAATTTATTTCTCAAAATAAAAGATTACAAAAGATTAAACTCAGAGGTATACCTAAGGAGAACTCTCTGAATCTAAAAAACTTATCTAAAGATTGAGGGACACATCCCTTATAAAGACACAAAAATTCTTGTTTCTACAGTTTCGGTAAACAAAATTGAAAAATCTGTAATGACCCGCCTCGTCGCTACTGTATCATACTCTTAATTATGCTTTTAATGGTAATTTATGTCTAAAATTCCCTTTAAGTTTGTTTATAAAAAAAAGTAGTAGTAAAATTTTTCGTAAGTGTAATCAATATCAAAACTTGAATATACAAAGAGGCAATACATCATATTACTTGTATATTAATAATCATAAGTTGATGGTAATTATAAATAACCAAGTCTAAATTGTACAAAATTCTCAAAAGAAATAAGGATTTAAATGACAAGGTATAACTAGCACAACATCAGGGTGTAGTCATTAGAACAATGGGTGTAACTAGCAAAAATACAACTCTTGCCCGGGATCTAGCTCATCTACATCCTAGCTACTTAGCGGTATTAACCAACGTAAGTCATCTTCCCGGTCACTTACTGTTATCCATCTGCTCACGCGAAGATGGTTCGTGATCATCACAGATACCAATCCACAAGGTACAACAAAGCAAAGGTGAGTCCATCATGTAAAATAATAATTAAATAAATATCATCAGTTATAAAAGACAACTTGGTCGTTGCAAAATCACAACAATATTCAAATATTTTATCACGCATTCAATCATGGGCAACCCGTCCAAATACATTTCACAATTCACTTTAAAATGACTAGTCATGATGCATGTTCTAGACTTATCTCTTTGTCAATGCAATGTGGTACCATCCTCATGGGAATAGCCTCTCTTAGGAAAATGATGCAGAAGCTCGTCAAGGTCACTCTGTCATGCACAGGTCGTTCCCCCCTCATGGTGATCAGCCCTGAGTCACAAGGGAGTTCCAAACAGAGATGTCCCTCTAGTACCTCTGTACCCTACTGCCACCATTCTATTTCCATTATGCATGAAGTATGTACATGGGCTCTATCAATGTATAACCCAGGCTCGTGCTCAACTCGACCCGGGTAGGATAATGTCATACACCCCCCCATATACATATATACTGACCCATTCTCGGGTACACTGATGCACTGACCATGGTCCTTGCAAGGTTAACCACCCGGTCTCGGCATCTCACGTCAACACATAAAATATCACCATAGCACCATCAATGTATGACCCGTCCCCAGGATCAACTCGTCCCGGTTAGGGTAATGCCATACACCCCGGTGGGTATTTTATGTATATCCAAATGCATTTAGATTACCATGGGTACCATCAATGTATGGCCCTGCCCGGGTTAACTCATCCTGGTTAAGATAATGCCATATACTCCCCATGGTATCAATGCATTTTATAACTCAAGCCAATACAATGGTCAATCTCAATGTAATCACATACGTCATTCATATACACTACAAACAAGTGAACAGGGGTACAATATTAGATGTCCGGATTGGCACCTAGCCATAACAACTGATGTAATAATCCGAACAAGGTTGTCCGGGTAAGGAAGCCCGGTAATTCACAAGGAAACGTGTACGAGCTCTGCCGAGTAGGAACTCGGTAGCTCTTTTCCCGAGAAGGTACGAGCTCTGTCGAATAACGAACCCAGTAGCTCTTTTCTCAAGACATACAAGTTGTGCCTAGTAAGTAACCCAGTGGCTCTTTTCCCAAGAACATATGAGCTCTGCCGAGTAACGAACCCGCTCACCTCGGCCAACCCATCTCGGTAGTCGATGACACAAACAAAGATTTGACACATGTAACTCAGCCAACCCTTCCTGGCAGCCGACATCACAAACAAAGATTTGACACATGTAACTCAGCCAACCCTTCCCGGCCGACGTCACAAACAAAGGTTTTGACACATGCAACTCGGCCAACCCTTCCCGGCAGCCAACGTCACAACACAACCCGGTAGTCGTCTTCCTCACACCATTTACAGACATCGTCAATATATTTTATGCAGCATATTAAATAACATATACACACTTTAACCCAACCTTGATATCAAAAATCATTATTAACACAATAAACTCCCCTTACCTCAACAGGGATTCTTTTCTTTCACACTTAACATGAGTTTTTGTTCGAACACAAGTTCTCCTAGCAACGAGGAATGAAGGATTATGCTTCGTTCACCAATTCCTCTTAAAGGAGAGGATTTTCCAACGCTGCTACGGTGATTCTCAAGAGTTAAACTGGTACAGAAGGTGCAAGAGAGAGATTTATGGTGCAAAGATTTTTAGAGAAAGAAAAAGAAGAAAAACACGCCCTGAAGTGAGAGTGAACCATTCTTCCGTTGCAAGCTTATTTATAGACGAAACATTAAGGCAAGTTGAAAAAAATTTGAACCAGCCAGCTATCTCAGCCACCATAGTTGCCCACTTGTGTGACCGAACAACCATCATAGCCACCACCATTTTTACTATGCGTGTACGAATAGCTTATCTCAACCACAAAATTTGACTTTCACCTTTTACGCACAAACACCCATGCAAAACACTTTTACAGATTTCAAGATTTATATTAAACAATTAATCAACACAAATATCTTTCTACTTGTAAAATTTCAGGGTGTTACAAAATCTACCGGTACAGTGAACAGTTCTGCACAGTAGTCTGCCGTAGGAAAGGATGATGCAACACTGTCATCAGATTATCTTCAGTCTTTAGCTAGATTGGTTCCAAAGCAGTCGTCTTCATTCTAATAGAAGTCGTTTAAAGATGTGGAAGAGGATTCATCTGGTTTTTCTGCAAGAACAAGATTCGTCAAGCTTCTTAGATGAGGAGCCTCCTTCTTTCTCCTTCTCCAAAAGATTAAGAATTATCTTTAGGTTATCAGCAAACTTCTCCTTTGATGATGATGCTGCCAAAGCTGAAACGGCTACTGATCTTTAATTGAGAACTAACAACTTTCAGGATCAGCATTCTTGAGTTGCTTAGGATGGTTCTTGAACCAAAGTTTAACTTGATCAGGATGTGCTCTGGAATGGTCAAACTGAGACCACCACTTGGCCAAAGCTTGTCTCCTAAGCATGGGAAGATGACCTTTAGTAGACACCTTGCAAAAAACATAACGCCATTGGAAGATCTAGGCAAGAGACATTTACTGAAGAAATGTAAGTCTGCAGGAAATGGATCATCCCCAAACTCAAATTTCTTAGTAAACGTGGTTAATCCAACGACCACCTCGGATGGAAGAATGTCAAGGACTGGACCAAAATAACTCCACCAATGGAGAAACCATTGAGGAAATTTGTATTGAAGATTTTGTTTGAAATAAATGAGCAAAGAATGCATAAAATCTTTATTTGAAAATAAAAGACATTATGTCAGGCAGTTTGATAATCCCAATAAGAAAAACCAACGGGATCTTAGTTTTGAGAAATTTTTTAATTTTATTCAAGTCTCCAAATTCTTTAGGTGTTAAGACCTTAAAGATTTGTAGAGTTGAATAAGCAATTTGCTCAGAATCCTTATTTTTATGGCGTTTAATCTGGACTGAGTTGGTATCAACTAGAATAATTTCATAAAAATGTCTTGTTTTACGAATTGAGATTGGTTTGTAATGGAACTGGTTTCCCTAGAAGTATTTTGGGAAGATTTTTTGGGGAAATTTATTTGGTTTAGAGTCCCAAAAATCTGATTCCATTTGGATAACATCCTCAAACTTGTTTTTCGAGATGTACTGGGTTTGAGATTTAGCCCTTTGGATTGCCACTGGTTCAGGTTTTTAAACAATCCCTTGCCTTTTGGTTGGTGAACGGTTAAAGGCACTTTTAAGATTCTGGATCATGGTTGCTAGACTTTCATTGTCTTCATATTCTTCAAAAGCAATGTCAGCCCAAGATTTAGAAGGGAAGCACTTAGGAAAATGGGTTAAGCCTTGTTCTTGTAGAGCCAAAAGAGTTTGAATAGGCATGGCGTAATCAGCCTTTGTTTGGAATTAGGGTTTATATTTCTAAGTAGATGACTCAGTAAAAGATTGAGGACTTGAAGATGATCCTGATTGGGTTTGAGGGATATGGGTAGCTGACCCAGATTTTCCTTTAGAATCTCCTTCTTGTTTGGATGAAGATCCCGACCCTGTATGGGTGATTAGACCAGCCACAGTTAGTCTGGGCTTGGAGCTCCTACCGCTTCCTCTTCCTCGTGAAGAGGAAGATTTAACTGAGTCTGGCATTTGGCAATCACTGATTTCTCTCCTGTAAATATTCACAAGTAAGATAATCAGGTAGAGAGTTTAAGGTACCTCTGAGGAACTCAATTTCAAAATCAAAGATACTTAAGATTGCTGGCCATCTGGCAAAAATTTGTTTTGATGCAAGGTTTTTAACATCCTTTTGTAAAATCTGTTTTGCAGATTTACAATCAACACGAATTAAAAACCTTTGATTAAGTAAATCAGATTGAAATTTAGATATGCATAAACAATTGCTAAAACTTCGTTTTGAACAGTTGAATAATTTTGCTGAGTAGGATTCCAATGTTTTGAAGTGACTGCAATTATTTGTTCTTTGTCATTAACAGACTATTTAAGAATACCACCATAACCAATGTCAGAGGCATTAATTTCAACAATCTTTTTGGTTGAAGGATTGGGGAGATAAAGACAAGGAAGGTCTTTGACTCTGGATTTGATTTGTTGGACAAGATTAGTATGAACATTAGTCCATGGAGGAGGTGTATTCTTGAGATGATCATAGAGAGGTTTGGTAAGATTACTCAGTTGGGGAAAGAAGTTAGCAACATAATTTAGACAACCAAGAAAGTGCTGAAGTTGGGTCTTTTCAATGATCTGATCAGGAAATTTGTTCGCAAAGTCAATTGCACGATTAATAGGAGTGATAGTTCCTTGATAAATGTTATAACCAAGAAAACGAATTTTAGTTTGGAAAATATTGATTTTGGTTTTAGATAAAACAAGACCATTTTTCTTGATTACCTGAATAAAAATGTTAATGTGTTTAAAATGTTGATCAACTGATTGAAAAAACACATGAACATCATCAATGTAGACAATAATGAAGGATGAATAAGGATTGAAAATGTCGTTCATAATTTTCTGAAATTCTGAAGGAGCATTTTTTAATCCAAAAGACATAACTCTCCATTCATATTGTCCAAAAGGGACAGTAAATGCTGTTTTATAACAGTCATTATCCTTGATATGAATTTGCCAAAATCTCGATTTCATGTCAATTTAGAAAAGATTTTAGCAGAAAAAAGATGATTAAGAAGATCCTTCTTATTCAGAATAGGATAACGGATCCACTAAAGCGCTTGATTAAGGGGTTTGTAATTAACAACTAAGCCAGGAGTGCCACGCTCAATTTTGGCTTGTTTATTCACATAAAAAGCGGAACAAGACCAATGGCTCTTGCTTTTCCTAATTAATCCCTTTTGTAGAAGGTCATGAATCTCTTTCTTGCAATGAACTAAGAGCTTATGGCTCATCTGGATAGGCCGAGCTTTAGTAGGGATTTGTCGATCATTAAAATTATTTTCATAAGAAAGATCAACAATATGTTGTTTCCTTTGCCAGAAAGCATTAGGAAGATCAACACAAATAGAATTTTGGATTTGATTAACCAAAAATTTTATTTTATTTTGGATAATGGGTTGATTAAGAAAATCATCAATTTTCTTATAAGAAATTTCATCCTTAAGATAATTAATTTGATTTTGCTTAAAAAGGATTGGGTTCAAATTTCTGACAATAGGAGTTTTTAGAAATCTGAAAGTAATAGATTTATTCAAATAAGTAGTAGAAATACCCTTATCAGAAATGGTTATAGGAAAAATAAATTTAATAAAAGGTGTTCCAAGAATAACAACATTTTTAAGATTTTTGACAAGGAGAAAATAAGTTTTTACCTTTAATTCATCATTTTCAATAAAAGTGTTTGAAAGTTTAAAATTGACACAAAGCTTAGAACCACTGGCGGTGCTAAGTCATCCAGAAGTTTTCTCAAAATACTTAGTTAGGATTAATCCTTCTTGAATGCAGTTTGAATCTGCCCCTATATCAAATAGAGCTTCAGTTTCAAGGAAAAAAGTTCCAACTATAATTTTAATTTGGATATAAATTTTTTTAATAGTTAACTGATTAATTAATTCAAAAATCTTTGGAGGAATATCAGGAATAACTGAATCATTTGGAGAATCATTATCAGAAGGTTGATTATATATATATATAAATCAAAGTCATAATACAAATATAGCCTAAGATGGATTGGTCACTAGGGCTAACTCCAACAGATGAGACCCCAACTCTATTTTACCAACATTTTTGGAGCTTAGTTGGTACTGACGTTTCAATTAAGGTTCTCCAAATTATTAATGAAGGAGGAGATCCCTCAAAGATAAACAAAACGTTGATTACTCTGATTCATAAGGTGAAGAATCCCTCTCATGTGAGTGAGCTAAGACCTATTAGCTTATGCAATGCATTATTTAAGTTGGTGACCAAGACAATAACAAATCCTTTAAAGAAGATTCTGCCTTACATCATTGGAGAGTCACAAAGTGCTTTTGTATAGGGGAGATTGATAGTATACAATGCTTTAGTGGTGTTTTAATGCTTCCACTATATGAAAAAGAGAGTCAATACCGAAAAGGTGTGATGGGATTGAAATTAGACATGTCCAAAGTGTATGACCGAGTGGAGTGGATGTTTTTGGAGAAGGTCTTAGAGAAGATGGGATTCCCTTCAAAATGGGTAAATCTCATTACTAGATGTGTTACTACAGTCACCTTTTTAGTTCTTATGAATGGACAACCCTACTTAGAATTTCAACCGCATTAGGGACTTTGTCAAGATGATTCACTTTCACCTTATTTATTTATTTTGTGTGCTAAGGTGTTTTCTAAGATGATCATGATAGCCATTGAATAAAAAATGTTTCATGGGTTAAAATCTGCCATAATGCCCCACACATTTTTCATCTTTTTTTTTCCTGGATAATAGTATTATATTCACAAGAGCAATAGTGGAGAAAGCCAATAGATTGTCATCCATATTAAGAAAGTATGAAGTAGCTTCGGGCCAACAAGTAAATTTGAACAAATATGAGCTTTCTATAAGTCGCGATGTGCCTAGTATCAGGTTTGACGAGCTAACAAGACTTCTTAGAGTTAAGGCAATTGAAGCTCATGATAGATACTTGGGTTTACCTACCTTTATGGGCATATCCAAGACCCAAGTGTTCAATTTTTTTTAGATCATTTGTGGAAGAAACTAAAAGGTTGGAAGGAAAAAGCTATTTCTAGAGCGAGCCAAGAGGTACTCATCAAGTCTATTGTTCAATCCATCACAACTTAGTTTATGGGATGCTTTGAACTTCCAAACACCTTGTGTGTGGAGATTGAAAACATGATAGCAAATTTCTATTGGAGCAGATGTGTTAATGGTAGGAAAATCCATTGGTTAAGTTGGGGTAAGTTAACAACAAATAAGAGGGAAAAAGTGTAATACCCTGAAAAATACAACTCAGTCATTGTGTGTAATTAGTCCTTATTGAGTAATTTCCTATGTTTGTTTTGATTGTGGATTGTGATTTAATTAAAAGTCACAATGTTTGAGTTATTTTACTATGAGTGATAAGTCCTTAATTAATTGATTCCTCTGTGAATAGTTACCTGTGAGTGTTTGTCCACAAACTATTTTGCATATGATAATTTGTAGTCAATTAATTTGTTTTTTTTATAGAAAAAGTAAATAATTGGATCTTGGGAGTTTCCTTATTTACTTAAATAAAGAAACTTCTTAAGTGTTAAGTTTATTAAAATTTATTTGATTGGTTTTAATTATTAAAGTTGGCAGAAAAAAAATTTGGTGCTAGAAAATTTATTTTCATAGTGTAAGGTTACACTTTGTAAGTTAATTACACAGTGTAAACCACTTTTTAACCATCATTTCATGGAATCTACACAACATGGCTGACCATGCTTGCACCACCCTCCTAACCAATCAAAATTCATGCAAACCCCTCCCCCACCTAACAACACTCACAACCACATTCACACCCCCCATTACACACTCACTTCTTTTCTTTCTTTTAAAAAATCTTTGAATACAAATGCTTTCTTATCTCACCTCTCATTCAGATGAACCAAAACCAAAATAAAATCTGCAACCTCTCATCTCCAACCCTCATATTCGTGAACCACCAAGAACTAAGGGTGATCACACCAAAATTTTCAGCAAAGCCCTTGTTGTGATTGTAAGGTCAAAAGCTTGCACCTTAACTCTCTCTTATATTTCGTGTGACACTTAAATTCAGTGGTAAGGGGGACCTTTGTGTTGAACTCAACCCCCATGGTTGCCTATGGGAGGAGGCAACCATGGTGTATTGATCCTTTAAGGCATTGCATGCATCAATAGTTGCTTATTTTTAAGTTTTTTTTTGCTATTTTTGAAAAATGAGACCTTTCTCCTTTCATGCACGATTTCTCTCTATTTTGTATTCTTTTTTGTGCTTTGTAAGAGCTCCTAGTACAAAGGAGACTCTCTCCATTTTTTTTAAGATTTTATAAAGCAATTTTGAATTTTAAATTATGTTGTGAGAAGGGAGAGGTTGGTTGGAAGATTTTATCTTGACTAGTCTCGGGTTTCGAGCTTAGAAAGCAATCTACCAGTTGAATTTTCATGAAACTTGTTTTTTTTTTGCTCTAGACACAATTTGTAAGAACTTTTGTGTTGAAGCCCTTGAGAGATGAGGTCATTTTGAGGCCCATTTGTGACATGCAAGGTGACTATCTTGTTGTGTAAGGAGTGTCTGACATTGCTCGAGTTTTTGTAACTTTTGGCTTTTGTGGTTATCATTTGAACAAAGGGTTTACTTTTTATGAAAATAGAGAAACAATTATTTCCATACATGTAAATTACAAAAAATATGGATCTTATATTCATTTTTTAAAGGCCTAAGTGAACCAGAGTTGTTGCAGGAAGGATAGTTTTTAGGTCTGGGAAAAATGTTAGAAAGAAAATTATATCGGTCATGATGTAGGACTAATTTTTGGGTAATTGTTACCTTGATGAAAAGGGGGTTTTGTTAGATTCACGCTGGAAAAGTTAGAAGTCTTTTTGGTTTTGGGAAGAGGTAGAAATTTGCAAATCCTTAAACTATGTCTAAACTGAAGTGCTCTTTGTTGTACTGCCTTGAAGAATTTTGATGTTTTTTTGTAGATTTTTGTTGATGAAATGTGGAGATGATTTTTTCAAGAGAGTTGTGTGGGGAGAAACATGTTAGAAGTAGTAAAAGCTCGCTAGGCGGCAATTGATCAGCAGTGTCCACCATGAGGTGTGGATGGAATCCTAAATTGGTTAAGTTCAAATGATTCTCGAACTTGGTTCACCTTTCAACAACATTTTTTACCTATAGCAACCAAGCCCCACGACGATGATAAAATAATTCCTATAGGAGGAGGGTGTTAGTGAGTCAATCCTCAAAGTTTGGGATGACCTTATAGAGTGGTACCTAGGGTATGCTCACTAACTTGCTATTTCTTGGGGATATGGCACTAAGTTTGTGGTCACATTTTCCACTAAGCTAACTTGGCAATCCCAACAAATGTGAGGCATAGTCGGCCGGTGAAAGCTTGCCATTATACCACGGTGAAAGTATACTCTTAACAATCATCTGAACTAAAATGTTGTAAGACCACTAAGTTCTAGGAGTTACAGTGGCAGTTGGCCATTGTGATGTACATGTTGAGTTAGTGAAAAAGTGACATCTTAAGATGCGTGTGAGATTCAATAGATAACCACATCGCAATGAATGCTAGTCTTGTATGTTTAGGTCTTTCTGTGTTTTGGTTGCAAAGTGGAAAAACTCACCCTTACATTTTTATTTTTAGGGTCAGATGGAGTTGTAGTTTCTTCTTGAGCTTGACTATGGAGGATGGTGACAATGGTAGTTGGTGGGGAGCTTCCCCAGGGAGGAGCCAGGTGGCCCCTTGAGGAAAATAGTAAGGATGATTCTAAGGAGGATCCCGATGAAGATATGTGGGATGTTTCCTCACGGGAGTCTTGCTATTAGGGATTTTCTATGCTACCGACCTTTTATTTCACCCTTCTTGTATGCGTTTCTTACCTAGGTTTGGGTAGTCATGACTACTCTATGACTAGGTGTTTCCTTTTCTTTTGCATATGTGTGGGTAGGCCTAGGTTCCAGATATTTTGTTGGTACTTGCATTCATCATCTTTTTATTATATATAATTTGGGACATATCCACACTTGATGTATCATTAGTTTCAAACTTGTTACTTATTGTAATGAATCACCCTTAGTTTATATATATATATATATATATATATATATATATATATATATATATATACACTCTTCCTGATAAGCCTTTTCTGCAGAAGATCTTGGATTTCCTTTTGGCAATGAACCAGGAGATCTTGGCTCATCTAGATTGGTCTGGCTTTGTTGTTCTGATTTTTCTTCCCTAGTCCTCGCTTCCACCCCATATGGTATCAGAACCTGATGGGGAAGTAGGAATATATGGCTAGATCTGAGTTGTCTTTTACTTCTCTGAACTATTATCCAGACGGAATGTTTTATTTTCTTTAAATACTTTTGTACATGATATAAATGCTTTTATGTCTTAACTGGTAAGCATGATACTCAGAGAATGTTCTGTCTGTTGTTGCTGTGGTAGTAAGTCCCACTGAGATTAGGTCAGTAAATCCTACAAATTATTGGAACGACAGATCTAAACCTTTTGTCTGAAATTCGTTGGCTTTAGTTAAGAAATAAAAGATTAAAAAAAAAAGTCTAGAATATAGCTCAGTAGGTAAAATTTAACTTGATCTATCTTTATGTTTTTATAGAACCAAAGGATGGCGATGATATCAGGGGACCATTTTATGATAATTTCTTCCATGTCTTCTCTTTTCTGCTCTTTCTCCTCTCGCCTTTCCTTTAAATCCTCACAACCTTCCTCCTCCTCTTTTGGCCCTTCTCAAGCCAATAACGCTTTAATCAATTCAAACCGTAATATTTTCAAAGAAGAAGTTTCTTTTGAAGATATTAATCAGGATCTGGATGACTGGAAGATACCCAGAATTCCAGATAATGAGCTTTATAAACCAGAAGGCCGATATTTTTGAAAATCTGATTTTATAATTCGGACTATTGAAACCAATATCCGCCTTAAAACTGATTTTGATGAAATTAAACTACTTTCAAACAATTCTTTAAAACAACATAAACAAAATTATAATTTTTTGCATATTGGATGTGTCCAAGTTACTGCTAAACCTTTAGGGATCGAAGGATTAAACACCTCAATTCTTTTGTGTTTAAGAGACTCCCGACACAATCAGTTCACTGACTCCATCTTAGGCACCGTAGAGACCAGCCTTAGTGATGGACCCATCTATTTCAACTGCTACCCCGATAGGACTGTCAGCCTTGAGGATGCCAACATCTTAGATTTTTTGACCTTAGATGTCCAGCTTCATGGCCTCGATATGAAAGTTGGATCCATCCCGGTCAATATCATCTACCGAGTTCAATACAAGGTAATGAACTCATGTGTGTCCAGAGTCCTCAAACCCAGAAAGACTGGAGAAACTACCTTGTTCCTTACCGATACCACCAAAGCCAAGGTAGTCATCCCTAAGGTCATCAAGTGGGA
>CM023944.1:12636003-12654661 GCA_013407115.1 Glycine latifolia | reverse complement strand
TTGAGGACTCTGGACACACATGAGTTCATTACCTTGTATTGAACTCATGTGTGTCCAGAGTCCTCAAACCCAGAAAGACTGGAGAAACTACCTTGTTCCTTACCGATACCACCAAAGCCAAGGTAGTCATCCCTAAGGTCATCAAGTGGGAAAACATCAATTTCCCTCAGACCTGGGCCTTAGATAAGGTTGCTCCAGCTAAACCCCAAACCACACCTAGTTTTGAGTTTGTTAAGCAGTATGACTCTGGGAAGGTAGAGATCACCTTCAATAGGTCTAACTCCTTCAACACTGCTAGGTCTTCCTTCACTAGAGATTCTAGATCTGAAATGTTTGGGTCTGTTTTCTCTAGGAAATCCTTTTCTGCTGCTCCTAGTGGAAGCAGTAGCAGGATCAAGCTCCAGGGTGTAGAAACCTCGTCCTCTATTCCTCAACCTGTTTATCAGCGGGAGAATCCTGAGGAAGAGTCTAGATCTATCCCTTCTCCAACCTTTTCATCTATGCAAGATTATGAAGTTATCCATGATTAATAAGACCTGCATAGATTATGAAGCCCTTAAGCTAGATTTCGACTCTGAGGAAATGACTCCTTAAAGAGAGTGGTTTCTTAGCCATTATAGGGACGATAGTAGAACCCAGATTAGGAAAGAATATTATTCCTTCCTCAACCTAGTCCAAACCCAGATTTACTTCTTTGATTGCTTTAAGTCTTATGCAGCTTATCATAAGATTGATTATCCCTTCTTAGAACCAAACACCATTAGTGTCATCACCAGGTATGACCTTAAGGATGGTCAGGTTGTTAGATCTGAATTCCCTCCATCAACCAAGTTTATCCTTCCTAATATCAGGAATGAAAAACATGACCCTATCTATGCCTCGCCTTTTAAATCTAAAGATGAGACTGAAACCATATCAGCCAAAGATATCAGGAATCTTATGGAACAATCTAACTATACCAACAAGTACCTCCAGACCATTGGGGAAAAATTAGGTGAACTGCCCAACATTAGCCTAGAAGCCGGCCCATCCTCCTCTAAGACCATCCAAACCCTAATCTTTAAACCTTTTAGGATGACTGAGAAGCTTAGGAAAGAGTTTGCCAAACTCAGAGCTTTCAACTAGCCTCCTAGTCAACCTTCAGAAGAGTCTAGAGAAAAGCTTGAAGGATTAACTTCCATTATAATTCAAGATACTCCTCAAACCTCCCATGAAGCCCATTCCAAACCAACCCTTACTAGAGCCAGATCTAGGCATGAAGCCCAAAAGGAAAAAGATAAGAAAATCAATGTTCTCAACCAAGCCGGGTCAGAAAATGGTAACTCTGACTCTGATAGATCTGTCCAAATCAATCCCATTAGGAACCAGCCCAATTGGAGACAACTCTCTAAGCTAAATTACAATAGGGCAACCCCTCCTGATCTTCTCCTAGAAGAAAGAGAGCAATCCAAATCCTTTAATGTCAACCATGTCTATGAATGGAACATAGATGACAAAACCGAGTACCAAATCCTCAACATCCTTCAGCAAATGACCATGGTTTCCACAGCCTATGATACAAACCTTAACTGTTCAGAAGCAGTTATTGTAAATATTTTAGTTTCTGGTTTTACTGGACAACTAAAAGGCCGGTGGGACAATTACTTAACCGAGGATCATAAGATTGCCGTCCAGGAAGCTGTCAAAACGGAAAATGATGGCACTATCCTCCTGAGAGAAGGAAAGTCTATCCATGATTCGGTCAACCAGTTAATCTTTACCATAGTTCAGCATTTCATAGGTGATTCCAACCTTTGGAAAGACAGATCTGCAGAACTCCTTTCCAACCTTAGGTGTAAGACTTTAGCTGACTTTAGGTGGTATAAGGATACCTTCCTTACTAGAGTCTTTACCCGTGAAGACAGCCAAGAAGCTTTCTGGAAAGAAAAGTTCCTAGCAGGTCTTCCTAAATCCTTGGGGGATAAGGTTAGGGATAAGATCCGTAGTCAACACCCTAACAATGAAATCCCTTATAAGCAATTAAGTTATGGACAACTTATTGCTTACATCCAAAAGGTAGCCTTAAAGATTTGTCAAGACGATAAGATTCAACATCAGCTTGCCAAAGAAAAGGCTCGAGAGCGTAGAGATTTGGGAAATTTCTGTGAACAATTTGGCCTTCCTTGTTCAAAGCCTAGGAAGTCCAAGAAGCATACCCATAAACTAGAAAAACAGAAACCCAAGAAGTTTGTTTACCATCGTCACAAGTCAGGAACCCCACCTAGGAAGCTTAGAAGAGAGTTCCAGACCAAACCTCCATTTGATAAGGTCAATATTCCTAAGAAACCCGTAGTCTGCTGGACTTGTGGCAAACCCGGTCATAAAAGTCAGTATTGTAGGCTTAAGAAAAAGCTTAGGAATCTAAACCTTGAACCCGCCATTGAAGAACAGATTAATCAACTCTTAGTAGAATCCTCCTTCGAAGATGAATCTGATAAAGAAACTTCTGAGGATCAATCTTCAGAAAATCTGAATCAAATTCAAAAGGATGATCTATCTCCGACTGATGAAGACTGTCCTTCTTCTTACCAAATTAATGTCCTTACCAGGGAGCAAGATCTTCTTTTTGAGGTGATTAATTCTATTTCGGACCCTAAGAGAAGAAAACCCTTTTGTTAAAACTCAAACAATCTTTGAATGAACCATCTTCTTCTTCTTCATCTTCTAAAGCTAATAATTTGTTAACAACTAACAAGTTTAATCTTAATAATACCCTTAAGAGATTTGAAAAGAGTGTTGTTAAACCAGTAACCATACAGGATCTTCAGCATGAGGTTAATCAACTAAAAGCTGAAATTCACCTTATTAAGGAACAACAGAATGTTCATCAGAATATTTTGACTGTTCTGCAATCTGGTGATCAAACTGATGAAGAGAATCAGGATCGGAGTAACCAACCATCTGATAATGAATCTCCAAATGATTCAGTTACTCCTGTAGTTCCTCCAAACATTTTCGAATTAATTAATCAATTAACAATCCAAAAGTTTTTTATAAAGGTCAAAATTATTGTTGGAACTTTTATCCTTGAAACTGAAGCTCTGTTTGACACAGGGGCAGATTCAAACTGCATTCAGAAAGGATTAATTCCAACTAAGTATTTTGAGAAAACCTCCGAACGCCTTAGCACCGCTAGTGGTTCTAAACTTCGAGTCAATTACAAACTTTCAGATGCATTAATTGAAAAGGAAGATTTGAAAATTAAAACCTCTTTCCTTTTCGTTAAAAATCTGAAAAATGCTGTTATTTTAGGAACGCCTTTTATCAAATCAATCTTTCCTATAACTATTTCTGATAAAGGCATTTCTACGACTTATTTAAACAAATCTATTACTTTTAAGTTTCTCAAAGACCCAATCGTTAGAGACTTAAATCCAATCCTTTTTAAGCAAAACCAAATTAATTATCTTCAAGAAGAAATTTCTTATAAGAAAATTGATAATTTGCTTAACCAACCAATCATTATTAATAAAATCAAGTTTTTGTCTAATCAAATCCAAAACTCCATCTGTGCTGATCTTCCTAACGCTTTTTGGCAACGCAAACAGCATATCGTTGATCTTCCTTATGAAAAGGATTTTAATGATAGTCAAATCCCAACCAAAGCCAGACCAATCCAGATGAGCCAAGATCTCCTGGTTCATTGCCAAAAGGAAATCCAAGATCTTCTGCAGAAAGGGCTTATCAGGAAGAGTAAGAGCCCTTGGTCTTGTTTGGCATTTTATGTCAATAAACCAACAGAAATTGAAAGAGGATATCCCCGTTTGGTCATCAATTACAAACCCCTCAACCAAGCCCTTCAATGGATCCGATACCCGATTCCTAATAAGAAGGATCTTTTAAACCCTCTTTTCTCTGCTAAAATCTTTTCAAAATTTGACATAAAATTGGGATTTTGGCAAATTCAAATTAATGAAATGGATTGTTATAAAATAGCTTTTACCGTTCCTTTCGGACAATATGAATGGAGAGTTATGCCATTTGGATTGAAGAATGCTCCTTCAGAATTTCAAAAAATTATGAATGACATCTTTAATCCATACTCCTCTTTTATTATTGTCTATATTGATGATGTTCTTGTGTTTTCACAATCTGTTGACCAGCATTTTAAACACAAACATTTTCATACAGGTAATAAAGAAAAATGGTCTTGCTTTATCTAAAACTAAAATCAACCTTTTTCAAACAAAGATCCGTTTCCTTGGCCACAACATTCATCAAGGAACTATAATTCCCATCAATCGGGCCATTGAATTTTCCAACAAATTCCCAGATCAGATTATCGAAAAAACCCAACTCCAGCATTTTCTCGGTTGTCTAAATTATGTGGCTGACTTCTTCCCTCAACTGAGTAATCTAGCAAAACCTCTGTATGACCGTCTCAAGAAGGCTCCTCCTCCTTGGACAAATACCCATACTGATATTGTCAAACAAATCAAATCTCAAGTCCAAAACCTTCCTTGCCTTTATCTTCCCAATCCTTCAGCCAAAAAGACTGTAGAAACTGATGCCTCTGACATAGGTTATGGTGGTATTCTCAAGCAGTCTGTTAATGGCAAAGAACAAATAATTGCATTTACTTCTAAGCATTGGAATCCTGCTCAGCAGAACTATTCCACAGTTAAAAAAGAAGTTTTGGCAATTGTTTATGCATTTCTAAATTTCAATCTGATTTGTTTAATCAAAGGTTTTTAATTAGTGTTGATTGTAAGTCTGCAAAAGAGATTTTACAAAAGGATGTTAAAAACCTTACATCTAAACAGATTTTTGCCCGATGGCAAGCCATTTTAAGTATTTTTGATTTTGAAATTGAATTTCTCAAAGGTACTTTAAACTCCTTACCTGATTACCTTACTCATGAATATTTACAGGGGAGAGATCAGTAAGTTCATGCCCAACTCAGTCAAATCTTCCTCCTCACGAGGAAGGGGGAAAGGAAAAGTTATTATCACTAAACCAAGACTAGCTGTTGCTGGTTTAACCTCCCATGTAGGATCTGCAGGGGCTGGATCTTCATCCAATCAGGAGGAAGACTCCAAAAATCAATCAAAATCTAGGTCATCTACCCAGTCTGGGTCATCTACCCGGATCTTACCTCAATCTATCACTGGGACATCAACCCGGAAACCTAAACCTCAATCTCAAACAACGGCAGATTATGTCATGCCTATCCAAACCCTTTTAGCCCTCCATGAACAGGGTCTTTCCCATCTTCCGAAAGGCCTTCCATCTAAATCATGGGCTGATGTTACTTCGGAAGAAGAAGGAAACCAAACCATCCTAGATATGATCAAAACCATGTCCCAAACTCCCATAACCCTTCACAAAGGCAAAGCCATAGTTCAGCAACCAGAACCATTGGCAGTCCAAAAATCAAAACCCCAAACACAATATGTCTCAAAACCCAAATGTCAGGAGATCGTCCAAGTAGAACCTGAATTTTGGGACTCCAGACCAAACAAAGTTTCCTTGAAGATCTTTCCCAAAGATATCCAGGGGAATCAATTTCATTATATGTCGACCTCTATGCTCAAGACAAAGCATTTTTATGAGTTTATTCTGGTAGACACTAACTCAGTCCAGATTAAACATCATAAAAACAGAGACTTGGAGCAAATTGCTTATTCAACTCTGCAAATTCTTAAGGTTCTAACACCTAGAGAATTTGGAGACATGAATAAGATCAAACGTTTTTCCCAAAACTATGATCCCATTGGTTTTTCATACTGGGATTATCAAACTGCCTGGAATAATGTTTTTTATATTCAAAATAAAGATTTTATGCATTCCTAGCTTATTTATTTCAAACAGAATGTCCAGTACAAATTCCCTCAATGGTTCTTACAGTGGTGGAATTTCTATGAACCAATCATTGAGATACTCCCTTCTGAGGTGGTATCTGGGTTAACAACCTTCACGAAGAAGTTCGAACATCCAGACAATGACCCATTCCCGGTGGATCTTCACTTCTTCAGCAAACTCTCTCTCGCATGGATCTTCCAATGGCGATATACCTTTGGTAATACCCCCATCAAAGGTCAATTACCAATACTTAAACGACAAGCTCTGGTAAAATGGTGGCCTCAGTTTGACCATGCAAGGGCCAATCCTGACCAGATTTCACTTTGGTTCAAACAACATCCAAACTTCACCAAAGCTGCAGACCCTGAAGCCTGCAAATTTCTCAACCAAAGATCACAAGTGTTATCAGCTCTGGCATCTTCTTCCTCCAAAGAGAAGCTTGCAGAGAACATAAGAATGATCTTTAATCTTTTGGAAAAGGAGAACCAAGACGCCTGCTCCTCATCCAAGCAACCTGCTGAAGCCTCATCAGAGTCATCAGATGATTTCTACCAGAATGAAGACGATTGTTTCGACATCAATCTAGGTGACGACTGAAGAACTCAGACATCGACGGCATTGTGGTGGTAGCTCCTTCACGACGAACGACATCATCACTAACCTCAGCATGACATCATTTTTTCCTGCGGCAGTCTACTATTTAGTTTTTACTGTAGCGGTAGGTTTTCCGGTCTAGTATACCGGAATTGTAGAAACAGAAAATTTTTGTGTCTTTATAAGGGCCGCGTCCCTCAATCTGGAAACAAGTTCCATTTTTAGTTCTATTTTCGAGTGTCTTCAAGATTCAGAGTGTTCCCCTTAGGCAAAACCTCTGAGTTTGTAACCATTGTAATCTTTAAATTTTGAGAAATAAACAAGTGTTTTCTCATCCTCTGTTTTCTCATCGCTTTGCATGTTTATTTTTGTATAATTGAATTTTTCTCTTCTCACCTACTCCCTCTCATCTCGTTGGCTCTGTTGCACTTGAGAGTTCAATTTTATGCTTTAAGGTTCTCGTTATCTGTGTTTATTATATATATATATATATATATATATATTAGCAGTTTGAGTTTATAGTACTTCTTTTTCTCTTCATTCAAAAAGTTTATGATTTGTAAAACACATCTGTTTTTACAAAATGATTTATATTTTTGTCACGACTTGTATGTATAAAGGAATAAAAAGAAAAGAGAAGTTTACTCACGTTTTGTTAAAGTAAAATGTTTCCATAATTGGATTAATGAACACGTTTACCAAAAAAAAAATCAATTTACAAAAAGGGAAAAATGCATGTTTATTCATAATAGATTTTAGGGTGTCACATGAAGAATTGGGATTTTGCTATGCAAAAGCATTTAAAATGGCTTGCTGGCCAAGCTGTGGTCGTGGCTCATTTTAAATAAAAATTATTTGTTGGCAAAGATGTATAAGGCTAGATATTGTCCCCAAGGAATGCCACTCGATGCAAACATTGGATATAAACCAAGTTATGCTTGGTTGAGTATGCAAGCAACACGATGGATTGTGCTTGTGGAAGTTGGAAGTTATTTAAGAATAGGGACTGGTGATAGTGTTAATGTGAGCAAGGATAGGTGGATTCCTGATCTTCCAGGACTTAGAATTCCCTATTTTTATTCTGTTAGCCTAGACATGCAGGTGGTAAAACTTATTAATTGGCAGCATGGGATGGAATGTAAGTTTGTTGAATCATTTGTTCTCTCCAAGTACAGTGACTGTGATTCTATCTCTACCCCTTAGCTATTCACATGAATCTGAGATGCTATTATGGCAGTATTGTGAGGATGACAGTTATACGTGAAATCTGGTCACCAAATGACAAGAATGAAGTATAGTGCAAAGGGTAAATCTACAAGGCGCACTGAGGATCTGATTTGGAAGAAAATATGGGAAGTCAAGTCAATGCCAAATGTAAGAATCTTGTATGGCAGACTTGCCTAAACTCTCTACCTGGCTACATGTATCTTAGAAGGCGTCATGTTGATGTAGATCCTGTGTGTTTAAGGTGCGATTCTGAATTTGAAACAATAGAACATGCCATTATTACATGTCCTAAATCTAAAAAAGTTTGGTTTGGCTGTCATTTATCCATTCGGGTACAGGAGAGTAGTGTGACTTCCTTTATTGATTGGAAAAGAAACTTTGTCTTTATTATGGATGAGAGGACATTGTCTGATATTTTTAGCATTATTTGGGCAAAATGATCCAGCCGTAACCAACTACTACACAATGGCAGGTTTATGAATTTTCATTAGGTTATTGCAAAAGCAAGCAATCAACACATAACTGTCCCTGAGAAATTAGAGAACGAGGCCACTTTCCCAACTAAATGGTAGCGAGCTGGGTTGAACATAATCAAGATAAATTTCAATGCTTCAATGCAGAAAAGAAAAATAAAGGCACGAGTATGGCATTTGGTTCAAGAATGGGGAGGTTCTCAGTGTAGCCACATGTTGTGCAGAGATGATTTATAAACTGAAAGTTGCAGAAGCTTTGTTTCAAATGGGCTATTCGTTTGTCAGGAGAAATCTGTTGCACAAATATAGCGTGTGTTTGTTTACATGCTGTGGGGACTTGGAATGTGTTACAAAGTGTTGTTCTGTGAGAAGCAAGGGGGCTTGCGTTGAGGCGCACGATAAAATAAACACGCGTTATAGTCTTCGAAGCTAACTGTCTTTAGTTGGTAGATGCTTGGAACAATAATACATCTTCTAACATGAGTTATTTTGCTTGAATCATAGCAAATTGTAAATCTTTTAGTAATTCACCACTCATGTTTATTAAGAGGGATGGAAAAAAGGTAGGATATCAGTTGGCTACTCTAGCATTTGGTTTAGGAGAAAGAGTTTGGGTTGAAGAGGTCACTTATCAATTAGATCCTTTGATTTTTTTTGAGGTATTGATGAACAATAAATTCAAATCTTTCTTAAAAAAAATGTTAGTAATATATATTTTTAATACTATTTTTTCAACACTTTTTTTATTATTAAATAAAATTTTATATTAGCCAACTAATAAAGAATGAACCCAAATTATTTAATGAGGCCCATTGTAAAATTTCACCATAATCTAAAAGAGTATTAAAATTTAAAATAACGCGTGGCTAGTCATAAACATAATCAATTAATATATTTAGGGTAAATAGTTATTTTTGTTCGTAGAGCGCCGACAAATTCATCCCCGAAAGATGGAAATTCAAAATTTTGTCCCTAAAAGTGAAAAAAGTGCAACAATTTTATCTCTTCGTTAACTTTCGTCCGTTAATGTTAATTGAAAGAGCTTATGTGGCACATTCAGGGATGAATTTGTCAGCGCTATACACATTCATGGACGAATTTGTCAGATTTACCTAAAATATAATTTAATCTTCATATTCTCTCTTTTCTAATTATTAAAAGCATAAAATTATAATAAATACTTAGAAATTAGGAAAGCAAGTAGAAGTTAAAACAAACATAATAATAAGTATAATATTGATTAATAAACATAATTTGTATGTTGCTCTAAAATTTCTATTGTAACAACATTAGATAATGACAAAATCAAGTTGAGTCTCATTTTTTTACAATGATTAATTAAATGATTGTGCATTTTAATTTATTTGAACCTCATATTTTGGATAAGCTATTATATCATATTTTTGCTTTGAAATTTCTAATGTGACAGTATCTTACTCAAAATATGAGACTTAAACAAAAATGCATAGTCATTAAGTTAATTCTTACCAAAAAAATGAGACTTAACTTGATTTTGTCATTACCTAATATTGTTATAATAGAAATTTCAGAGTAACAAATAAATTATGCTTATTAATTAATATTATGCTTATTATTATGTTTGTTTTAACTTGTTTTTCTAATTTTTAAGTTTTATTATAATTTTATGTTTGCAATGATTAAAAAGAGAGAATATGAAGATTAAATTATATTTGGGTAGAATTGATAAATTTGTCCTTGAATTGTATGGTACTGACAAATTTGTCTCTAAATGTATCACGTAGGCTCCTTCAATTATCGATAACGGACGAAAGTTAACGGATTAATAAATTTGTTACATTTTTTCACTTTCAAAGACAAAAATTTGAATTTCCATCTTTCAGGGATGAATTTGTAAACACTTGACACATTCATATACGAAAATGACTATTTACCCATATATTTATATATACTATGTTGTCTAACCTTCTTTTTATACTCTTATTCACATTTATAGTCTCTTCACTTTTTTACCTTTAACATTTTGTTTTTTTTACTGTATGTGCGAGCACTGTTAAGTTGTTTTTTATTTTCAACCACGCTAATATTTTTTTTTTTTAAATAAAAACCATAAGATTGTGAGGATCACCGGAAGGAGATTGGGCAGCGTTTTAGGGTTCTTCAATAGGTTCATTCATTCGCTGCCCCAGTCTCCTCCTTTATCTGCGACCATTGATTTTAGTTCTCCAACTTTCTCTTCTTCTTTTGTGGGCTCTATGGAGCTCATGGCTGTCCCAAAACGCAAGGTACCATCTTCACTTCTCTGTCATTTTAGATTTTATGTTTTTAAATAGTTTTGCCTTGCTTTCGCAGGTTTCTCCCCATAAAAGAGGAATAAGGAATGGACCAAAAGCTCTTAAACCTATTCCTGTCATTGTCCTATGCAAGTAAGAGTCAATTCTCTTTCCCAATAGTGTTTGCTGTTGTCTGTTATGTTCTTCAAATATCTGGTCATTTCTTTTTATTGACTATATTAGAGCATTTGAATGTTGGGATTTTGAAATATATAATTATATAAAGTTTTAAATACAGGTTGCAGTTGCATTGCAGTCACGGTTGTTGATATTGTGGATAAATGTGATTGATGCGGTTTCAATTACAGTTGTATTGCGGTCATGTACAGTTAAAAAATGTTGAAATTGTGACCAAAATTACTGTTGCAGACCGTTTTTTAAAACATATACAGTTCAATTTAGGTGTGAATACTGATTCATCATGCCTGGTCATATTTTAGAAATTTCTCACAACTTCTGATCGATATCCTGAGACAGAAATGGTCCAAGTTTCTGTTTTGGAACAAATTGAAAAGCTAAGGATCACAAAAATGAAAATATGTTGTTTTAACTTATTGCTGGTAATATGAGATACAATAAATTTTTTAAAGTTTATAATAACTTTACTAAGAGTTCATGCCCAATTGGGTGGAATATTTTTTTATTGAACCTACCATAGTAGTTATATATATGTTGGAGAAAAAAGAAAGAGGCTGGAAGGGTGGGGTGGGGTTTCTTTATTTGTAGGGGTCTAGGGTGAAAACGTTATCCTTGATGCTTGTGCTAAAGCTAACCTACCCTGAAGTTTGGAGTTCAATGAAACTGTTTAGTCTCCTATGAACAATGTAAATCATTTTATTTATTACATGCCATTGTGGCGACCCCCATTCTTGCTCTCAGTCAAACTTGCGAAAACAGTCTAGAAAGGAGAAAATTATGGTAGCATCTAGAGGAAGCCTGATTGGGTTCCTATACTGCACTCCCCTAAACTATTATACTTTGTTTCTTTCTTGTTTAGTCACACTCTTGGCCTCAAATCTCATTCACTGGGATCATCATGCTATGTGCTATCACTTCAAAAGGAATTAATCCGTAAAGTCACTAATATGCTCTAGTTTTGTTTAAAAACTGTATGAAGCTAGCAAATAACTGGAATTGTTTTTGTTTCTAGTACTACTCAAACTGTTCACTGAAGTTAGAAAGTTGCTGACAATATCATTCGTTTCAAATTCTTCTTGATACGTAGGTTGAAGGAGGACAACTCTAAAAAGTAGTTGAGAATCTTCAGATCAAAGATTTGGTAGCACTTAAACTAGAGCACCTGCAATATGTAAATTATTTAAGAGAAAATTATGTTTTAGATCCTTGAATTTTTTGAGTTTAATGTTTTTGGCCCTTTAACTGTTCAAAGACTAGTGTTTTGGTCCTTTTCCTCCAAATTTACAGTTAACTGCCTACATGGTACTAGTTATATTATTATTTTATTTTATTACATTTTCTAGCGGCTAAATACGACCAGAAATTGCTTAGTATTTTTATTTTTTCTTTTCTTTCTCCTCCCCACTTACGTAAACTTGCCCCTATCTCTCTAAGGCTAAATCAAAGCACCGCAACACTGGAAACAACAGCCAATGACACCAGTCACTGCCAACGACACGTCCACTGCAATTCCCAACACCGACGACACTTCTATTATAACCACTCCCTCCCCAAAACTGTGTTCAGTCCTCATAACATGTGTAGAGCAATGTTGTTAGCTTGTTTTCTGATTTTTTGCAGGTTTGGGTAAAGAAAAGAGAGGTATGGTGCGGTGGTTTGAAGCATCGTCATCCTCCGACATCTGCTACTTGCTACCGGTCTCCGATGCGGCCTGAGTTGTGCGGGTTCGCCCAAACAACAAGAGCCACAGCTGCCGCAGCCAGATCTACGGTCTCCGCATGACTTCGGACACTTGAAGGTTGTGGTTTTTATGGTTTTTGTGGTTGGGATTTTGGGTGGTGACCAAGGGAAAGTGAGATAGGAGAAGAAAATGTTAGAAAAACAAACTCTTTCGGCTTTGTTAGAAGAATTTAGAAGACTTGAGAAACCAAAAATGTCATGTATCATTCTTGTACATAATCATGTGGCTTAATTGTCCTTGCGTTAATAATAGGTGTCATTTTCATAGAAGATAAGTAGAATGGCTATCATTGTATTGAGTTGGTTGGAAGCGGTGGAAGGAAAATTTTTCGGTGGCTAAACTTTATAAATAGTTGAATGTGTTTGACATAAACATATGAAAAAAAATCAGAGTTGTGTGAAAAACAAAAACAAAAATGTTGTAGCACTATTGAGTGAAAGGAAGAGAGCTATTTGTAAAAGTTATATATATATATATATATGTGTGTGTATATGTATAAAGTGCAATGTGTTTCTTTTGTTATTCTTCTTGTTTTTTTTTATTATTTTATTTTCCAACAAGTGTATCAGAACCACATTCGCATAGCAGAGATGATGCAGCCACAAATTCCAAAGTTGTCAAAAACAAATTACGGAAATTGGAGCATTTAGATGAAGGTTTTATTAGGTTCCCAAGATGCATGGGACTTTATTGAAGATGGATATATAGAGCCCGTTGATGTCGTTGTCGAAGCTAATTTATCAGATGCTTAGAGAAGGATGCCTAAGGAGTTAGGAAAGAAGGATAAGAAGACTCTATTTTTTATATTTCATGGAGTTGATGAATCAACCTTTGAAAAAAATCTTAGACGCAAAGTCATCCAAAGAAGCATGGGAGATCTTGTAGAAATCCTACCAAGGAGTTGACAAAGCCAAAAAGGTGCGGCTCAAATCAATTAGAACTGATATTGAAAACTTAAATATGCAAAGTGGAGAGCAAGTCACAGATTATGTCTTTCGAGTGCAAAAAGTGACCAAGGAGATGAAAAGAAACGGAGAAGCCTTAGATGAAGTCAGAATCATGGAGAAGGTTCTTTGATCACTAACAAGAAAGTTTGACTATATTGTCACTGGCATTGAAGAAGCTAAAGATTTGATGATGATGTCTATTGATGAGCTTGTGAGTTCTCTTCAAGCTCATGAGCAAAGAATATGTTGAATGAAAGTTCTAGTAGTTTGGAGCAAGCTATGCAAACCAAGTTGTCTCTTGATGAAAATCAAGCCAGGAGTAGCTTTGGACCTAGCAGAGGAAATCATGGTGGATATAGAGGAGGCTTCAACACCCGAGGTGGATTCAACACTCGAGGTGGTCGTGGTGCACGCAGTAGTTATGCTAAACAAATAGAATATTTTAGACTGATGCAGCAGCATATGGACGTAGTCAAGGAGCATATAATCGTGGCCGAGGTCGTGGTTTCGTAATTCGAGGAGGACGAAGATCTTAACAAAGGTGATAAATCTAATTTGCAGTGTTATAATTGCATCATATATGGTCATTTCAGTTACAAGTGTAAAGATGCTACTAAAGTTGTGGAGAGAAGTCATCATCCAGTAAATGAAGAGAAATTTGATGAACCAGTCATCTTGTTCACTTACAAAGGTGAAGAAGATAGTAGCAAAAATGTTTGGTATCTTGACACCGAAGCAAGCAATCATATGTGTGGTAAAATAGAGTTGTTTACAAAATTGAATGAGAATGTTCAAGGACAAGTTACATTCGAAGATCAATCAAAGACTCTGGTTAAGGCAAAGGTAAAATTATGATATTCACAAAGAACGGAAATAGAAAATACATCTCAGATGTTTACTATATACCATCCTTGAAATGTAATATCCTAAGTCTTGGTCAACTTTTGGAGAAAAGGTATGATATACGTTTGAAGAACAATACTCTCATAAGCAAAAATCGAAAGGGAGAATTGATTGCAAAAGTCGATATGACAAGAAATCGCTTATTCAAATTAAATATCCAAACAGAAGCAATAAGGTGTATGAAGTCCATCATAAAAGATAGTTCGTGGTTATGGCATCATAGATTTGGGCACCTTGGATTCACTGCTTTGGAGCTATTGTCAAAAACAAAGATGGTGAATGGATGTATAGAAATAAATCATCCTAACCAATTGGGTGGAAGTTGTATGAAAGGAAAGCAACATAGACAAAGCTTTGAAGTTGACAAGTCATGGAGAGCTAAAAAACCATTAGAGCTTGTTCACTCTGATATAGCTGGCCCGTTTGATATTCCATCACTTGGAGGAAATAGGTACTATATTACATTTATTGATGATTTCAGTAGAAAAACTTGGGTGTATATACTCAAAGAAAAAGCAGAAGCCTTTGATCAATTCAAGGAATTTAAAGCAATGGCAGAAAAGCAAAGTGGTTAGTACCTAAAGATACTCTGAACAGATAGAGGAGGTGAATATACTTCCAAATTGTTTGATGAATTTTGCAGACAAAATGGAATAATTCACCAGTTGACAGCTGGCTATACTCCACAACAAAATGGCATTGCAGAAAGAAAGAATTAAACTATTCTTGATATGACAAGGAGTATGCTAAGGGAAAAGCAACTGCCAAGAACACTGTGGGCTGAAGCTGTTTAATGAGCTACCTATCTACTAAATTGGTGTCCAACAAAAAAGTGTAGTTTAAGACTCCGAATGAAGCATGGAGTGGCAAAAAACCAAAAGTAAGTCATCTAAGAATTTTTGGTTGCATAACATATGCCCATATTCCAGATTAGAAAAGAAAAAAGCTAGATGATAAAGGGGAAAAATGCATTTTTACTGGCTACGACCTTAGGAGTAAAGCATACAGATTCTACAATCCTCTAACCAAAAAGGTTATTATCTCACAAGATGTAATGTTTGATGAAGCATATTACTGGAGATGGAGTGATGAAGAAAGGAAAGTGGAAGGCATATTCTTTAAAGATGATGATGAGTCAAAAGAGCAAATAGATGAAGAAGGAAATGACCAAACTCCTCCACCAAGTCCTATTCCATCAACTCTAGCATCTACACCATCAACATCAGAAAGTAGTAGCAGTAGTAACAATTCAGGGGGAGCACTGATATGTTGTTAGCATATATAGTTTTTAGTTTAATGTTATTAGAAAAATAGGAAGAATATAGTGAATAAATGCTAGAATAAGTATAAAATTCATTAGTTTTATGTTTCTCATTGATTCTATGCTATTTTGATGTTTAGGATCAAGAAAAGCAAGAAAAGAAGCAAAATAAGAGCCAACTGAATTTGAGATCTCGCGCTAACCGCGCTAGGACCACGCTAGTCACGCCAGACTCACTAGAGGTTCATGCTATCCGCGCCAATCTCGCGCTAGTCGCGCCAGACTCACTGAAGACTCACGCCAATCGCGCCAAACCTCGGGCTAGTCGCGCGGACGTCACAAGATTTTTGAATTAGCTTAAAGATAACATAAGAATGATGGGTTTTTAGGGTTTTATGACCTAGGTATAAATAGAATTTAAGTAGGACGCATAGGGGATATCAATAGACAGTTTAGAACAGAGGAAAATAGGCAAGAGCAAAGGAAGAAAGCATCAAGGCCAAGGAGCAAGAAGATCAAGAAGGAGGCAAGATTGAAGGGTTTGTGGCTCTTCATACCTTAGTTTCTTTCTCTTCTTCCTTCTTTACAGTGTATTAGGCCAGACATAATCATGTCTGGCTAGTTCCTTTGTAATTATGGTTTAGCCAAAAGCCAAAGTAAACTCTATGTTGATTGAATTGAAGTTAATAAAGTTTCTTATCATTATTTTACTCTATTTTATTCTTCCATTATTATATCTAATTAGACTTGATCAATCTATTAGGTTACTTAGGGCTATAATTCATAATAGGAATATTGAGATTTTAGTTTCTGAATGCTGTAGAGTAACGGTTGCGATATTACCTAGGGATAATGATAAAGGATTGCAGATTATTACTATGCTAGCTTCATGCTTAATCTAAAGGGAATTACTAAGAGATTAGGGTTCTTAAATTAGATTAAAGGGTTAAATGACCGATGAATCAGGGTTTAACTACATTAGAAAAGCATATGTCTGAATAATTATATTAAATAGAGTTAAATTATCAATTCAATTACATAGAGGGAACTGTGGTGATTGTGCTTAACCATAATTATTCTTAATTCTTGCGTAGCATTCAATTTACATTGTTTTTAGAGTCCTTTTATTTACAACAATTAAACCCAACCACAATTCAATTCTCTCAACAATTTCATTCCTTTTCCAATATTAAGAATCATAAATTACAATTAATTTTAGTGCCTCAATCCTCGTGGGAACGATATTCTACTTATCATTTTATTACTTGAACGAGCGGTGCACTTGCCGTGTCGCAACAAGCACCAGCAAATATGAGAAGCTTAAGCGATATTTATAATGCTACAGATCTGGTCCAAACTACACTTGATTATTCATTATTTTGTTTAATGGTTGAATATGATCTAGTAATATATGAAGAAGTAGCAAAAGATGAAAAGTGGAAGAAAGCCATGAATGATGAAATTGCTGCAATCAAAAGGAATGATCCGTGGGAGCTCACAACCATGTCTGAAGGTCAAAAGCCAATTGGTGTGAAGTGGGTGTACAAGACAAAGACCAATAAAGAAGGGATGGTGGAGAAGTGCAAAGCAATATTGGTGGCTAAAGGCTACAAACAGAAATATGGAGTTGATTATGAAGAGGTGTTTGCACTAGTTGGACGAATTGATACTATCAGACTACTTACAGTAGTTATAGCACAAAAACAATGGAAGATATATCAGATGGACGTGATGTCAGCTTTCCTCAATGGTTACCTAGAAGAAGAAGTCTACATTGAGCAACCACCAAGATATATCAAAAAAGGAGAGGAAGATAAAGTCTATAGATTGAAGAAGGCACTGTATGGATTGAAGCAAGCTCTAATAGCCTGGAACATAAGAATAGATGAGTACTTTCAAAAGAATGATTTTGTGAAGAGCCCATATGATCATGCATTATACAAAAAGAAAAATGAAGATGGAGATATGATGATTGTGTGCCTATATGCAGATGATATGATCTTTATTGGAAACAATCCAAGTACGTTTTTATGATTTCAAGAAAGCAATGACTAAAGAATTTGAAATGACAAATATCGGAGAAATGTCTTACTTTCTTGGAGCTGAGGTGAAGCAAATGAAAGAAAAAAATTTCATGTCACAAAAGAAATATGCAAAAGAGATTTTGAGAAAATTTAGAACGAAAGAGTGCAAGCCAATATCCACACCAATAGAAGTAGGAATGAAGCTAAAAGTTGATTCAGATAGAGAGCTAAGAGCACCTTTAGTGCTAGATTTCAATTTGGGATCTTAGCTTATTTTTTGACGGACCCCATAGTGCCACGTAGGATTGAAGATCCCTTAAGATCTGTAACATTTTTTCCTTTAGTGGTAGATCTCAAATTGAGATCCTAGATAAATTTTAATGGGTCCCACATGCACCCCACTTTTAAATTTTTTAATTTTGATTAAAGTAAATTTAATTAATTAAGTAATAAATTTTAATTAACCAAGCATATAAAAAAATATATTAATATTAAGAAATGATAAAATTTAAATAATTTTATTTATAACTAAATGTTAAATAAGTGAAAAATACATAAAATTGATAATAAAAAATGCAAGACATTAATTTTAAAGAAAAATCAATTTTCATCATTTTCGTGATCGAAATGTTCCCAAATATGCTCTACCAAGTCTGCTTGAAGTTGTTGATGAATTCTTCTTGTATGCATAACACGTCTTGTTTGCAAGTATGTAGCAAAGTCAGGAGGAGCACCACGAGATACTTCAACATTTGAAATGTCATTATCTACGTGATCATAATCAATATCGACATTACCACCAAATGAATCTCGTTCGTCTTCGACAATCATATTATGCAATATAATGCATGCCAACATTATATCCTTCATTGTACCCATGTTCCAGGAACGCGATGGACCGCATATAATTGCGAATCGAGATTTGAGCACACCAAATGCTCGTTCAACATCCTTTCTCACTGCTTCTTGACATTTTGAAAATAATTTCCTTTTTGGACCTTGTGGCATTGGTATGGTCTTCACATATGTGGCCCAATTAGGATAAATACCATCTGCAAGATAGTACCCCATATTGTATGGAGTTCCATTAATTGAAAATTGTACTGGAGGAGCTCGACCTTGCAAAACCTCATCAAACACAGGCGATTGATTTAACACATTAATGTCATTGTTTGAACCCGCAACTCCAAAAAATGC
>CM023944.1:12592118-12635603 GCA_013407115.1 Glycine latifolia | reverse complement strand
CCCCCCTCCACCCGTTCTCCCTCCTTCCCCCTCCATTTTTCTTTCTTTCTTCTCTCTCCCTTTTTTTCTCTTCTTCCCCCTCCTTCTCACGGTGCCTCCTCTGCAGTCCGAGCCTCCCCCTCCTCTGCTTCCCTCAGGTATCATCGGTTCCTTTTCTTTTTCTTTTTTTCCGTTTCTGTTGGGTTGTGGTTGTTGCTCCCCGCCCATTTTGTGGTTTGTTAACATAAAAATATTTTTTTTTTGGAAAAATGTGAGGATCTTGAGGGTTCTTGTGGAAGACCCAGATCTCCACATGGAGATCCTCATCTCCCCTTTAGTGGTGGATCTTGGAAAGCACAGATCTTCAACTCAAGATCTCTCTCTAAGATCCAGCACTAAAGGTGCTCTAATAAATCCTACATTATACAAGAGTCTAGTCAGAAGCTTAAGGTATTTGACTTTTACTACACTAGATATTATGTTTGCAACTGGCTTAGTTAGCAGATATATGGAGCAACCAAGACAATATCACTTCAGTGCAGCTAAGAGGATTTTGAGATACGTTAAAGGAACTTTAAATCATGGATTATTGTATACACATTCAGAAGATTCAAAGTTAATTGGCTATTTAGATAGTGATTATGGTGGAGATACAAATGATCGGAAAAGTACTTCTAAATATGCTTTTCACATTGTCTCAACAATATTTTCATGGTCATCCAAGAAACAATACACTATTGCACTTTTGTCATGTGGAGCAGAATATATGGTCGCAGCAGCATGCACATGTCAAACAATTTGGCTGAAGAATATTTTGAATGAATTGTATCAAAAGCAAGAAGGACCAATCACGATATATGCGGATAATAAGTCTACTATATCACTTGCAAAGAATCCAGTCTGCCATAGTCGAAGCAAACACATTTACCCAAAGTATCATTTTATCCGGGAGCAAGTCAAGAATAAAGTGATAGAATTAATCTATTACAAAACTGAAAATCAAATAGCAGATATTTTCACAAAGCCATTGAAAGCATATATGTTCATCAAATTCAAAGAAATGATTGGAATGCAAAGTCGAATTTGAAGGGGAGTGTTAGTAAAACAAATTCTTCTACATCTATTAGAAGAATTTGGAAGACCTGAGAAACTAAAAATGTCATGTGTCATTCTTGCACATAATCGTGTGGCTTAGTTGTCCCTGCATTAATAATAGGTGTCATTTTCATAGAATATAAGTAGAATGGCTATCCTTGTATTGAGTCGGTTAGAAGTGGTGGAAGGAAAATTTTTCGGTGGCTAAACTATATAAATAGTTGAATGTGTTTGACATAAACATATGAAAAAAAAGAGTTATGTGAAAAACAAAAACAAAAGTGTCATAGCAGTGTTGAGTGATAGGAAGAGAGCTATTTGTAAAAGTTTGATATATATATATATATATATATATATATATATATATATATATATATAAAGTGCAGTGTGTTTCTTTTGTTATTCTTCTTGTTTTTTTTTTTCCAACAGAGAAAGCGTTCAGATGCTCTCCAATATCAAAATTTAGATGAAAAGGAAAATACCAAATCTAAAAATGTAATTACACAAATAATTAATGTATCACAATGGAAACAAGATGATGGATGGGAGTTGAGTTTGGTGGTGTTAGAATTGGTCCAGTGAAAGGAGGGTTTCTCGCAGCATTAGCATTCTTCATTTCAATGTTTCTGATGTTGTTGCAAGCGTAACAACCTGAATCAATCAATGTCTCTTAATTAATTTAAGAAGTTTTTTTTTTAAAAAAAGGCTTGATTAATTTAAGAAGTGAAACAACGTTTTCGTTTAATGGAAGGAAGGGTAACAACTATGTTTTTTTGTTATTGTGTAGCAATTTTAAACCGCCAGAAAATGAATCATAATAAAATAATAATATAATCAGTGTCACAGATAACAGTGAATTTAGACGGAAACCGGATGGAAAAAAGGTTTGGGAATGAAGATCAGTCTTCAAAAAGTTAATGGATCAAAATCATAACTCTTGAAAAGTTTCGGAACCAATAACATAATTTATCCAATATTTAATCACACTTGGTTTTTCTTTTTCATCACGTGTTCTAAGACCATGGGTTTCACAGTAAAAAGATCTGTCGATATCTATGTGGGAGTTTCAGAATTTTTTTTGAACATTAGAAAATATAGTGTGGGAACTTTGTTATTAACTTGGCTCATGAATAGCCTTATCCCTGATTTTTCTTTGGTCCTCCTTTTAGCCAACTCTGCATTTTCAAAGAAGTTCACTTATTATTTCTCTGAACCAGAGGGATAAGAGAGAAGGATTGGAGGGTAAACTGTAAAATGTATTTCCCATAGATCTGCTACGTGGGTTTCCTTCTTTCCACTGCCTGTGAAGTATTTATGACAGGCTTGCACTGGTAAAATTCAAAATGCACGTATATTGTCTACATGTGACATGCATAGGTAGGTTTTCCAAGTGTATGTCCATTGTATACTGGTATCGATTGATTTTTTTTTTTTTTTTTTCAGTTCAGTTGTGAGTAATTAACCTCACTTTTTATGCAGGAGTTGTGGTCGTGCTAGGCTTCCACACTTCTTCTGTTGTGGTGGGAAACCAAATCAGGGTAATACTTGTGAACAGAAACGTAGTACAAGCTAATCAAGCTGTTTGCGAAGCACCAGATGTTGGTTCATGTGCAGGACCACCCATAAGATTAGGACTGTTTGGTAGTAATGCTTTATTTCCTTGTTTTTTAAGCAATGCCATTATTGAATCCGAGGTCTTTTGCATTAAAAAGATAAATGGAGTGGTTGGTGGGAAAATACTAAAATTTATGGATTTTGAGGATGATATTTTACTTCCATTGAAGAATAGCAGATTAAGTGCTTTACTATTGATCTCATGGCTAATTTATTTTTCACCTATAAAAAATATTGTTCCTTTGAAGCTAAATATAGAGGTAATCTCATGTTCTGATATCTAAACTAGCTAAATAATAGAAATTATTCATATTTATATTATCATTTTAAATTAAAGGCTTAAATGAAATTTTGGTTTTCCTATTTTCCTCAATTCACAATCTTTGTCTTTCCATTTTAAAATAGAAACATTTTTTTTATTTTAAAAAATCTACAATTTTAATTTTCATATTTTAAAATAGACATATTTAATCATTCCATCTTAAAAAATTCATAATTTTGACTCTCATATTTTAAGAAAATAAGAAATTTTGGTTCAATCTTTAATTTTATCTATATTTTATTTCTTACATTATAATTAATTAAGTCATCTTTTTATAATACCTTAAATGAATATGTTAAATTTAAGATTTAAATAGATTAAAATAAAAGAAATAAAATGTAGGTAAAATTAAAAATGAGACTAAAATTATAAGAAGATTAAATATTTCTATTTTAAAATAGGAGATTAAAATCATAAATTTTTTAAAACAAAAAAAAAATCAAATTTTTTATTTTAAAATGAATGAACTAAAATTATAAATTATGTAAAATAAAAGAATCAAAACTGTATTTAAGTTTAAATTAAATGATAAAAGATAAAAGCTCACCAATTTGAATTCACCAGACCAGCGCGGAAGCTTACAAATTTTAGGCCGAAAGGCCTATGTTATGTGTACTCAGGGGCGGACCTACACTTGGGCAAGTGTCCGCACGTGTGGACACAAAAGTTTAGTTTTTTGTTTTTAATAATATATACAAAATCACGTTCCTTCTGCAATTCTCTTATCTCTCGTTCGACTGTTGAAGGCTTCATCACTGCCTCTCCTCCTCTGCCACCGTCGGCCACCAGAGCCTCCTCTGCCACCCTCATCCATCGCGTCGTCGTCATCGGCAATGACTTCGCCTCGCCGCGTTGTCATCATCGGTTTGCTCCCTTTGGACCTCGTCGCGACCGCATCGGCAATGGCTTCCCCTCGTTGGCTCGTCCACATCGTCGTCACGACCGCCGACCTCTCCTGTCTCTGACGACCACCTCGGCACCTTCAAGGCTATGTACAAACGCTTTCCATTATAATTTTTTTGCTTTTTTTTGGGGTTTTGGTCAGTGGGGGGGGAGGGAGGGGCCAGGGGGGTTTGAAATTGGTGCAATGAGGGGAAAAAGAACGTATTTTTGGAAAAGGGTACAGATTAGAGTGATTGAAACTTGTGGATGAGCACGTGGTGTTTGTGAAAGTGCTCTGAGAACTGAAAATGGAATTTGCCCTCTTTGTGTCATTGTGTGTTTGCTAATTGGCTTTACTGTTACTCTGTTTGTGTAGGTTGTGTTGAATCATATGTTTTATATTGTATTCTTGACCATTGAACACATTAGGACAAAAAATCGTTGGTGCTTGATTTCTATTTTGAGGTCACGGGGGAAGCGTGTATTGTTCCCTGTCCTAGTTTGCCTGAATTTGGGATTTGAAATTACTACTTTTATTATACCTGATATTGGGTTTAACTTGAAAGAATATTGAATTGAATCTTTAACAGGGGTGATGCTAAGGATGTTTGATTTTGTGTTTGTGGCTTTGAGTGTAGAAGAGGGCTTTATGAAACTTAATAGCAACCCATCAATATGCTTTTGTTTTGTAGAATTTTGTTAATAGTTTGCTTAATCAATATGCATAATTCTTGTTCTCATATGATATTTTTGTTTAACTGACACAGTGGATATTGTTTATTCCAAGGAAGTACTTTCCATTCATCAAGTGAAGGGAGAACTTACCATATTGATTGAAGGGAAAGCACATTCTAAAGTTGAACCTCCACCAGACATTGAGCTTGAGAGTGAACTAAGAGAACTGATTGCAAGTGGCTAGAGTCTTTCCACGGTAATAGCTTCCCTAGATTCCTATGCATTCAATTTTCGTTTAATAAGAGCTTGATATAAGGTTGTCTTTTCTTCTATATTTTAAAGTTGAGAACCATACTAACATTCTTAATATTCCTGAAGGAAAATTAACTTGCCTAGCCAAAATAAAACAAAATATCTAAATTTAAATTTAAATGTGTAAATAGGATTCATAAAATTTCAATGTATTGTTATGTACAGTGTTCACCAAGACTCAAGTATATCATAAAATTTTCTAATTTTAGTTATCCTAAAAATTAGCTTAAAATTTTCTAATTTACCTCAAAGTTGATTTACTCACTTTTACAATTGAGTCAGTTCATTTTTTTTTTGGCCTTTCCTTTCAGCATTTTGTTCTCCTTTCATTTTGTTTGGTAAGTTCAACTGCTGGTGTGTATTTAGGCTATCAAATTGGTTACCATCAGAACATCAATGAGTAGAAAAATAGTATATTCACTTGCCTTAATTGCAATTGTATTTAGTTGTTACAGACAAATAGCAACTGGCAACAGGGAATTTGCAATCGCTGGGTTCTAATTGTGGGTTCGTAATTATTTAACAAGTCTCAATGAAAGGTAACTTTCTATACCTATTAATCTGTTATAACTGTTTTAATAGCATAAACAGTATAATTGATATTTACTTTTTTATTTGTCAGGGATAAAATCTTATTTCAAACGTCTAAAACCCAAAAATACAGAAATTGAATCCGATCAACCTCAGAGACAAAATGTTTCAATTGTGGAAAATTCTCCTCAATCTTCAAGGACAAAGTGTACTACCACAAGCATCTCAATTTCAAAGTTTTGAACAACCACCTCAAGCAAAAGTTAATATAGAAAATCTTGAAGCGGATCCGGGAAAAAGACCTTCAATTTATTCAGTGACATCAAATCCTATAGAGACAGAGGATATTCAGAGAGCTTATTTGCTCAAGGGGCCAACTCAACGAATTTTTAAACCATTCCCTCAAATGGGAATGTTTGGAAAAATGCGTAGATTCAATCCTAACTGGTATGAAGAATTTGGTTCTTGGTTGGAGTATAGTGTATCACAAAATGCATGTTTTTGCTTGCATTGTTATCTATTTGATATGGAGGTTGGAGGTAGTCGTTCGACGAATGAAGCATTTGTCAGTACGGGGTTTAAAAATTGGCAGAAGAATGATAGAATCAAAGTTTATGTTGGAGAGTATAGGAGTGTTCATAATACATGTTATCAAGCTGGTCAAGATTTGATGAAGCAAAAACAACATATTGATATTGCCTTTTCAAATATTTCTGAACAACAAAGAATTGACTATCGTTCAGCTGAAAGCTTCTTTAGATTGTGCTAGATACCTACAACGAAATGGTCAGCCTTTTTGGGGACATGATGAATCTAACAGTTCAAATCAACAAGGTTTATTTCTTGAAACTCTAAAGTTTTATACTCAGCCAAATAAAGAGATGAGTCATGTGGTCTTGCAAAATGCCCCCGATAATCACAAATTGACTTCATCAAAAATTCAGAAAGATCTTGCTCAAGCTTGTGCTGATTTGACTGTTAAAACAATAATTAGTGATCTCGGGGATGATTACTTTTTCTTGCTAGTTGATGAAGCTCGTGATGTTGCAATTAAAGAACAAATAGTAGTTGTACTTCGATATGTAAACAAAAATGGGTCTATTGTTGAATGTTTTATTGGCATAATTTATGTTTCAAATGCTTCTGCACAATCAATAAAAGAAGCGATTGATGGGCTATTTTCTAAACTTGGTTTAAGTTTGTCTAAATATCGCGATCAAGGTTATGATGGTGCTAGTAATATGCGGGGTGAATTCAAAGGGCTTAAGAGTTTGATTTTGATAGACAACAAATCTGCATTATACATTCATTGTTTTGCTCATTAGTTACAGTTGGCACTTGTGAAGGTTTCAAAATATCACAAAAAGATTCAAGAATTTTTTTACATGCTTCAAAAGATGGTTACCATCATGGGGGGTTAATGCAAGCGGAAGGGAATTCTTCAAATGAATCAATATGAGCATATCGTTGAAATAATTGCTTGTGGTGAAATACCAACTGGAAAAGGTTTAAATCAAGAGACAACCTTAAAGCGACCTGAAGACACTCGTTGGGGTTCCCATTTTGGTACAGTTACAAGTGCTATCTCATTATTTTTTCCAATAATTTCCTTGATGAAAATTATTGAAGACGACCTTAAGAATGATGCTGCAAGAACTGATGCAGGTTGCATTTTGTATGCCATGGAGGATTTTGAGTTTGCATTCTTGTTGCATCTTATGCAACTTATCTTGGGGATTTCTTATGAGTTGTCGCAAGCACTACAAAGAAAAGATCGAGACCTTTTAAATGCAATTGGTTTAGTGAACGTAGTCAAATCTCATTTGCAAGATGTGAGATAATGACTTTGATAAATTGCTTCAAGAAACAAACCTTTTTGCCAATAAATATGATATTGACATTCCGAATATGGAGGATGTTTATTGTCCTAAAGGGAGGTCAAGACAGAGATTGAAATCATTCACATTCTTGCACTACTTTAAAGTGGAGTTATTTAATACAGTGATAGATACTCAGGTTCAAGAGTTGAGTGATCGATTTGATAATGTTAATACCAAGTTGCATGAGTGTTTGAGTTGTCTTGATCCTCGTGACTCATTTGCTACTTTTAACAAAGAAAAGTTGATTGAGTTTGCTAGATTTTATCCTTTGGAGTTTGATGAGCATGCAGATATTCCTTTTCTTTCTTCAAGTCTCAATAATTTTATTATTGATGTAAGAGTTGATTATGATTTTGTCAATTTGAAAATAATTCCTGGCCTTGCTTTGAAGATGCTTGAGAAGAGAAAGGATATTGTTTATCCATTAGTTTATTTGTTGATAAAGCTGCCACTCGTTCTACTGGTAGCAACGGCTAGTGTTGAGCGAGTTTTTTCTACAATGACTTTTGTTAAGGATAAATTGCGCAATCGAATGAGTGGTGATTGGTTTAATGCATGCATGCTAACTTATGTTGAACGTGATATATTTAATAAGATTGATGGTGAAGATATCATGCAATATTTTCAAGGAATGAAGAATCGAAGAATGCTTTTGTAATCATTCTATTGTGATCATAAACCTTCACGGTATTTTTCCACTTATAGGTTTTTTTTTTTTCTTAATGTGAGTTATAATGAGTCTTGTCCTACTTTCTGTGTGACCTTTTTTTAATTGAGATTTTCTTTCAAGTTATGTGTCATATCCTTTTTTAAAAAGAAAAGATTGATGCCAGGTTTGACATTCTCAAACGAGTTAATATCTAGAGATGAAGACTTTTACTGTGATTTTGCTCACTTTCTATACAGATAATGTTGACTTTTTTATTCACCATTATAAATAGAATGATGATGTATGAATATACTGGAGTATATTCTCATATTTGTTATGGAGGATTGGTATAATTTAGGGGCTAAATGATTAGTCTAACTATTATCTGCATCTTGTTACAAAAGCAACTACATTTTGAGTGGGTTCATAATCTTATATATAAAGCGATGATTTAAATTTTCTTTACAAAAAAAATTTTCGGGGGTGTTGCCCCCGAACCCCCACCACTAAATGTGCAAACATAAATAATTTTTCCTAGATCCACCATTATGTGTACTAAAACACTCTACCAAGCAATGACAAGTGTCCTTATTCACCCTTTTATACCATCAGTGGAGGACCAACAACCTTGTCAAAATCTGCTACTTAGTAAAAAATTCCAATTTGAACAAAAACCCCAAATTTATTGTGATTCACATTCTTGAATGCTAAAAGCCACCATAGATGTTCTTCGGTTCTTTCTCATGTTTTTATGATAGTACTCCATGAGACAAAGATGGTGGACATATTATAGGCATAGCTGGTGGTAAGACAAAAGTCTTTGAAATATTAAAAGAGGGGGACTAACCTGATAAATAGAATCATACATGGGAATGAATGATCAATGTTATGGGAAGAGGCACTAGAAGTCTGCCACTATTGATTCAGAGAAAAGTACTAACTATTAGTACTAACAGCATTCAAAATGAATAAAAATGTTTTTTTTAAGAAATTAATGATCTTTGAAAATGTAAATTTTTTTCATAATCGTATAATTATAACTCAATGTGTATAATAAACTTATTAATTTTTAAAATAATAATTTAAACAATTATACATTATTGAATGACTATATAAATGATATGATCAATGCAGGAATTGAATTTTTTTAATTATTATTTTCAAATTATAATAATATTAGTATGTTTCAACTTTTCATTTATTAGTTCAAATAACACGTTTTAATGTGATATTTATAAATAACTTATTAAATTTAAAATTTGGAGCATTCGACGGTGCACCCCCCTCCCAAATTTGAAATTGTGAATGAACAAGACATTAATTACTGTTGTTTAGTCTTAACCTAATGTTTTTTCTTTAGCAAACATCGCTCCTGCCATCGGGAGACGCACTCCGCTATCGTTAGCACTGCCTGAGATTGTCGTTCCGATCGTGGTTCTCAAAATTCAAGGATTTCTAAACCGATACAGCGTCGGCTCAAATCAAAACATAACACGAATTTAATCTTTTTTCTCTCTAAACCAAAAGAAAACTTCATTCACTGATTCCCCATCTCTCCTACGAACGAACACAATCTTATATCCATTATTGTAATCGAAATCGAAATCGAAATCAAAATCAAAATTGATACATATGTGCAACTAGTAACCATTCAGGCTGCCACCAACATTGTTCTTAAAATGAATTTCCGCGACAAGTTCTGCAACCATAGAACAACAAAAGCAACCAAAAACTCAACAGCCAAATCTTCCAAAACCAACATGGATAGAATTAGAAATTGAAAGAAAGACAGACAAAATATAAATTTAAACCCAAAATAACAGAATGAATCAAGACAAATTGACGAAAAATCGAAGCTTTTCGACCCCCTACTTCGACCTTAGAGTGAGAGACATGGGAAAGATCGAGGCTTTTCATGCCCCCTTCGACTTTCGAGAGAGAGAGACATAATCCATTCTTAAAAAATATATTCTATTACCTTCATTGATAATAATTACAAATATTGTTCGTATCAAAGCTTTTCAGATTCAGCAACGCTATGAAAATTGAGACTCCGTAACCAACTTCATCGTTGGAAGTCGACGATTGCAGTGGTGATGAGGTTCTTCAACGTAGAGTTGGGTTTGGAAGCTTGATCTAGAGGGAGGAAGGGGTGGCGACAGCGGTAGAAGTGAGTGGCGTTTGTGTTATTTTTGCAGTGGTGTATATGGTGGGTGTCGTTGGGAGAATTGCTGACAATGAAGGATAACAAAAGTTACGGGAAGGGAAGAGTTAAAAATGGTGGTTGTTTCCCGCTTAATCTTAAGGAATTTGTTATATAAAATACGCCTATTATCATAGATAAATCTATTATTTCAGTTTAAGATGTGTTACTTAGTAAAAAAAATCATACTCTTAATTTATTATCATAGATACTCATTCATTTTTTATGCAGATGAGTGTATTTATTAACTTATTAACAATACAAACACATTTATTGGTAAAAAAATATAATTCATTGAATGATGTATAGTGTTATTAAATATTATCACTATATTTTATGACTATTTTTAAAATAAGATTTAAATTTATTTATTTATTTTTATTGATCTTTATAAATCAATTATTTTTTATATAAAGAATCGGACAAAATAAATAATAAACTTAGATGTCCTTCCCATATCTAAGGCATCCAAATATTTCAAGTAAGATCCAACGGTTATAAAGAAGGGTAAATATGACATTTATGATAGAAACAAATACTAATGCACTAGGGAACCTCCGACAAAAAATTAAAAATAATACAAATTAAATATTTATTTAGAAAAAAGGTGCAAGTGAGGCAATATTTAGGGATTTGGGGCACCCTAACACGCCCTGCCTAGGCGTGTTAGGGTGCCCCAGGTCCCTATATATTGCCTCTTAAAATCACATTTAAGGATTGCGCCTTCTCTCTAAAAATAGCTATGCCTTCTCTCTAGAAAGTGGGTGTTGATTTCTCTGAAGCGAAGCCCTGCCGAATTCGAAGCGCGGCCGACAAGTAATTAGGATTCTGTGTAGAAGTTGTTGTGCTTCAGGATCTACAGCTTGGGATAGGATATTTTGTGAAGATTAGTGCTTGAAAGAAGTAAGTTCTAAACCCTAAACAATGTTGCATATTATTTAAAGTTGTTAGCGACATAGTTGTTAGGTTCATAGTGTATATGTTTACGTCTTAGGGTTTAGGTTTAGTGTTGAAATTGTCATTAGGGTTTATGGGGTGATCAGGGTTTAAGTGTCCCGGCTTAGGGTTTAGGGTTTATGGGGTGAATATGGGTTATGTCCTGATGGACACACCTAGGGTTTATGGCGCATGTGTGGATTAGGGGTTAGGTATGGGGGTACACACCTAGGGTTTAAGTGTTACAGCGTAAGGGTTTAGGGGCATGGGTGGATTAGGGTTTAGGGTCTGGTGTATACACCTAGGGTTTAGGGTATCCGACTTAAGTGTTTAGGGTTTATGGGGTGATTAGGGTTTAGGGTTTATGGGGTGAATAGGGGTTATGTCTTGATGGACACACCTAGGGTTTATGGCGCATGTGTGGATTAGGGGTTAGGTACGGGGGTACACACCTAGGGTTTAAGTGTTACGGCGTAAGGGTTTAGGGGCATGGTTGGATTAGGGTTTAGGGCCTGGTGTACACACCTAGGATTTAGGGTATCCGGCTTAAGTGTTTAGGGTTTATGGGGTGATTATGGGTTAGGTCAGGGGGAACACACCTAGGGTTTAGGGTATCCGTGGTAGGGTTTAAGGCGTATGTGGTGGTTAGGGTGTATGGCTTGGCGTGACTGGACCTAGGGTTTAGGTTGTTGTGTAAACAAGACCACTTCTTTATGCCTTTGTGTCTTTGACAATATTGACTTTCTTTCACGATTTGGTGATTTACTGGGGACTAACTACATCTGTAGAAGCGTTTATGTGCGTTAGGGTTTGTTTTGTATGTAGGGTTTGTGTTTCATAATTTAGGGTTTCGGGCGTTTGTGTGCTTCTGAAGTTTATTTATGTTGATTGCAGGAAATGAGTTTGAGTGATGCGGAGGTTGTTCGTGTTGTGTTTTTTTTCAATGGAAGGAAAATTGAAGGGGAAAGAGGTGTTGTCTTCGAAGGGGATAAAAGGATGACACGAATCAACCGAAATGCAACATTGAGTGATTTGCATCAGAAGATACTTCCAAAATTGGGTGTGGATGGAAACACTTGTATCACATTACTGACGGCAAGAATATGGCAGCAAGATGAATACATGGGGTTTCCAATATAGGATGATGAAGAATTGGAAATGGTCATTGAAGAATTTTTTAATCAGGCACGGAAGAAATTTTTAGAGTTGTATGTGGATTACACCGTAGTTCAGGAAGCTGTTTTACCCAGGAGGTCAGTTGGTTGTAATTCTGCACATATTGCACCATCATATGATGCTACACCATCATATGATGTTGTAGGTGCAAACATGTCTCAGGAAGATTCACATGACCCAACTTGGGTTATAGATGACGATGAAGATGATGATGATGATGAAGATATAGCGATGGAAGATCGTCTTCTTTAGGAGAATGCCAGTGCGACCGATAATGATGAACATACTGATGTGGGGTCGTCTGAAATGCGGTACCGTGCGGGTGTTGGACCGACACAATCAGAACAACCAATTGAAGGTAAGTTACATGACTTAAACCCTAAGTGATTTCGTATAATTGTTGTTCATGTATATATTTTGCAAACCCATGCTTATTAATGTGTGTTGTATTTAAAGGCGGTGCGGTTATTCCTTTTTGGGACGGGATTTCACATTACACATATATCGATTGGAATCACCCAAGCGAAGAAGAATCTGTTGGCGGTTCAGCTTCAGGATCGGGTTCAGTCCAAGGTCCCTGGCAACTAGGGGACGATTTGTTTGTTGACCAAGAATTCCCTTCCGAAAAGGAGGCACAAATTACAGTTAAGCGAAACCTAATGAGGGAGCATCAAGAAGCAGTTGTGGTTGAGAGCAAGCCTGAGAAGTTTGCCATGAAGTGTGTTGCTCACAAGGATGGTTGCCCTTGGAGGGTTAGGGTGTATAAACCAGTATACGGTGAGAAGTGGGTGGTTTCAAGATGGGGTGGAAAACACAATTACCTCAACGACCGTATATCACATGATCATACACAACTTGATGTGAATATCATTGCTTCACTTGTAGCAGGTATGAACTCAGAATTTGTGTTTTTTTGAAAAATATTTAATTGTGTTAAGGTTTGTTGTAAATGTGTATGTTACAATGTCATTTTCAGGAATGGTTAGGGAGGAACCAGGCGTGTCAATTGCATTGGTTCAGGAGAGGATCACCAACAGCTTCGGATTTAAAGTTTCCTATTGTAAGGCATGGTATGCGAAGCAGAGAGCGATGGCAATGATTTATGGAGATTGGGAAGAATCTTATGCATTTTTGCCGAGGTGGTGCAGCTACATGCTTCAGTTTTCACCAGGTTCTTTTTTTGATATTCAAACCAATGATTATTTTGTGGCACATCGACTGGTCAGAGGGAAGCGAATGTTTTGGACTTTTAGACAGTGTTGCGAGGCTTTTAAATTTTGCAAACCAGTCATTCAAATTGATGGGACTCACTTATATGACAAGTATAAAGGAAAATTGCTGATCGCCACGAGTCAGGATAGGAATAATGAATGTCTGCCATTGGCATTTGCCATTGTTGAGGGGGAGACGTTGGAAGCTTGGGAATATTTCCTTGCTAACATTCGTTTCCACGTAACCCAAATGCAAAATATATGCCTCATTTCAGATCGGCACTGTAGCATTATATCTGCAGTGCAAAACCATGCCGGTTGGCAACCACCTTTTGCGCATCACGTTTTCTACCTTCGTCATATTGCCAGTAATTTCAGTCAAAGATTCAAGAGTGCAAGATTGAAGAAGAGCCTCATGACTTTGGGTATGTTCACAATTATTTGTAATTTAGTTAGATTAAAAAATGTCTTACCCACCTAACGTTAATGGTATTATAATTGTGCAGGTTATACTCCCTGTATGGCCGATTTTGACATAGCGTATGAACGATTCCGCGAAACCAGCCCTGAGGTTGCGGAATGGATTGACAACATTCCTAAGGAAAAGTGGACTCATGCATATGATGTCGAGGGGAGAAGATATGGCCATATGACAACAAATTTGTCTGAATCAGTCAACAAGGTGTTCAAGGGAGCAAGGAACGTGCCTATTACTGCTTTGGTGAAGCACACATACAGTCGATTGGTTGAATACTTTGTGAGAAGGGGTAACACGGCCACTGCACAGCTGCATCAGCATCAACGACATTGTAAAAATGTCGTTGATGCTATGAGGCATAATCAGAACATTGCTACAGGCCACAATGTACGCACCTATAACCTTGAGCAAACGTCGTTTGAGGTGGCCGATGGCTGGGACAGGTTATATTCAGTTAACCTAACTGACCGTTTTTGTCAGTGTGGGAAGTTTAAGGCCTTCAAATACCCTTGTAGCCATGTCGCAGCTGCTGCTTTATACATCCGTCAGAATCCTTTGCAATATGTGGATGATGTCTTCCTCGTAACCAACTTGGTTGAGGCTTATTCATTACCTTGGCAACCTATTGGTGATGAACTTGCCATTCCCCCCAGTGAAGATCCAGTTATCATCCCTGACAGGGAAAGGTTGCGTGCGAAGGGTCGTCCAAGGTCCACCAGAATCTGTAATGAGATGGACGAAGTCGAAACAACTCATAGAGCTCGTAGATGCGGTCTGTGCAAGCAAGTTGGACATACTCGTACAGCTTGTCCTACTCGGGGTGGTGTTTCATGATTCTGTTATTATGTTTGGTTGATAAGTGCGTGGTTAAACGTATTTGATTTTAAAAAAATGTTGCGTAACATGTATGACGATAATGTTTTCGTTGTGGTGCACATCAATGACGATAAAAAATGTTGCGTAAAATTGTTGGTAATGCTCTGCTGACACATGATTTAATTTGTTACAATATTATTAGTTAATTATGTACATTATGATCTAAATTTTCGTCAGTTAGTTACGTAATGTATGACCTAGGTTTAGGTGACATATTTGGTGACCTAGGTTTTATGACCCTAAAGATGTTGTTAAGTGGTTCAATCCATAAACCCTAAACGGCTATACAAGCAGAGCGTGTGTTTACAAATGAACGTTTTTTGTGTCACTAGACAATACACATGCATTTATTTATATACGATGAAATCTAACCAACAAATTCAAATATAACCAATTTGTGATTTGGTTTCACTTTAGCCCTTAGTTTTCATGATTTATGTTACACGTACGATGTTAATTCAATACACCTAACTGAAGACGCCTACGAAGGGCGTGATTGAACACGTCCAACGAGGACATCTTTGAACACGCGTAAATACGGCGTAACTAAACACGCCTATGAAATATTTAGGCGTGACTAGACACGCCCAACTTGGGCGCGATTACCCCTATATAAGGTACACGGTCGGACACAACATGCGTCGCCCCGTAAATTTCATTTTGCATACCATGGCATTCTTAGGAGAAACAAGCAGCCAAGGCATTGGTAACTCCAAATTAGCATTCATTTATCCAAATGGATCTACGAAGCACAGCGACACGGGTGTTTGTTTTCAGGGTGCCACTCCAATAGCGATGCGAGTTCCTAATGAATGTTCGTTTCAAACGCTTCAGAGTAGGATTCACCACACCCTTCTACTAACCGATGACCATTTCGTGGATAACATCTACTACCGACAACCATCCCTAGACGCAGGTCAGCACTATTTTTTTCATTCTCTCGCACTAACAAACGATGATGATGTTTGCAGAATGTTAAGGTGTCACGACCAAATGTCCACTGCTGGTCCTATAGAAATATTATGCACCGTAAGCAGAACAGCCGATGGGATAATCAACCTACTTCAGTCGACCATCGTCCCCACACATGATACAATGTTATACTACAATGAAAGTTGGAACATACCACGAAGAGGCAATTTTGTGGGTTATTCCTTTACTGGAACAAACCCAATCCGATTTGAAATTCCTTCTGCATGCACCATTGAAACACTGAAGGCCGTCATCAAGCAATTTGCGCCTGTTGGGGTTCCCCCAAATGGAATTCACATGTCACAGGTGGTAAGAAAAATGTTTTTCCATCATCCAGCACATTCACAATACTCAGACACCACAATCCAGTATGACATAAAGGAGTTGGTAAGCGATGAAGACGTGTTGAGGATGCTAGCGGAATCCAACTACTGGAAACGTCTTGGTCCAATTGAAATTTTAGCCATTTTTAGCAAACCACAAATCGATATGGAATAACACATGTACGCCGAAAATGTTGTTTTCAAATTATCCTTATCATGACAAATGCATTTTCCCCCTTCTGTTTTTTATTGTAATCGTGTCTGTTATGCATTTATGGTTTTGACAGCTCCTGTTATTGTTAGGGTTTGCGGGGTTAACGTGATCAAATAATAGTTAGATCGAGCATGGTAAACATAAATGTCACAAATAACTGTAGTTTACAAAATACAATCGATTACAATACAACCGACCGACCTCCTCACTCGCTAAATCGAAGTCGAAGGCCTCCCTATTGGGGCTACTTACCGCGAAGTACAAAGCCTCCAGCCCATCGACCTACAATTTTAAATACATACACATAAGTGTCAAGTATGTCATGTAGCATAATGAATTTAAATAGACAAATGAGGATGTAAAGAAAACTTACACCACGACCGGTCTTCACGCCCTTCTTTGTGATGAACCGTTTCCCGTGTTCTATGAACCAAACCATGTACTCATGGTGTGGTGACAGCAACCCCTGAATCAAGGGGGGAAGCTCAATGTGCTGGTCCCTAGCATCCCATCGTGCAATAAATGGTCTAAGTTTACGAACCCAGTTGTCTTCTCGTTTCCCCCGAAGCGAAAGATCATGCACACCCTTCAGCTTCCTGGGAGCGCGTGGGATTGGCTGATCCCTCCCGAATTGCCGCATGCATCGATCCGACTGGGAATATTCTACTGTGTGAAAGCATATGATAGGCGTAGTTGCCATCCACAGCAGTCGCTCATGCTCAGAAGCACCAAGAAAGTCGTAGTCCCCGTATGGTTGCCAAACGACCTGCACACAACAAAATAACACTTTATTAGTTCACAGCATGTTCCACAGATGCAAACGTACAGTAATTGAAAAAACTACTATATGTACCTCGTTTCGAGTAAGGGAGTCGAATGCCATCCTATACACGACCAGTTCATGCGGTTTAAGTCGACCTAAAACGTTAAACCTAATTTCAAAATAAGTAATGTTAGTATAGTATAACACTTCGTTGTTACAATTGTAAACAAGAACAACATATAACCACACATACCGATGTCCGAAATGCCAGTCCGACTGTGTAGGCAGCGGAATAGCTGGAGCAATTGGTGGGAATCTTAACCACGCCCACACCTGAAGAAGCATATGACACCCACCGATGTCACTCCTGCCTGGATCGGTACACTCACACATTTGTCTAAACAAATGTGAAAGGACAGTTGAGCCCCAGCTATATCGGCCGATGTCCACAAAATCCCCTGCAAGCAACGACATGTATCGTGCTGCAATCATGCTACCTCCAGATCGGTCGCACAGCAGCCATGATCCGATAAGTCGTGCAATGTGGGCCTTCGTGAACCGCGTAATGTGAACAATGTCGGGAACCACCACACCCCAATGTGCAAAATGTCTATCAAAGAACGACAGGCGCAAATATCCACCTTTCAGCTCGGTGTCTTCCTCAGGTTCGTGACCAAACACCTCCTCAATGACGGTCGCCCACTCGTCAACCGTCACTCCAATAACCACATTGCCCTCGGTGGGCAATCCCAAAATACCAACCACGTCTTGCAATGTGATGGACATCTCACCCTGCGGCATGTGGAAGGTGTGAGTCTCTGGCCTCCATCGTTCAAGCAGAGCACTAATAAGCGCAGCATCCATCTGAAATACATAAAAATTATTAAACAACTTCATTTATCAAATTAACCAGTCTTAACTCATTTCATAGTTGCATGGTTGCATACCTGAATATGTCGCATGCGTGCGACATGAAGAAACCCAGCTTCGCGCAACATGTCAGAAACAACATCGGGTATATCGTCCGCATCTGGTCCACCGCTCAGTTTACCACGTCGAGTCTTTAATACCAGAGGTGGCACGCCCCCGTTCCACATAACTTGTGAAACGTGCGTGCGCTGAATACGCCTACGCAGAGTGCCCCACTTGTATGGGGTAGGGACAACATAGGCAGTGGGATCCATGGGCTCAGCCTCATGGTCGGATGCAGATCGCGATGATGATGTGGAGGATGAATCAGCCATCTATTCAGTATCTTCATGTAAAAAAATTTAAAACCATGGTGTACAAAATATTAACGATTAACAAATCATTCGAACAAAAATTTTTTACGTATCAAATACATTAAACCAAATACACTAACACAACATAAGCCCGAAAGCTTAGCCGATATCCATAAACCCTAAGTAAAAAAACATAAGCCCTAAACCCTAATCACAACATAAGCCCTCAGACTAAACCGTAATCCAACACAAAGCTTGAAACACTAAACACTAAACCGTAATCCAACACAAAGCTTGAAACACTAAAACCCTAATCACAACATAAGCCCTCTTATGTAATGGAACATTTGTTTATTACTTTTTTAAAGGCTGCCTTCAGCAGAGATAATCAACAAACTCAACTTTCAACTTGTAAATCTAAGATGTCTTTGAGGAGAAGAAAATGAGATTTGCTCAACTCCAACATGACTATGTCAAGATCGAAGCTTTGCTTGAAGCATCATATCGGCATAGACAAATTTGTCTGAACAGGTCTCTAATTACTACCCCAAGCTCAATGAAATAGAAAAACAATTAAAACATCGTCAGTTGGACACCTAGAAGATAGAGACTCATCTTCTTCATTTCAAAAGGAAGTGTTTGTCAAGGCAAAACTTGAATTGGAAAACTAATTACTCAATATGCCACCACCACATTGCTCACTAGTCACTACGTCGAGTTCACGGGTGGGGTTTTGGGTTTACGATTTAGGGGGTACGGTTTATTGTTTAGGATTTAGGGTTTATGCTTTAGGGTTTACTAAGCTACCCTAAATTCTAAATCCTAAACCCTAAATCCTAAATAATAAACCCTACGTCTGTTCCCAGGGCCATAAATCCTAATCACAATGTAAACCCCTAACCTACCCCGAAATCCATAAACCCCAATCACAGCATACGACCTACACCTTAAACCAGCACCCACAAACCCTAACTATGTACCCCAAGTCATAAACCCTAATCCCCATGTACACACTAAACCCTAAACCCGCTTTACATACACCCTACTGACCACCCCAGGGCCTCAACCCAAATCACAACATAAGCCCTTAACACTAAACCGGCACTCATAAACCCTAAGTCTATACCCACAATCCATAAATCCTAATCACACTGTCAATCCTAAACGTACACCGCATTACGTACACACTAATCACTACCACAGGCCCTCAACCCTAATCACAATCCATAAGCCCTAAACCCAGAACCTACGTATGTTCCCCAAGCCATAAACCCTAATAACAATGTAAACCCTAATGCTACACCGAATTACGTAACCCTAATCACTAGCCTAATCACTAACATAATATCTAGGTCACTAACAAGTTCATATGATCCTAACAAATTTCTAATTTAAAAATATAACAAACTAAATACTATGCACAATCAGTTAAATCAACTTACTTGTCGGTCGCGCTTCGAATTCGGCAGGGCTTCGCTTCAGAGAAATCAACACCCACTTTCTAGAGAGAAGGCAGAGCTATTTCTAGAGAGAAGGCGCAATCCTCAAATGTCATTTTCAGAGGCAATATATAGGGACCTGGGGCACCCTAACACGCCTAGCCAGGGCGTGTTTAAACACGCCTAGACAGGACGTGTTAGGGTGCCCCAAATCCCTAAATATTGCCTCACTTACACCTTTTTTCTAAATAAATATTTAATTTGTATTATTTTTAATTTTTTGCCGGAAACCTCCTATTAAGGATTTCACCGTAGTCTTTTCCTTAAAATTTTATATCTAAGTAGTAAGTAATATTTTTTCATTTTAAATCTGTGTATGATATATTCTGATTAATTCTAATTTTAACAGAATTAAAATTTAAATTGAAAATTCAAATCACCATTTTACTTTTGTCGCCCGAAGGAATTTTAAACCTACTGTGTCTTATAGACCATCCAACTATCCAAGTTCCCAAATTGTTAATTTTTTTTAGTGGAAATCTAATTTTGAAATTAAAGTAATGATTAAGAGGAGATAGCTGTGAGCCTGTGACATGTGGTATATAAATCCAAATCCAAAGTTTGACTGAACCTAGATAAATGAGAAAATAAAGTAAGAAAATCATGGAAAGTGGGGGCACCACTTTCCCTTATTCTCCGTAACCTGTCCTCGCTCGCCGTGTTTTACCCATTTTTTCTTCACCCCTTTTTATTATATTCTGTTTTACTAACTTTTATTTTAATTCACCTACTAGTTCACTTCTATATGCATTTGAAACAAATAACAAACTAAAGCCGTACTTATTGATGGATTCTTGAAACATATTTTTTTTTAATAATGTAAAGATTTCATATGTATTTATATCGAGATTGACCTTTATTGGTTCACAACTTTGATCGAAATAATAATCTTAAAATATTAATGTTATAAGAAAATGAGAAAAAAATGATAATTATATTTTTTCAACATTCAGTTTAGGATCATATTTATAGCACACTGTAAAAAAAATTCAATAAATTCAAAATCATTACTCACTTTATTTTATCTTTTAAGGTGTATTACAAACCATTTAGAAATTTAAAATTGAACTAATAATTAACCAGAATAATTTGTACATAACAATTTTTTTAATCCAAATATAAGATTCTTACATTTATTTCCTCTCTTTCACCAAATATTTTAAATTTTTTATATTATTTATATTTTCAGTACTCACAAAAAATATAATAATATTCCACTCAGGAAATTAATTAATCATCAAATATTAAAATAATTTCTTTAATAAGGATTAAAACACTTGTTTGTGTGTGATCTTATAGGTTCAATACTTAATCCATAATATATTAATCAAATTAATATATTAATCAAGGTAGACGTTTGACAACATTCCTTGATATCTATAGCATGTAACATCTTTTACCTTCAAGAACCATTAAAATAATAATGTAATATTTCCTTTTACGATTTACAGATCAAGGTTAACTCTAGAGTATATTATTATTGTTAAACTCTAATAAATTAACACATTTAATCAATGAATGACTTAATTTTTCTTTCTTTCATTCAATTGTCCTTATCAATGACTTAATTCTATCATAGATCTTAAATTCATTACCTAGAGTTGATAGATTCCTTCTTGATTAATTATTAATTCTACAAGTATTCAATCATATTCAATATTCATTCAATTAGGACTCTAAGACATTAGATGCCCAAAATTAAAACATAATAAATAACTTTTTAATTACTATGATAATATCATGTCAAAAGAATCTATTATAGTTATTCTTTATAACTTCCTATTGACATATCAAGATAATATTAATTATTAGAATTCTTAATTGAGTCAATTCAATGATGACATCTAAATATACATCATCTATATATGTATTTTAATAAATGAAATCTATTAATCTTTATTCAATAAAGATCATCACATATATATTGATCTATCAAGATTATCAACATCTTATTCACAATAATCCTACAATAAAAAATAATTTAGATTAAAATCATAAAAGACTTCTTTCTCGTTATGACAATCTCCATCATAGTAACATATCTCTACTTTTAATTAAGGATTTACAAATTAACAATATAATAAAATAATAAATATAATAATAAAATAAAATAAAATTATTTACTGATAACATAATAAATTAAATCATATATATATATATATATATATATATATATATATTATCCCTAACACTCGAAAAGTGGGGGCACCACTTTCCCTTATTCTCCGTAACCTGTCCTCGCTCGCCGTGTTTTACCCATTTTTTCTTCACCCCCTTTTATTATAATCCGTTTTACCAACTTTTATTTTAATTCACCTGCTAGTTCACTTGTATATGCATTCGAATTTTACTTTATTCTTGTCCATTTCCTATGTGCAACATTTTTCCATCAAATCAAGGTCCCCTCTGCTATTTATTCTTCTTCCTTACCAGTCAGCCAACCCATCATGTATATCATTATATCAAAGGCATAGTTGATTAATTATGATTAATTAACTCCGAATTATGAATAGCAAATGTTGCCAAAACAAAACACAGCGTGCCAATCTATTCATGTAAAGTGTTTTTCCCTCACCTTACCTTACCTTACCCCACCATCGCGGTGCATGCTACGTGCACATGATGTTGAACTATTGAAGTGGTTTTGTATATTTGTCTTGCTTGAAAACATCCCCACAAATCTAGCAATTGTTTTTATTCAGCACAGTGTCCAGCCACTAGACACGACCTGAACATCGTACCTGCTGCACACGCCCACTGTCAAATTCCAAAAGGTATTTTTCAGACCCCGTTGTTGTGCTCAAGTTTTGCAGATATTCAGTTCAGATAAGCAAGCAAAGGCTATTGTTTTTTTGTATCCATCTGAAGCATACGATTAATGTGTTTTTCATAAAGATTTCCATCATTACTTTTTATATAAATTTTGAGATAATTATGTTGAATTTAATGGAAGAGATATTATTAAAGCATTTAGTATTAATTATTGCTCCAGGAATAACCTATTAAAAATTAAAAATACAGTATAAGTAATTGTTTATTAAAACAGCTAACTCTTACTATTAATGAAATTAATTATCACCAATTAACCAACAAACAATTAGTAAGCGTAAAACCAACTCAATCTCCTAAAAAACATTTGATTTTTTTAATGAAAAATTATAATTAAATTAAAAAAATCACATTAAAAGTGGATAATCAAATTCTAATATAAAAGTTATTCATCAGTAAAATTAGTAATAATTTATATCAATGTCATCATAAAAAAATATTACCAATTAATTAATGTTATTGATAAAGGGAAAAAATTTAATGGTGCATTTTATACACACGAACTACTCCCCACTATTCAACTCACTAGTCACTAGGCAGTAGCTTGCATAAGCTTCTTGAATATCTCATCGCCCTTTCCTCTTATTTTGACACCGGGTTCCCCGTTTACACAATTTCAAAACCCCATAGTTTGGGTGACAATTACGTCTTTCAAACCGGAAAGTGATTTTGGACCACTTTTTTTTTTTATTTTAAAAAAAGGATGGCCAACATTAATCTTCTTTTAATTTTTATTTTATAATAATAACGATTCCTTCCCCTCACGTAATTTCAGCTTCCCCAACAAGTCCGTCTTTCTTTCTTTATTTTATTTTCATTTCCCCCCTAAAAAAGAAAACGTTGAAAAAGCAACCCAAAATCAAAGCTATTAGCTGAGGGTAGGTACACGTACAGCCACACAAGTCTGAAAATCGGGACAAGAAAGGAAAACAAAGGAAGCCGCACCCCCATACACTCTCTTGTCCTATTCGAGAAAAAAAAATCAAAATTGAAAAATTCCTTATAGTTTTGTTTTGATTTTTTAATCATATGTATATTTTATTTAAGATAACCATATTTAAACTTGTTAGAATTATTATAAATCATAAAATTCAACTTTCAAATGTTACACAAAACTTAAACACGAGACTTGTACTTAAGTTGAAACATCTACACGTTTTTTTTTTTTTATTCCTCCTAGTTTTGGATTTTAGACTCTCTCTCACGCACGCACAGACAATTTTTGGTTGGGTTTTGAAATAGTATATTAGGCATATATGCATAAACTTGCATAAGCTAAAACTAAAACTAATCATTATTATTTTGCTCATGAAGCATGAGAGTGAAAAAACCTCAAAAAGGTGAAAAAATGAAAAGAGAGAAATCATACCTTATGAAGAAGATGTCATGGTCACCAAGAAGAGAAGCACCAATAGTAGTGAGGTTCGCTGTGGTTGCCTTATTCATCATGATAACAGTAGCAACACCACCAACAGCAGCAGAAGCAGAAGCAGAAGCAGCAACCTTTGATGCAGTTTTATTGATACAGTTCAAGCAGTTACACGTTTCCTCCGATCCCTACAGCTTCCTCTCCGACTGGGACCCACACGCGCCGTCCCCGTGCGCGTGGCGAGGCATCACCTGCTCCTCCTCCTCCGGCGGCGTCAGCGCCATCGACCTCAGCGGCTCCGCCCTCTCCGGCACCCTGCACCTCCCCACTCTCACGTCACTTTCATCGCTCCAAAACCTAATCCTACGTGGCAACTCCTTCTCCTCTTTCAACCTCACCGTTTCGCCACTTTGCACGCTCCAAGCACTCGACCTCTCTCACAACAACTTCTCCGGCAAGTTTCCTTTCGCAAACCTCGCTCCCTGTAACCGCCTTAGCTATCTCAACCTCTCTAATAATCTCATCACCGCTGGGCTTGGGCCTGGTCCCTGGCCCGAGCTGGCCCAACTTGATTTGTCCAGAAACCGTGTCTCCGACGTGGACCTTCTCATTTCTGCTCTCGGAAGCTCAACTCTCGTTTTTCTTAACTTCTCCGACAACAAACTCGCGGGTCAACTCAGCGAAACGCTCGTTTCGAAGAGCGTGAATCTCTCCACTTTGGACCTCTCTTATAATCTTTTCTCCGGGAAGGTTCCGCCGAGGCTTCTAAACGACGCCGTTCAGGTCCTCGATTTCTCGTTCAACAATTTCTCGGAATTTGACTTCGGTTTCGGTTCGTGTAAGAATCTAGTTCGGTTGAGTTTCTCGCACAATGCAATCTCTTCAAACGAATTTCCGCGCGGGTTGGGTAACTGCAACAATCTTGAGGTTCTAGATCTTTCTCACAATGAGCTCACGATGGAGATGCCGTCGGAAATTCTTCTGAATTTGAAGAGTTTGAAGTCTCTGTTTCTCGCACACAACAAATTTTCCGGCGAAATCCCGAGTGAGCTTGGAAGCCTTTGCAAAACTCTAGTTGAACTTGATCTCTCGGAGAACAAGCTTTCTGGTTCGTTGCCTTTGAGTTTCACTCAATGTTCTTCTCTGCAGAGTCTGAATCTCGCGAGAAACTATTTTTCTGGGAACTTCCTTGTTTCCGTGGTGAACAAGCTTCGGAGTCTAAAGTATCTAAACGCAGCGTTTAACAACATAACGGGACCGGTTCCGGTGTCGCTTGTGAACTTGAAAGAGCTTCGGGTTCTAGACTTGAGCTCGAACCGGTTCAGCGGCAATGTTCCGTCGTCGTTATGTCCTTCCGGGTTGGAGAAGTTGATCCTTGCTGGCAATTACCTTTCAGGGACGGTGCCGTCACAGCTCGGTGAGTGTCGGAACTTGAAAACTATTGATTTCAGCTTTAACAGTTTGAACGGTTCCATACCGTGGAAGGTGTGGGCTTTACCTAATTTAACTGATTTGATTATGTGGGCTAATAAACTCACTGGAGAAATCCCCGAGGGAATTTGTGTTAAGGGAGGGAACTTGGAGACGTTGATTTTGAACAATAATTTAATTTATGGGTCCATTCCGAAGTCAATTGCGAATTGCACCAACATGATATGGGTGTCGTTGGCAAGCAACCGGTTAACCGGGGAGATAACGGCTGGGATTGGGAATTTGAATGCATTGGCGATTCTTCAGCTGGGGAATAACTCGCTGAGTGGGATGATTCCGCCGGAGATAGGTGAGTGCAGGAGGTTGATATGGTTGGATTTGAATAGCAATAACCTAACCGGGGATATCCCTTTCCAGCTTGCTGATCAGGCAGGGTTGGTTATCCCAGGTAGGGTTTCGGGGAAGCAGTTTGCGTTTGTGAGGAATGAGGGTGGGACTAATTGCAGGGGTGCTGGTGGGTTGGTTGAGTTTGAGGATATCAGGACAGAGAGGCTTGAAGGTTTTCCGATGGTGCATTCGTGCCCGTTGACGCGGATTTACTCTGGTTGGACTGTGTATACTTTTGCTTCCAATGGGAGTATGATCTACCTTGACCTTTCCTACAACTTGTTGTCTGGTAGCATTCCTGAGAATTTGGGTGAGATGGCCTATTTGCAGGTGCTGAATTTGGGGCACAATAGGTTGAGTGGGAACATTCCTGATAGGTTTGGTGGTTTGAAAGCAATAGGGGTGCTTGATCTGTCTCATAATAGTCTTAATGGGTCCATCCCTGGGGCATTGGAGGGTCTTTCTTTTCTCAGTGACCTTGATGTGTCTAATAATAATCTCACTGGGTCCATTCCTTCTGGAGGTCAGTTAACTACTTTTCCAGCTGCCAGATATGAGAACAACTCTGGCCTTTGTGGGGTGCCTTTGTCGGCGTGTGGGGCTTCAAAGAATCACTCCATTGCTGTTGGGGGTTGGAAGAAGAAGCAGCCTGCTGCAGCTGGGGTTGTCATTGGTTTGCTTTGCTTCCTCGTGTTTGTACTTGGGCTTGTGTTGGCTTTGTACCAAGTGAGGAAAGCACAGAGGAAGGAGGAGATGAGGGAAAAGTATATAGAGAGTCTTCCGACTTCTGGGAGCAGTAGTTGGAAGCTATCCAGCTTTCCTGAGCCTTTGAGCATCAATGTTGCCACCTTTGAGAAGCCTCTGCGGAAACTGACGTTTGCACATCTTCTTGAGGCTACTAATGGTTTCAGTGCCGAGAGTTTGATAGGTTCTGGGGGGTTTGGTGAGGTGTACAAAGCTAAGCTGAAAGATGGTTGTGTTGTTGCTATCAAGAAGCTCATTCACGTGACGGGTCAGGGAGATAGGGAGTTCATGGCTGAGATGGAAACTATTGGGAAGATTAAGCATAGGAACCTGGTTCAGCTGCTGGGTTACTGTAAAGTTGGAGAGGAGAGGCTGCTTGTGTATGAGTACATGAGATGGGGAAGTCTCGAGGCTGTTTTACATGAGAGAGCAAAAGGAGGAGGTTCAAAGCTTGATTGGGCAGCAAGGAAGAAGATTGCCATAGGTTCAGCAAGAGGTCTCGCATTTCTTCACCATAGTTGCATTCCTCACATCATACACAGGGACATGAAGTCCAGCAATATTCTTCTTGATGAAAATTTTGAGGCCAGAGTTTCTGATTTTGGCATGGCGAGATTGGTTAATGCCCTCGACACACATCTCACTGTTAGCACACTTGCCGGAACACCAGGTTATGTACCCCCTGAGTACTACCAGAGTTTTAGATGTACAGCAAAAGGGGATGTCTATAGCTATGGTGTCATACTGCTAGAGCTTCTATCAGGGAAGAGACCAATTGACTCTTCTGAGTTTGGTGATGACAGCAATCTTGTTGGATGGTCTAAGAAGCTTTACAAAGAGAAAAGAATTAATGAAATACTTGATCCTGATTTAATTGTGCAAACATCTAGTGAAAGTGAACTATTACAATATTTGAGAATTGCTTTTGAATGTCTGGATGAGAGACCATACCGGCGGCCAACCATGATACAAGTGATGGCTATGTTTAAAGAGCTTCAGGTTGACACGGATGATGATATGCTTGATAGCTTCTCTCTGAGAGACAATGTTATTGATGAAGCATGAGAAGAGGATCTTTACTATAAAACTCAAAGCCCTTTGACAGTTGAGAAGGAAACAAAAAGTTTCTCAACATTTGGCATGTTGCTGGACTAAGTTGACAATTTGGTGACACTGATATATCCTATCTGAAATTGGAGGAGGGTTCTTTCACCTTTTTCTGCTGTATATAAGACACTTAATGAGACCAAGATATCAAAGGCAATCATGGATTGAATGGAAGGTTGAGACTTGAGGTTATATACAGAGTTTTGTATGCTTCGTTCGTGCTGATCTAGTGTTTGGTAACTTGAAATCGGTAGATATATATATATATATATATATTTTTCCTATTAACTTCTGTCGCACCACAATCAACCCCACTTTTGTTGATGACTTTGATATTTTGTTTGCAATTTCCATTGGGTTCTGATACTACCACAGTTTTGCTCATTTTATGTTTTGGTTCATATTGCAACTGTGAATTTTTATTGTTTGTAGAATCCTAGAATCTGTTGTGAATATAAATGAATTCTGCATAATTGCATATCATCTGGAGTAACATCAAATGATCATTGTTCTGTATGATAAAATAGAGGTTGAAGTTTGGATGCCAATCAACAAACACATTTTCTCCTTTCGGGTTTCTTAGTAACTACTCAAATCTCAAATAGAATCCTGGTAACCTTAGAAAGAAGGCATATCACAGGGACATGAGCAGGGTCTAAAGCTACAGAATATTGAAAATAAATGTTCCTTTATTCTTAATTGCGGATTGCTTTGTATATTACTGGATAGCAAGCATAAAACAGCAACAATAACAAAAGTTTTTTTGCTTTGTAATTTTCTTTTCACTTTTTTGTTTATTTGAGTTGTTTTTATTGGGGTTAATACCGGCTAAATTTAATGTAGAAAATTCCCTTTTTATAATGCTTATTTGGTAAATTCATAGGATAAGGAGTAAGACTTCATAACATTTGTGGAGGATATATATCATGTGATAACCACTCTAGGGGAAGGTTAACAGGGTTAATATCTATACAAATACCCCAAGCTTGAACTGCTCTCGTAGCTGGTGGAATGTGAAAACTTTTTCCCTACTATTACACATATGCTGAGAGAGAGAGAGAGATATGGGAATGCTACTGCAATTGCTGTGGGCCTGTGGCAATTACTTGAATAGAGGAGCTACCCGCATTAATGTGGTACTATTATTTATCATCTCACTTTTGTTGCATTTTCTAATATTGCAGCGGATAAAAACCACATATGGAGGTAGCATGTTAGATCTGTGCACTCAGAATGTTGCATTGCTTGTGTTGCCTTCGTGTCCATTCATGCAGCAATTTGTTTGTTTTTCCCTTTACACCTGTACGTTCATATTTATTGGTAATCGTTGCTTTACCCCTATTCTGGTGCTTCCAATTTTCAAAGTTAATATTAAGTGTGTCAAAGGACTTGTTATGAAATATATGTCTAATTCTAGGCTCGGTCTATGAGCTTTGTATGGATATTTCGTTTGATATTTGCAATACATAGAGACTGATTTACTTAGTGGCAGAGTGCTTGTTTGTCATGAAACTGGAGCTCCCTCATACCACTTGATTTTTGGCAGTGAACTTGATGATACTTTCGAAACATACTGCTTTTCATTTTCCTTGACCTATGTGTTTACTTCTTACGCGTGAGCATTTTTTTTTGCATTTCTTAACACCATGGACTAATTTCATTCCCTTTGCGGACCCTAGGTTTGCTACCCTGCTTATTGAACATTTGAACTTGTATTTCTGTCAATTTCATTCTGTTAATCCATTGCTATTAGGTAAAGCACGTGAAGTAAACATCTTCAAATCATAATAATGCATCATTGTTGAAGTGAACTTTCGCAATTGTGATTGAATAATAGGACGTGTAGTAAAGCTTCAATTCTGATTGAAAAATAGGACCATATTGTACTCTTTAGAAGTGTTAAAATAACTTTCGCAATTGTGGAGCACCATTGTTGAAGAGAACTTTTCGGAAATTTAATTTATAGTTAGTTGCTTGCGTTGCTCAAAGTTCAAAAGAAGGGACCTGTTGAATATGCACCCTTTTAACTTTACGAAAATATGCAATTTAGTCTCGTAGCTTTTACAACAAGCTAGATGGTCCTCAAAGTTCCCAACATGTTTGAGATGATGTTGAACGTGACTCACATTTATAAATTGATCGACTTTGTCACTTAAAGTAACGTGTTTGGTTAGAATTTTGTCTGTCAATGGTATGCGACACTTTTGTGAAATGGATGAGTTGTCGTTTGGGAGGACTAATTGGCATACATTACAAGATAGAACCAACTTATGCAGATATACGTTTTGAAGGTGAAGGACGAAATTGCGTTTCATGTAACGTTGAATGGTATAAATTGGACTTTAATGATAGAGCATCATCATGTGGAGTGGCACAAGATCTGCCTCTTGGCTTATGTCGAGATATTGATTCCTTCACACAACAATTTGCTTCTCGTATCGACGAATTAGAAGAGATGTCAACCGGCAACCGTATCTGGAAACAACGATTAGTGGATATTGGTACTGTCACTGCACAGCAAGCAAAGGATTGGTACAACAGTAGAAGAATCTATTCTAAATCTCCTTATGATGACCACAATGTTTTGTTCCTGGCATTATAAATTTTGAATGAAAACCAGAAAAGGTTGCTGGCTTTGAATTTGTTTATACACATCATTTACCAGAAAAACTAAAGGTTGGTCGTGTGGTATTTTTTTTCCTTGGAAAAATTTAGGTAAATTAGACTGCGAGAGTTTATTAGGATCAGGATAGATATTTAAAAATTCTTATTAAATTATTTACTAATGAAATATTTGCATCAATGACAAGATTTAAACTCATGCTATTGTTTGAGTTTGTCTATAAGTGTAATCTAACAACTCAAACACAATAATTCACTCAAATCACTGCAGATACTGATCTTGTTTCCTAGTTTTACCTTAGTTTGCATTCATAATGATATATTAATCAATTTTGGTCCAAATCGGACACTGGTGCGTTCTAATTTCCACAATAGTCGGAAAGATTGAATTGATCTGGTTGTACATGATTGGGTTGTAGAAGACTAGTTGTTACCAAAAGTAAATGGTGATTCGATATTTCTAACGGTTTATATAATATTGAATTGTTTAATTTTAAAAAAAAATTACAGTTGCAATCCTGTTTTTTTTTTTAATTACATTTGATCTCCTTACCCTACAAAAAATTTCTTAATTGTTTAGTTCACATTACATCCTCTCTCCTATACATTTAATAATTTAACAAAAATAGACACATACTAATTATATGACTTTGAATGAAAATTTATATATAAATATTTTTATATTCTTCTTCAAAATCACATCTTGGATTTTACAAAGTTCATCTTCTTCAAAAGCACAGCATCCGGGTGCACCCACTCTCCCTAGAGCAACCACCACCACCACCACCGTAGTCACCGCCTCCACCGTAATCATCGTCTTCATCGTAGCCAGCGCCACCACTGTAGTCGCCACCATATCCACCTCTACCACCTCCATGTTCCCACCGTAACTTCGATTACCATCACCGCTGTGTCTGATTTCTTAAACATTGGTATCGTTGAGTAAAAATAATGTATAAAAAAAGAGATATATTAGGTGCAATTTAAGAAAAAGCACAAGGATACACCTAACGGACAATTTCGTCTATTCTTATATTTCAATTGATCGTTAGTTGTTAAGACTAATGTATAAAAATGGAGGGATATCGGATATAATTTGAGAAAAACAGGATATATGTGAATGTAATTTACTAAAAAAAATTGATATTAATATAAATTGAATAAATTAGATACTTTTAGTTTGTGGAGTTGAAGTTTATAGTTCTGATTGGTTATTGTCCGGGAGTAGTACTTAGACCGAGATATCTTAGGCAAACTGTATTAAACTCGATTTAGCCAAGTTGAGTCATCGGCCTGGTTTGACTAGGTATCCTCACGGTCCCTTTCACTAACAAAGGACACTAGAATGCGTGGCGCTTATATAGATCACGCATTTCGCGTGATTCAAATCGCCCAACTGATTTTCCCGGCCAAAGTTCTAATATATATATAAACTAGAGCTAGGTATGAACAAGTTTTAATTCTTACTCATTACTCTCTTACTTATTCATGAACTGACTTGAGTCTTCAGAGTCTTTGTAGGAATTCCACCGCCACAGTGGTTTGCATCCAGTGCCGTCGTGCTCCATCGTGCAGTTTCGGTACGTTGATCTAAACTATATCACTGTCTCTGAACCGAATCTCACCTGATTCCACCGAAAAGTTATTTAAAAGTATATAGGCAACAGGGCCCCAAAATCTCAATCTTCTGTATTTTCTTTCTTTTGATATAATAATATTTTAGTGTGCTGCATACCAGCAGTGTAGGTGATTGGTATCTGCTGAAGTGTCAACTTAATTGGGATTGGAATAGATATTATTTTATCTATAGATTGCAGTAGATATGTGATGTCTTTGCATGCTATTTAATTTGTCTAAAAAAATTCGAGCCCAAAATAAAATAAGAACTGGTGTGTAAGTAAGCATTTGCTGTATCAACAAAAAGAAAATACGCATTTGGTGCTTAACTAATGTATGGCAAGCAGCACAATTTCCAATCGTGCTTAATAAGAAAAACAATCCAAATACTTCGAGCGTCTTTAATGGCCTGGGAATTGTTTATGGGATTTTTAAATTTAAGAACCAACTTTTATGTAATTTCACTATTGGAGAGCAGTTGATGCAAAATTTCTTATATAAGAATCGTTGGTTATGTAAACTGTTGTACTTAATTGTTTTTGAAAATTGTAAGACAATTATAAAACATATTTTAAGTTTCTGATTACACTGTTAGAGAGAAAACTTGTTGAAGATCTTAAGTATTATATGACATTTTGAAGAGCCAAAAATTGTGTCAAACAACTTCACCATAATTACACTAATGGATATGTTCTTAATAAACAAAAAGAATCAAAACACTTCAGTTGAAGGTGACCTTACAAATAAATTATTAGGATTAATAAAGTGAGAGAATGTGAAGTGAAAAATGGTAAAGTTGAAGTTTAATCTTGTACGAATTTAAAGATTAAAAATGAGATCAAATTACAAGAAAAAGTAAAAACATGCAGGAAACTTAATTATACAGTCAACTTGAAGTTGAAAGACACATGAAATTTAAAAGATTTTAAAGACTTGACTGTCATATGTCAATCCGTGAGTTTCAGCGAGAGTAACTAAGTGCATGTTTTGCAAGTAAATGACTAGCTTCAATTACATTGTGCAAACTACTATAGTATTTAATGACCTAAAGCTAACCGTCTCCAATTGGAATTGCATCATAGCTATCATCAGCTGTCTAAGTTAAGGTGTCACACATGCATTCAAGCACACGCCTTCGTCATTTCTAGCCAAAGAAATATTTACATTAATATCCTCTTATAACAGAATGTACATTTTCTTCTTTTTCTTTTCTTTTCTTTTATAAATTTCTTTTCTTTTCTTTTATAAATTTAAGCATGTTATGTACTATTTATTTATCACTATCAGCCAATGGACCACCAAGTGCTTTTGACCAAACCAGTTGTGAATATCTAGTATCAAACCATTGTCCTCATGTCAATCCTCCTTGTCCAAGTATACGAAACTTCATATTTCAACTTATGTATTATTATTGAGCACCTTACCTTTGCCAAAACTTCAATACGTAACCTTAGTCATCTACTATTTTTTCTCCATTACAGTTACTAATCTTGTGAATCTAACGAATTAATTTAGTCTTGTATGAAGTTATAAGGTTGACCCGGTGGCTCGAAGGGGAGAAATAAAATAAAGAAGTCTTGAATTCAAATCTTTCTCACAATATTCTAACAAAAACTAGCAACTAACATTTACCAATATAAAAAATAAGAAAAAAATTTACCTTGTACAAATCTGTAACTTTTCAGTTTCTTCCATATTTTTCAAATCACATCTAGTAAAAAATGTGGAGGCATTTATTTTACACTTTTATTGGTTGACCAACTAATTTCACTAATAAATGGTGCTCTACAAGTTTATGCTTGTCGTATAGTATCTCTCGTGAGTCCCATGTGAAGTCCTTTTGAATTAATAAAGTTTATTTTATATCATAACTTATTTGTGTGATTGGTTTCACGCTTTATGAATTGATTCTGAATTTAAAATAAATTTTGAATATAATTTTATATGTTTGATTTTATGTTAGAGATGAATTTAAAATTAATTTTAAATTGAAATAATTTTGAGTAACTTTTGCATTAAATTCAAAATTTTATACTAAATTTTATTTCTAACTTGATTTTATAATAAAACATCTAAATATAAATCACACCTAAATATAACTAACATCACTTCAAAATCAATTCATTTAAAATCAATTTTTTTCAACGCTCGTCCAAACACTTACTATGTCATAAGTTTTAGCATGGAACATATCAAAATGAATTAAAAAGAAATTTATTTCGTAATTTGATAGAAGACTATCCAAAGAACATGAAGTTCTAAAAGCACTCCATGAATTGAAGGTTCTAATGACAATATTTAAAACCAAGCTTCTACAAAAAGACATGATCAAGAGAATCATGGTTGAACGATTTAACAATGACAAGGATGAAGGAAGACACAAGGAGCTTTGGAGCACCTTGAAGATTGTAGGAGAACTTGCGCGTAATTCCTTTCGTAACTTTCATAATTTTCCTAATTTTCATATTGTCGTAATCTAGTAATTTCTTATTTGTGTAATGAGCCTCAATGTGGACTTAAATAGGCCTAAACAATGCATTTTTAGGTTTTATTAAAGGTGTAACTCTGTACGTACTCAGACATTGCTAGTTTTGAATAACTTTTAATTGAATAAAATTAAGCATTTGCTTGAATTGAGAGCTTAGCCTCTTCTTGGTTCTTAGCTGAACCCAAATTGATTCTTATCAATGAAACTTTCCTTTGTGGCGAATTCTCCTCAACTTATTGTTCCAATACGGATCGTGGTGTTATTCATTACTATCTTCTTTATCTTCCCCACCTTTTATCTGTAAGTTCTACTATCTATCATTGATATCTTGAAATTGGCCTTTAGAAACAATCCAATCCAAGCATTCATGCCTGGTAGTCATCATGTGGTAATCAAAGCTAGAATCCATAGAACAATTTGAAAAGATTTCTATCAATTTACGTGCAATTTTTGTTCTCTTTATTTAATTTTTTTTCCAAAAAAAATGAAAATAAAAAGTGAAAATAAAATCAAATTTGAATATCCAATCTTTATGTCTTCAAGTTATCCTATCTTATCCTATCTTTTTTGTTGAATTATCCTATCTTTTTTTTTAATTATCTTATCTTTTTGTCTTCAAAATATATTCAAAAATTTCTAGTCCCAAAAGACAAAATACGAATGAGTAAAGAGCAAATATTCAAAAATATAGTGGGTCAAAATGAAAATATCAAAAAAATGAAGACCCAAATATAAAAAAAAAGTTACAGTAAAAAATTTACAGCTCTCTTTTTTGGTGTATTCTTATTATTGTTTTCTAGTATTTTCTTTTTGCATTATTGCAGTGGTTTATACTTAGCCATATTTATTTTATTTTCCTATTTGTCTTGTTTGGCATTCCTTTTGAGTTATACTTTCTTTTTTTTTAGCTTTTATTGTTTGTCTTCTAAATTTCCAAAGTTTTGTCTTAGAGTTTTCTTTCTTTGACCTCTTAAGTTGAGTTTGGATTTGTTTCATCTTTCACTTTGGTTGCTCCTTGAATTGAAATCTTTGGTAGATTTCAAGGGCTGAAGAAGAGTTAGTGAGTGGAAAAAGACAAGAGTGAACCTTATAGAAAAAGTTTTACAAGTGTGAAACACGAGTGTTGAATAGTATAAACACTTAGTGAGTGGTAAGGTTCAATATTTTATTTGTTTTACTAACATTTTCTTGTAGCAATGGTTTCCGAAAGTGATAGTGATCCACCTTACCCTAGAACCGCTAAGCTAATGGCTTCATTGGCTAAGAAAATGGATAAGTTGCAAAGAAATGTTGAAAGGAGAACGGGAGATAGATTTGATGAGATACAAAGAATAACTCAAGAGTTAAGTGGCAGAATGGAAGACATGGAGATAAGGAGACATCATAGGTCACCTCATTCTTCTCAAGGGAGTGGTGATGACTATGAAGATGGTAGAAGACATAGGCATCAAAGGAATAGGGATGGCATGGACGATGTGAAGGTCAAACTGCCCAAGTTCCTAGGTACTTATGACCCGGAGGCTTACCTTAATTGGGAGATGAAAGTCGACCAAGTTTTCTATTGTCACAATTTTAGTGAACAAAAGAAAATGAAGTTGGCTAGCTTAGAATTTGAGGGATATGTCATAGCGTGGTGGAATCAAGTGCAAATGGAGAGAGAAAGATTGAGAAGAGATCAACTGGAGACATGGTTGATCATAAAAGGAATCATGAGGAATAGATTTGTCCCACCTCAATATATAAGGGATTTGTATAACAAATTACAAAGACTCTATCAATGAAGTAAATGTGTTGATGACTATTATAAGGATATGGAGATTTCTTGATAATGGCAAACATTGAGGAGACTAATGAGGCTACAATGGCTAGATTTTTGAATGGTTTGAATAGGGACATTCAAGATGTTGTAGAGCTTCAAAGCTACAACACCCTGGATGAACTTATACATAGGGCTGTTGTAACACCCCGTATGCATCCGGTTGTTAACATTCAATTATGGTCGTTAAACACAGCAATTAATTAACAATAATTAATTAGGAAGCAATCGTAAACATGACGTCATGATACGTCTACATATATCATTTGTACATTATGTATGGTAATCGTTCATGGAATTACAATAATATGTGTCGGGTACATTCTCCCCACAGGGTTGGGTTCAAAGCGCACACACACACACACACACACACACACACACATATATATACATAACAAAATAATGAGCCAACACGCTCTCAAAATAACACTAAGGTTCATTTTGAACCCCTTCCTAGCTCGAGCTCTTGTTCAGAATTCCTTGGACTGTCTCACTACCTGGGCTTTCTGCCTCGAGATCTGCCGTCCTCTCTCGGCTCATCGCTTGTAAAACAAATAATTCCCCAACCGGGATGAGATACAAATCTCAGTAAACTCCGGGTCCTTGGAGGCTTCTTCTCCCCAGGGTCGCCTTTCAAGACGCATAGCATCAAACCCAGCATCACATAATCTAGTCATCCCGACTCATCATAAAATGCATAACATGTATATAACAACACAGATATAACAAGAGAAGATCATTCATTTAAGGGCACATTCTCCGTATATCTTTGCCTGGGGAAGATCATCCACTTAAGGACACATTCTTCTAGGACTTTCGCAACACTGCCTGAGGAAAATCATCCACTGAAGGGCACATTCTCTCAGGAGTCTGCTTGGACGTATATGGCTTTTCCAAGAGAAGATCATCCTTATAAGGACACACTCTCTTAGGGTTTTCATATATACTAATTGACCACTTAGAGTTATTCCACATGACTTTAGCTCCAAGGGAAGTCCATATTTAGTCCATTCTATTGGCCAGAGAAGCTCGTCAAACACACAACATATCATTATATACATGTTTTCAACCAAAAGCAATAACACACAAGTTAAATACCACATGCATCATTACATATCAGGGCCATCACTCCTTGAAGTGTAGTGGAACACGGTCAAGGGAAAAACTCCCAAGAACGGAAAGCTTACCTGCTCCAAGAGTTACGTTGGTTCTTCCTGGCCTCGTGGTTACAACCACCTATTTCCTCTCTATCACACTCTGCAAAACATGCAAGAAACAGAACGGTTACCAACCGTTGCATGCAAGCCATCCATGACGGTCATCAACCATGGCCTGAAAAGAAATGTTATTCTTTTCCAGAAAGGACCCAAGCTTAGTTCCAGCCCTGGGTCATAAATCCTCCCAACACAAAATCTCAACCAATCGGTAAAACGGGAGTGTCTTACCTTTTCAAAATTCCAGGAAGGCTATAGGACAGCCTGTCCAAGCTCGAAAGTCCTTAAAAGCCTTCTTTCCCTTAGAGTCGAAATTCTGCGAAAGTTCTTGGAGAAGAGGATCTCTCCGTCCGATGGTCTTCAGAAGGAACTAAGGTCGGAACCTAGCTATGGGGTGGTTCCCTTCAACTTCTCATTTGCATGCACAGGGCCCTTGGTTAAGGGTGGGTGGCTATGAATTTCTCTCACCGGGAATGGAGGAAACGGAGAGAGGAAGAAGACGATAGTGTTGGCGTCGAAACGTGGAGAAGAGGTCTATATAAAGGGCTCTGACGTGTGTGTCACACGCCAATAGTGTCAGTTGTCAAAACAGCTTATCATCAACGCACATGCTGTCGGGTTCAGATTACTCATCAAGAGCCTACCTTGTGTAACCTGGATAGCCTTGTGCAGATACAACGTACAAGACAACCAAGTCTCACCTATTGTATAAGCACGTGCTGTGTCCGTCCTTGGCAATATATAACTTCCAAGGTTCCATCCTTATCCGACTTTGTTCGGGTCTAACTTGACACCTCGTCAAACCCAAGGTTCCGCCCTTCTCCGACCTCATCCGGCCTCGTTCGGGTTCCTACCTTGGAACTTCACAAGTCCAAGGTTCCGCCCTCTTCCAACCTTATCCGACCTCATCCGACCTCGCTCGGGTTCCTACCTTGGCACTCTACAAGTCCAAGGTTCTGCCTTCTACCAACCTTCTCAGACCTCATCTGGCCTCGTTCGGGTTCCTACCTTGGCACTTCACAAGTCCAAGGTTTCGCCCTCTTCCGACCTCATCCAACCTCGCTCAGGTTCCTACCTTGGGACTCCACAAGTCTAAGGTTCCGCCTTCTAGCAACCTTATCTGAGTTCCTTGTTAATTCACTTTAAGAAACGCGAACCTGGATCTGTGGCAGGGTCGTTATTATCACAACTTCTTCCTAATAATTATCATTATTTTATTAAAATGCCAATGTGGACACCTAAAACCTTACAGCTATGAAAGTGAAGCAACAATTGAAGAGAAAACAAGCCTACAAGAAGTATTTATATGGTTATTCATCTTGGAAGGATAAGGACAATTCCAGGAATGAGGGTTCTTTTTCACAACATATTGAAAGGAAGTATTCAAGAGACAATCCTACTTCTCCTACTCAACCCCCTTCCAATAAATCTAGTTCAATTAAATGCTTTAAGTTTTTGAGTAAGGATCATATTGCATCCCAATGTCCAAACAAAAGGATCATGGAGAATGGAAAGGTGAATAGTGAGTCATCTGAAAGCTTTCATAGTTCCTCTAGTAAAGGGGAGGATGATGGTTTTCTTCAATCGGAAGAGAGAGATCTTTTGATGGTAAGAAGACTCATGGGAAGCTTGTGCAAAAATCAAGATGATACACAAAGAGAAAATATTTTTCATTCTAGATGCTTGGTGAATGGAAATGTTTGTTCTCTTATCATTAATGGAGAAAGTTGTACCAATATTGCAAGCACTAGATTAGTGGAGATGCTTAGTTTAAAAATCACCCCTCCTCCTAAGCCTTATAAATTTCAATGGTTGAGTGACAATGGTGAGTTGGTTGTGGATAAGCAAGTGTTGCTTACATTCTCCGTTGGAAAATAGGTTGATGAAATGCTTTGTGATATGGTTCCTATGGAAGCTGACCATATTTTACTTGGTGGACCGTGACAATATGATCAAGATGTTATCCACAATGGGGTCACCAATTGATATTCTTTCTTACATAAAGGTAAAAAGGTAGTTCTCTCACCTTTGTCTCCAAGTGAGGTGTGTGAAGATCAAATAAAAATGAGATTGAAAAGAGAAAAAGAAAAGAAAATCAAAGAAGAAAATAGTCTTTTGAGAGGGAAAAGTCGAAAAGAAAAAGATGGCAAAAAGAGTAAAAAGAAAGAACAAACGAAAATAGGAAGAAAAGTGAAAACAATTAGTGATAAGAGAGTTTGTTCATTAAACCTAAGGAGGTAAAAAAAGTGATGTTAACTAGACAACAAACATATTTACTCATTCCAAATTATATGTGTTTGTCTTCTAGTGTCCTTGAGTTGTCTCAAGGTTTTGATACACTTTTAAAGGAGTTTGAGGATGTCTTTCCACAAGACATACCACATGGCTTGTCTCCTTTAAGAGGAATTGAGCATCAAATTGATCTTGTTCTGGTAGCTTCACTTCCTAATAGGGCTACCTATAGGAGTAATCTGGAAGAGACCAAGGAGATTCAAAAGCAGGTTGAAAAGTTGATACAAAAAGGATGGATGAGGGAAAACTTAAGCCCATGTACAATGTCGGTCATCCCAGTCCCCAAGAAAGATAGCACGTGGAGGATGTGCACGGATTATAGACTCATCAACAACATCACCGTAAGGTATCGACATCGTAATTCTAGACTTGATAATAGGGTAACTAACTCTACCACTTCTTTTTCCCTTGAGGTCATTTATGGTTTTAACTCATTATTCCCTATTGATTTAATTTCCTTACCTAATGATTCTTCTATTTTGAGTGAGAATGGGCTTTCTAGAGCCACTTTTGTTAGGAATCTCCAAGGAAGGGTGCAAAATCAAATTGAGAGGAAGATGGAACAATATGCACGACATGCCAACAATGGGAGAAAGACCATGATATTTGATCCCAGAGATTGGTTTGGGTACATCTAAGGAAGGATAGGTTTCCTTTCCAAAGGAAATCTAAACTCCAACCTAGGGGTGATGGTCCTTTCAAGATCCTTGAGAGGATTAATAACAATGCCTACATGATTGACTTGTCAAGTGAGTATGGGGTGAGTTCTAGTTTTACCGTCACTAATCTTTCTTCTTATGATATAGCTGTCTTGAATTAAAGGTTCCAATGACAATGTCCAAAACTAAGCTTCTACAAAAAGAGATGACCAAAAGAATCATGGCTAGACTATTTAACAAGGGCAAGGATGGAGGAAGACACAAAGAGCTTTGGATCACCTTGAAGATTGTAGGAGAGCTCACTTAGCGCGAATATCGCGCTTAGCGCAATTCCTTTCATAATTTTCCTAGTTTTCGTAATTTTTGTATTGTCGTAATTTAGTAATTTCTTATTTGTTTAATGAGCCTCAATGTGGACCTAAATAGGCCTAAACTATGTGTTTTAGGGTTTTATTAGAAGTTTAACTCTGTAAGTACTCAGACATTGCTAGTTTTGAATAACTTTTAATTGAATAAAATTAAGCATTTGCTTGAATTGAGAGCTTAGTCTCTTCTTGGTTCTTGGCTGACTCAAATTGATTCTTATCAAGAAAGCTTTCTTTTGTGGCGAATCTTTCTCAACTTATCGTTCCAATACGGATTGTGGCGTTATTCATTACCATCTTTTTTTATCGTCCCCACCTTTTATCTGTAAGTTCTATTATCTATTATTAGTATCTTAAAATTGGTCTTTAGAAACGATTCGATTCAAGCATTCATGTCTTAGTAGTCATCATAATTTCACCATCAATTACAAGTTTGTTGAAATGGGTTTTCATTTTATTTTTAAAAAAAACTGAGTTATAAGCCATTTTTATATATAAGAATAATTCTAACAAAAATCTATGGGTCGATTTTAAGTTTCATTGATTAGAAATTAAAGGAAATATTTGTAGGAAAGATGCATTAGAAATTAAAATTGTAGTAAAATTCTAAAAAAATCAAAATACTAATTTATTAAATTAAAATTATAATTATAATAACAATAAAACTGATTTTCCTTTTCTATGGGAAAAAAGAAATCTTAAAATAAATGGAATTACATACCACTTTTTTTATATAATTAAAAAAAAAAACCTAAGGCACATTAAGTAGCTGAATGTGCAAGGTGTTCGGAATCATTCGCTAGCTTGCCAGAAGTATAGAGATCCAATTAAATTTAAGAATCATTAATTTGATTTGACTACTTTTTTTCAGACAAAAACGTAAAATTTACTTCTTTCATTTTTTATTTTTGTTTTATCTTAAAAGGGCGAGTTAAGAAGAAAAAAACAAAAAAAAAAAACTAATTGAAATAACACAAATATTTTGTTTCTTTTGGAATAATAGCCACCTCTATTATTGGGCACAATTCCTCTATTATGAGAGATCCATGAGGCAATAAACATTGGGACCTGGAATGGCTTTGATCCTCTCTTCAATCTCCATCCAATCCTTCTTTCTTTAATTATCTTCTCCTTTTTAGTAAAGGTTTGTCCAATGCCCAGCTCTGTTGGTTGTCTAGCTATTAAAGCTAAACATACAAACTTGCACGTTATTTCGAATTATATAATCTTTATTACTTAACTATAGCTAATAATATCTTGTATATGAGTTTTAGGTATCTCTTGTTCCTTTAATCAATACATCTTTTTTTATAAAAAAAGCTAATAATATCTTTACAGTTTTTGCATATATATTTTTATTTTGATACATTTGGTGGTGAAGAGACGGTAAAGAAATGGAGTAGGAGACGTAAAAATAGGAGAAAGCAACAAAAATGATTTGTTTGGTATATATGAAATATGGTAGAAAGAAATAAAAAGTGGTGTGCCTGGTTCGAATTTATTTACACACAACAAAGAAATGCATAAGGAACTGTAACTATACTTAATTTTTGCATAATAGCGTACTACCACCTGCATTTTGCACTGTTATATGAACTCACAATTTATGTGTCTCTTTTTTTGACTCAGTTTTTATTGATATTTAAAAACACACACTTTCCTTGTCTCCATTTTTTTTCTTTGTTTTTCTTAAATCAAACACTTCTAAGTTTACTTTTTTTCTTGCTTAATTTCATTCACTTATTTCTCACTCTCTTTCTTATTTTTATTTACTTTACATTTTACTTATTTCTTTCTCTCTCCCACTAGATAGATGAGAGTTAAACGTGGGAGGTGAGAAGTAAAGGTGTAAATGAGTAAAACTATTTTTAAACTAGGAACTTCATTCATTAAATATTCAATCAAGCTTATTTATTTAATTAAATAAACAAATTCATACTTAAGATTAAACTCAATTATTTAAATGAAGCAAGTTGAAGTTTTACAAGCTTGACATGAACAACTTATTTGTATAAAGAGAAAATTTAAACTACATAAATTCTACAATATATACATATAAAGAGAGAATTAAAATTACATAAATTTTCATAATATCACATCACATCACATGTTTAACACATTTTTATTAGTAAATTATTATATATTATTAAAAAATATTTTTTACAGAGTTATTATTAAAATAATTTATTAAATACTAAATTGATGGAGTTAAAAAATAATTTAAGAGTTTTTTGCAAATAAAAAAATAATAAGTTTTAAATGAATTAAACATGTCAAGTTTAAATTTTAATTTCTTTTAAACAAGTCAAATCCAAATTTTTAATAAAACTCATTTAAATAAATGAGTCAAATTTAAATCATGCTTTTTCTTTTACAAATCAAACTTAAATTTAAAGTATTGGACTTGGTTTAACTTACTTACACCCTTATTGAGAAGATGTAAGTTTTCCTATTAATAATTCAAAAAAAGACAAGCAACCGTATGAAAGCTTTACTAATCAATATTAAAATATTATCGAGCTCTCCTGCTCTTCTAGATATCTATATTTGTTCCAAAAAGAGATATCTGTTTGTCATTTTCTATTTATCGTTTTGTCGAGGTACATAATCACTTTTTAGACTGCAATTTAAGACTCGTCGATTGATATGCATTTATTATAGTACGATATGCTCCTCCTTGTCCTATATATATATATATATATATATATATATATATATATATATATATATAT
>CM023944.1:12557909-12592108 GCA_013407115.1 Glycine latifolia | reverse complement strand
GAATGAAAGGTCGTTGGGAATGGCATTATTTACGAGTTGTGATGATTTGTAATTCAGCGTTTGGTTTAATCTTTGAGAGTTCCGGATATTTCACTATGTTAACTTGTCTTTATCGCAATTCACAAACTGTCCTCGCCACTTTCACGCACACAACTACATTTAGAATGCAATTTAATGCGTTAATTAATAATACTACAGTTAAAGTAATCTATAGTCTTTGTACATGGCAAGTAAAACAGGAACGATGCATGCAAGGTAGTATGAACTCATACCCAAAATCGTTGTAGAGTTAAGATTTTATAATGTTGGAGTGCACAAATAAGTTAATTGTCATTTTTATGTGCAGATTATAGGGAAACATACTTATATCCTATTTTATGTCTTAACAAAAAAACAAGTTAGGTTGTAACCAAAATCCTATTTTATGTCACATTTAGTTTAACAGGCATTTATATTACAAAATGACCATAATAATTAGTTTAATTTTCCGGATTGAACATATTGATAATATAGTTTGGAGTAATTGTAACTTTTCAGTTTTTTATATTATTATTTTAGGTCTTTTATTTTAAAAAATTATTTAATTTATACTATCAAGTAACAATTAACTAATGACATAAAAACAATACTTTTTATAATAAAAAACATGCAAAATATATATAGGAAAGTCCATGACACATTTTTTACTAAACAAAATCTAATGGACATAAAAACTCCCACAGAATCAGTGTTCTTCCTTTAGAACCTCAAGGGAAAAAAATTCCACCAATGTTCTTGTGGTATAAACTTCAATTTTGATAGAGTAGCGATGAGTTGCCACTAATTCAGTGTTTTTCTTTGATGTAACAATGATGTTGATAGTCTATTGATGTGTTACATTTTAGGTCATCTTTTCATAACATTTTACTTAGAATAAGTTGTATTTATCACCTTTTACCTGATGTTAGACACTTAGGAATGAACTGAGAAGTGAACTTAGTATGTTTGAACCAAAACAAGAGAATTTAAGTTTAATTCACAACAGTAGAACTAATCCTAGATGGATAAAATGAATTAGTAAATATTGTAAATGTAACGATCCGTTACGTCGCTACTGTATTTCTACTCTTGACTACAACATTAACGTAACCTTTGATAAAAAGAACACCCCTTTTTTTTTCTTTTTATTAAGGAAAATTGTGATAAATTTTTCGCGATCACATGACAATTATGAACTTAACCAAGACGCATATGAAAGCATTCCAATTGCATACATATCTCTGTTTATGCAAGACGTGTTTTAATCATAAGTACAATTATCCATATTTAAAACGTACAAGTGTTTTACAAATGAAGTAAGAAATTAAACATAAGGGGTGCAACTAGCAAAACAGGTAGGTGACTATCAAAACCAGGGGTGCATTCAGCAAAACATCACCCCTGCCCGAGATTCATCACATCGACATCCTGGCAACTCGGCGGCTCCAACTAAAAAGTTGTCATCTTCCCGGATCACCTATTGCTGTCTATCTGCTCACACAAACCGGGTTCGCGATCATCACAGATACCAAACCACAAGGCACAACAAAGCAAGGGTGAGTTCATCATATAAGATAACAAGCAAAAGGTAACATTAGTCAAGAAAAAACAATTCAAGCGTCACACCATCACCACAAGTCTGAATGTATCATTACGCAACCATCATAAACAAGCATCCAAGAACATCCCACAAGTTGACTTAAAAATGGTTAGCATGATGCATATTCCTGTCTTAACTCTCTTTCATGCAATGTGGTACCATCCCGAAAATAGGCCAAATCCATGGTCCAAATGATAGTTGTAGTTGCCGTCGGGGTCACTCTGTCGTGCACAAGACTCACCCCCCCGTGGTGATCAGCCAAACGGGTGTCATAAGGATCTTCCTACAGACGTGCCCCCCCAGTACTTCTCGTACTATTACAGTCAATCATCATATTTCCGTCATGCAAATGAAGTATGTCTCTTATGGGCGCCATCAATGTATGGCCCGACACAGGAACTTCTTGCCCTGGCTAGGATCTCCATACCCTCTAATGTTACATACACATTGCCCCAAACGAGGGCCGCCCCAACACGGGCCACAACCACGTATGTCTCTCATGGACGCCATCAATGTATGACCCGACACTGGAACTTCTCGCCCTGGCTAGGATCTCCATACCCTCCCATGTTACATACACACTGCCCCAAACTAGGGCCGCCCCAACACAGGCTCATTGATGCATGACTGTGGTTCTTACAAGGTCCACCACTCGGTCCCGGCATCTCACGTGTTTATACCTAGCCTCTCACTATGGCTCTATCAAGGTACAAAACATCTCAAGACATCACATAGGCTGACTTCAATCGTAATTCACATACGTTATCCACAAATACTACACGTACATATATATATATATATATACACAACTCGACTAATCTGTCTCGGTAGCCGACATCACCAACACATACACATACAACTCAGCCAACCCATCTCGGCAGCCGACATCACCAACACATACACGCACAACTCGGCCAATCCCAACCCGGTGCTCAACGCCTTCACGAACACTTTTGCAAAGTGTTTGGGAGCTTTTCAGCATCAAAATGTCAACTCTTCACATATGCACGGGGAGATTCTTACAACGTCAACTCCCCCTTTCCAGAACCCCACACCAGAATATCATTAATATTAACACAAAATCGATTCCCAAACACAAGGCATAACTCATTCCATTCAATAAGACGAACATAGCTTATTGGAAAACAACACACACATGGGACATGCAACCATCGTCCAGGTTGGACTCTCTGGTCCTCAACCATGCTACCTGAAACCGTTATTAAACATGATAAGCTCCTTTTACCTAACCAGAGGTTCGTTTTGCAGCTACACGATGTGTTGCTCTATGCTTTCGTTTCGACCAGGAGGACCTTCTCGACGTCGGGCTTTCATGGCAGCGACGGTGGTTCTCGTGGGTTAAAGGTAACACCGAAGGTTAAGGCAGAGAGGGCTCTGGGTGTGAGTTTTAGAGAGAGGACGAAGAAAAGCAAGAGGAAAGCGCAAAGAGAGGGGATGAATACGCTTCCACTGCACACTTCTGCTCTTAAGTACTCAGTTGATAGGCCATGTCTACCTTGCGTGTTCAGACAACAACCACAGTCAATCAAAGTTGACTTAGCACATCCATCATAAAACACGCATACCAAAGCAGAACAATAACAACCAGCACTTATCAAAATAATTCAAGTAATTAAGCAACATCATTACACACATAAACGTCCAAATTAATAACTTATAATCCGGGGTGTTACAGTGAAAGGTCTAATTGAACATAGCCACCACGACAGTAGGAGTTAATGCAATTAGACACATATTTGTTTCTTAAAAGACAACGAAGATTACCTTAGATTAATTTGTCATTAAAATAAAATTAGAAGAACCTTGAATTATTAGAGTAGTTGAACAAGAGTCTCGGTGTGAAACCTCGGTTCCAAAAATTTGAATTTAATCCCAATCAAATAATCACACATCTTCTATATCTTATTTTTATATTTATCTTTAATTTGATTTATTAAATCTTTTCTGTATTAATTCTAAATCTTTTCCTAATTTTTATTTTAATTTATGATAATTCCTAAGTCCAAAAATGTGGTATGTAAATTCAATATTTATTACTTGACGACGACTATGCACTTGCGATTTTTCCTTATCACCCCATTGACTTGCCATGTTATCAAGGAGTTTAACAAGGTAGTCAAGTATAATTTTTTTTTTGTAAATTATCTTTTTAAATCCCTCATCAACTGGTCTAATGTTATCAACTATTTTGAAGATGAGAATTTAAAAACATAAATTACCCAAAAAGTAATGCGTAATTGTCCTATTTAACTCCTTAATGACGTGACAAAATAGACTGCCAATATCGATGTTATGTCATCATTTAATGTTGTTACTTGACAACAGTGACTAAAACAAAAAAAATCTTTAAAGAAGTAAAATTAAAACATAAATCTTTAAAGGACTAAAAAAAACTGTTAGGAAGGTCATTGTAAGGGTAAAAAAAATCAAGATATTTGTGCAATTTAACAAAACCTCAAGGGATGTTAATGTAATTTACTCTTATTATTATTATTTTGTGATTATTGTTATTATATGTTAAGTGTTGTTGTTAGTATATATTATAATATCCTAGTGTTAGGAATTAGTAAGGTGAGGTGACAGAATCCCAAGAGAGAAACTGAGGTCTAGTAAGGAACTAAGCCCACCCCAACACTACATAACTCTAGGTTTTTAAGAAGAGAAGAAAGAAAGGGATGAACGTTCGTCGTCATGAAATAGAAAGGAGAGAGAAAAGAAGAGAAGATAAGATGCCGAGAAAGAAAAGAAAGAAGAGAGATTGGAGACCCAAACCTTGAAGCTTGTCTCTATGCTTTTTCAAGTGAGTGTTTCCCTTGCCTTTAACTTATCTTTTACTATATGATTTAGATTTCCCCCTTTTTTCTCATCTTGATTATATTGGTAACATTAGGGATTAGATAAGGGTTTAGAATGGATGTTTTGTTGTGGGTAGTAAGGTTGATCTTAGATCCCAAATTAATTGTGTAGTTTATATTTTGATTTATTATAATTGTTTTTAATTTGATTGAACGAGTTGTCAATACCCTAAAGCACATTTTCTTGTTGTCATGAATTAATGGTTTGTGTTTGGTAATTTACCCCTTTTTGATGTTCTTAGAATTGATATTTACTATTTGATGTCTATATGCATTTAATTTGTTCTTCATGTGTATTGTGTTTTTAATGGATTAGAATTCAATCCTACAAGCTTAGGGTAAGTTATGGAATGTTAGGTACCTTTAGTTAAGGAATTATGCAAAAAAAAATTTGCAAAAAATGTGACTCAGGATAACAGGGTAGCGAAGTTCACAACCAGCTTGTGAATTCCATGTTGCCCATGAAATATGATCAAACAGGGCAACAAAAATCACAACCAGCCCGTGAACTCCTCGTTGCCCATGAAAGACTTTCGCACATGGCAACAAAGATCACAACCAACCTGTAAATTCTCTATTGTCCGTGAACCATATGTATAACTCCCAAAATTCAAAGATCACAACCAGCCCATGAATTCCCTATTTCTTGTGAACAAACCTTGGTGCTTTCCAACACTAGTCACTAAAGTTCATAGGTAGCCCATGAAATCGAGTTTACTCGTGAAACACCTACAACATTTTTTATTTTGCTATGGTCTAGACTTACATTGGCCCATTAGTTTAAATGAGACTTTTAGGCATAGTAAACGATTAAACTGACTTTTGAGTTCAACATAGAATTTGTAGATAATTGTCTTAGATTTACAACAAAATAAGAATATAGCCTTTACACTCTGTAGGGGTCATAGACGCATAACAGAGAATGAGTGAGATAACATCCAAAACTTAAGAAATGTTATATTATCAATAATACAAAGTGGATAGTTGTTGAGATGAGTGAGTGATATATAATTAAGATGTATTGCCTTGAATATGGCTTAGTTGAATTCATACATGATTTGTGTGGATGGATTATGCTTTAGAATGTTATTCCTTGACTATGAACATGTGATATCATGCTATAAAAGGCATAATAATGATTGTTATGAGATGTTTGTTGCAATGAGATGCCATTGTGCAAGTAATCTAGCCTATGAGATGTAAAGAATGAGCTAAGGTTGCATCTTGTTGATAAGGAGTGAGCTAACTTGTGAGAGACAAGAATGGGCTCATTGTGTGCAATAAGAAGTTCAGTGGGACTAGTGTTTGTCTTAAGATGTGACATGCATCATAACATTTAAGTGCTATCAAATAAAACATTTTCTTTTCAAAATCAAGCACTTCCCTAACATACACAAAATTAATTAAATCACATTTTCTCACTCTTTAGAGTGGAATATCCTTACGAATGTATATATCTTTTATTTTTATAACTTTAAGTATAAAAACGTTAAAAAATACATATCATTTCAAACATAAATAAGTCTAATCATTTATTTGAATAAAATATTAACTTTGTTGCACTTTTGACCTTATTGTATTGGGATTGTGTAATTTTTTTTTCATGGTTCAATTACACCAATTGAATCATTCAACTTTCTTCTCATTTACAATTAACTTTAACATATCTTGTTAGAGATGAGTTCAAATTGCCACCTTTTTACTTAATAGGAACACTAGGGTCACTAAGTCAATGTGGTTGTTTAATATATTTTTGAAAAAGCCACCTTTTTACTTAATAGGAACACTAGGGTCACTAAGTCAATGTGGTTGTTTAATATATTTTTGAAAATTATACTAGTACTATATTATTATCTTTATATAAAACCAACATAATATTGGCCCAAATGAAATTGGGTTTGAATCCCTTAAGAAGTCTTTGATTTTTTTTTTGCTACAAAAAAAATATCAATCAAAATATAACTAAGAAGGGAGATCTTGATTAATCAAAATGTCAATCAAAACATAATTAACTTTTTTTTATTCAACTTTAATTATGTTAATTGCTTTTTTAGAGAAGTTAATTGCTTTCAAATATTTTTTTCATTTGTATTTTATGCTTTAATTTTTTTGTTAAAATTTAAATACCTTTTGCATATAAACATATAAATTTCTTAATATGATAGATAAATTAATTTATATAAACAAAAAATTTTAATTACATATTATGGTTGACTTAAGTATTAAATTTTACCCCCCTAACTTTTTTTCCTAGTTCAATTCCTGATTAGGGTGTTTGCAGATTAAAATGAATCAATTTTGAAGGAAAAAATAGTTGATCCAATCACTTCAGTTTGTTAAATTCATCATCCAATTGGCTTGTTTCAAAATTTTAATTCGATCTAATTTAAAGTAATTTGGATCGGATTGATTCTAATCTTACTTTTATTTCTTATAGAACATAATAAAGAAAAGGTAAGATATATAATAAATATAATAAAAAAATAAAGTATCAAATATTTCATTCATATGTCATTATATAACCATAATAGTATATTTTTTAAAAATATTTACTACATCAAAAATAAATTTATATGAATTGGTAATTATATTTCTGCATCTTAAATCAAATAGTTAGTAAAAAAGTATCTTTAATTAAATATTTTTATAAGTAGGTATAAGTTATGTAATAATTTTATAAATATATAAGAAATAAAAATATAAACACAAGCAATTTTTCAATTTAGAAATAAAAATATATACATATATACAAATTGTTTAGATTGATTTTGAAAATCAAATTCAAAATCCAACCCAATCTTATAAAAATTTCTGATTTTTTCAAATGTTAATCCGTTCAGTTTTTGATTTATTCAATTTTAAGTTTTTTTTATTCTTATTAGATTGGATTAGTTTATGAATACCTCTACTATTATATAACTTAAATGGGTGATCAAAATTGTACATATATTTATTTTTTCACTATATAATAAATATAAATTAATATATTAAAAATAAATAAATATTTCTTAGTATATAATAATATTATTAAATATTATAATACATACTATAAATATATATGAAATATTTATTAAATATTGTAAATATGTACTATTAATATATACTAAATATTTAGTAAATACTAATAAGTATAAATCGAACTTTAATTTACTATATATAATAATAATATTAAATATTGATGAACATAAATTAACAGATATGTAACAATATTAAATATTAATAAATATGTTGAGTGTACGTTAATAATATTATAATTATTTAAAATACTATTATATATTATTAATATCTAATATTTTGAGTATACATGTAATACATTAATGTGCAATATATATTTGTTGGTATTTAATAAAAATAATATATATTTAATAAGATTTAATAATATTATTATGCATCAATAAACAAAAATATTTAACCAAGTGATGGGTACAAGTGGTTAATGTACTGAAGTTAAAGTTTAATCATTCAGATAATCCTAAGTTTGATCTTATGAAACAATTATTGGTTAGACTTTTAAAAAAATTGAGAAATATTTATTAGTACTTATCTATATTTATTATTGGCAAAGAATAAATATATGCATAATTCTAGTTCTCCATTTAAGTTATATTTAATATAATTTTCATTTATATACTAAAAAAAGTACAAGGTAGTGGTTTAAACTTAACCTTCACATTGGTATTGTGAAATATTCATGTTAAGAGCAGTGTTAGAAACATTTTCTTTAATTTATTAAAAATTATATCATCAAGAGAAAAAATAATTAAATATAATACAAGACTCACGATTTTTTTATTAGTACTTATCTATATTTATTACTTGCCAAAAATAAATGTATGCATAATCTTAGTTCTCCATTTAAGTTATATTTAATATATTTGTCATTCATATACTAAAAAAAGTACAAGGGTAGTGGTTTAAACCTCACCCTCACATTAGTGTTATGTAACATTTGTGTAAAGAGCAATATTAGAAACATTTTTCTATTTTGTTAAAATTTATTTAAAATTATATAATTAAGAAAAAAATCATTAAATATAATATAAGACTTATAATTTTTTTAAATAACATTTTTCCTCATGTCAAAGACATATAAGACATGACATCATCATATCAGTATCACATTAACAAACTTTATTTATTGTTTTATTTCAAAAGACTGACAAAGAAACATGATTATTAATGGGAAAAAGTTGAAGTAATGAATTGACATAATTAAAATATGAGATACTAAAATTACATAATCAACTAACTTGAAGAACCAATAGACAATAGTGATTTGTGTGAAAAAAGAAGCCAATAGTGAAATTAAACCACTAATATTATGATGAAATAATTTAACTAATATTTTTGTTTCGATATAAATTTAATTTATTTTTTATTAACAAATGTTAATTATTAATTATTAGTTTTTGTTACGGCGATTCAAACTCATGAACTCCCCTTTCCTTCTATAATTTTTTAACTCATTTATAATATTTGATTTAGTTTCTACTTTAATGAAAACATGCTTCAAAATTGAATATTTAAATTATCCCTTTAATTCTGTGATTAATTACTTACATTTAATAATATTTAAATTTCCACATAAAAAACTATTTGCATTAAAAATTTCACATAAAAAACTATTTGCATTAAAAATTTCACATAAAAGCTTATTACACTTAATAATATATACACCGTCTCATTATTATTGTCATCTTAGATTGTTTTTACATAAACAAAGAAAAAAAAATTGATGAAAGAAAATATTAATTTTACAAAATTAGCTTTATCATCATTAGTTTTTTTTAGCCCATATATTAATATCAAAAGAGATATAAGTGAAAAAAGTAATTAACATTACATAAAAAAAACTAATATGATAATTATTGTTTGAAATCGTACATCAACTAATGATAAGACCAAAATAACGTATATATATAGGAAACAATCTTCATCTTCCAAGTTTGATAAGATTTAGTTAGATTCATAACCTATTTTTTAAAAATAATTTTGAATTCTTTTTCTTTTTATTCGACGATTATTATTAGATGGGAAGATTATGTTTAAATAATTTTTAATTGAAAATGAAAAATGATTAATATCACTAAATAAATGTGTATGACTGTGGTATTGATTACCTATCTTATATTCAATTTAATGTTGTACAATTTTTTTTTTTATCTTTCTTGAAGGAAAAGAGTAAAAGACGCACGTTAAAAACACTTCAGCATAGACGATGTCCCAACATGACTAGTAGTGTTTCTAGTCTACATTAATCGTCGCTAACAAACATTACTGAACAGACACTAAAAATAGCATTCTAAGTCAAGCTGTTATAATTCCATTTTCTCCCCCTTAGTTTTCTTTTTCTTTTTTTGATGAAAAACCAAAAGTGGACTAAACTCCAAAGTTTGTCCTAAAAAAATTGGAGGGCCATGCATAAATTTCTAAGAATTAATGTAAATAGATATAGCTTTTTTTGCGTACACAAATAAATAACCAGTGATATTAATCAGTACCAATATAGTAATTAATAAGAAAAACACAAATTCATTATAAACCAATGACACACTCGCATGATCATTTAAGAAGGGACGGGTTTTTTGCCGTACAAAGATCACATATGAGATTCGTTAGAATTGCGTAAACGATTTTCATACTGTTTAGCAATTTATGATAAGGAAAATGTTTCATCAACATCTAACATCTAATATGTTATTTAATATTTAAAAAAAGAGTAAAAAAAGAAAAAAAAATATAAATATAATAAAGCTTATGATGTAATAAAAATATATATAAAAAATAAGAAATATTATAGAATATTTAAAATTATGAATGATTGATGTATCTCTATTTTTTTTATCATAATAACTACTTTAAATTCTTTTATCCTCCAACTACTTTAAAAGTTTAAATTCTATATCCACTAGAAGGTACTCTTTTCAATAATTTTTTTGTTGTCCTGAACTTTGAAAATTGGGATGAGTTCTTAGCTGAATCAAATGACTGGGATTTTTCTCCCACTAATTTTAATTTTAATAATCACTTGACGGAAGAGGTAAGTGTCTCTTTCCTTTCAGAGTATATTAACATTGATTTTGATGAAACTATCTTTAAACATTTTTCTGTACATATTAATGTTAGAATGTAGTATAAGATAAATATTTATTTTTCTAAATTCATATTTTTGTTATATGTTAATATGTGTGGAAATGAATAATAAGAAGAAAAAAATAGTGAATCATTGATATTTAAGATAAATAAACTGTTAGAATTTCTATGTGTTAGTAATTTAACTTTAACTGGATAGATAGAACTATTTGTGAAAAAGATTGAATTTAAGCATTAATAGTTTTGGAATTAAAGTTCGATATATTTGTTTACAGAAAAGTTAAAAGTTTAAATATCAATGGAAACAGAATAAAAATTTAAAGTATTTACTTAAATAAAAATTAGCAGAGTTGAGTACTCTTCTCCTTATTGTGATTTTGATTTTCAAGAATTAATTTTCTATCCTCTAAAAAACCGGCTAAATTTTGCTTTCAATCTTAAGGACAACACAGAATCATAGAACGAATTAGTTTAGTGTTAATTATGGTTGTCTTTTAAAAAAAGCAATATATTAAATATTAAAAGATTAACACAAAGTGATATTAATAATTTTGATTCTCTACATGTATGAATATCTTTCTTTATTGGTAATTTTTTCCAAGATTTTATTGGATAGTGTTGACACTTGTTACAACAAGAATTGAACCTTAATTTATCACATTAGGAGAGACTAGCTAGCTCCAATTCCATTGGCAGTGACATCTATAATTATTAAAGATTAAAGTACTTTTTTTACAGTTTAAATATATCTAGTGACAAGTTTGTAGCACAATTGTACCGAGATTTCTTGGCCAAAAAAGGCAAATGTTTGATATGAAGTGGTGGACAACCACAAGATGCAAAACCAACTGATACTACGAGCTGTATGGGATGTGAATTAGATGTTAAAGGAGAAAGAATAGCCATAGGTGGTTGGTTACAAACTGCACTTACATTTCATGATTCCAAGTGTTTGGCAACCAGGCACCTTCTGCTTTATCCCTATTTTCTCATCCAACAACTAATAATTAGTTTAACTAGCTAGTACACTTTTATATTAATTGTTTTCACTTTTACTAAATTTTATTTTGAATATTAGTATTTTTTTCATTTTAAACTAATGAAGTTTTGAAAATCCTTTTATATATATATATATATATACCAAATAGGTCTAATTCAAGAAATATGATGTTAAAAAATCCTTATATGACATTGTTACTAACGTTAATATTGCACTGCATTATGACATTCTTACTTAAGCAACATGATTGAAAAAAAAGTGACATTTCACCGTATTTGGACTTGTGTTACAGGAAAAAGAGGCATTTCATGTAAAATTAACCACACTAAAAGGGTGATTAGTTAAATAAATAATACTATGCCAGTGTTAATTAACTCCTCTAAGAACCAAGATCTTCCCTATCCAACAACGCGGTTACTCATTTCCCAAAACTAATGACTACAAGGCCAGCTGTTAATTGTTGTAGTGAAAGTGACAAAAAATGGTTCCAACCCAACCTCTAAAACTGGAGTGGAAACAAACATTACAAATAAGCACCATTTAAAATTACAACTTAATAGGGATTCATTTTCGGTGTAATTTTGAAATTCAATTTCTGTTTTACAAAACAAAAATTTGATATAAATTTTAAGATAATCATAATAAAAATAAATAAATTTATTGTAGGTGATTTTTTTTCTGGATATATACATGAGTTTTTTTTCCTCTGAATATTTACATGATTATTTGCAATTGAATGATACAATTATATTATCAATGGATAGATTATTTACACAATTTTATATTTTCAATAAAAAAAATCATCTTTTATATAACTTTAGATGATTATAATAAAAACTAATAAATTTATCATATAATATATGATGATTTGTATTTAGATGATATTGTAGCAATTTTTTAATATATATAATTGCAAAAATGGTTAACAAGAAAGAAACATAATCTATTCTATTATTGCAACATAACTCCTAAAAGAAAACAAAACAAGAATTTCCCGGTGTAATCATCGATTGAAATCAAATTAAAAAAAAAAACATTGGAAACGGAATGAATAAGTGTCTGAAAAGAGAATTAAAGATGGGATATGTTTGTGTGTCAAAGATTCCTTTGATTTTTTGAGGTCCACCACCATTTGTTAATCATCTCTCTTTTTCTCTTCCACCTTCCCCACAAAGTCCTTCTTCCCCTTTTGCTTTAACATTTAACAAGAGTGGTAATAATTTATTATTTTCCAAATTAACAACAATGCCATAATTAAATTTAATCTATTAAAAATTCATTTATTTATTTTTACATATAAAATATTGGGTTCTCCTTTTGTAACTCTCCTCCTTCCTCCTTCTCTTCCTCCTTTTCCTCTTCAACAACACAATCATTTCATTTTTTTTTGTATATTTTGGGACAATTATTTCAAATTTCAAAACACACAACACAACACAGCCTGAGACAGACAACAAACAACTGATAACAACAACATGCTAAGAAAACAAAGCTGGATCAAATTCCATTAATCAACAAAACCCAAATAACTGGTTGGGTCGGGTTCGGGTTTTTTGGATCCGCTTCTCTGGTTCAACCGTTGTTGTTGTGGTGATTATAGTGCTCTCTTTCAATCTTCTCAGCAATTCATTGTTCTCTAGGTAAAACTCATTCATCATTCTCTCTTGTCTGTTTTTGTGTTTTTCTTTTTCTCTCTCTGGTTTTGTTTTTTCCCCTCTATTTTTGTTCTGTTTTTGTGCTTTTTACCTTGTTCGTTTGGTGATTTAAACGATTTTGAAACAATGTTGTTTGTCTCTTTTCATGAATTCGGTCGTGTTTTTTGTGTTCGGTTTTGTCCCATTTTTGGTTTTTTTTTTCTTTCTTGTTGGAAGGGACTGAAAGAAGATTAAAAATAGGATCTTTTTATTGATGATTTTGAGACTTTGTCAAATGGTGAATGAGCAAAGTGGGGGGTATGAATTTTTGGAAATTTTTATTTTTAAAAGCATTTGTCCTATGATGATTCATGTTGGCAGGTTGTCTTTTATTTTGTCAGCAGATTAAGCTATCTGCACATATGTTTGTAAACAGAATCATTTACTTTTTTTCTTTTCTTCTCTTTTGAGTGGTTGCCATTTTGTGTTTCTGGTGCTGAAGGTGGGGTTTCTGTGTTTTTTTGCCTTATTTTTCAGAAAATTTTGTTTTTGCAGGTTAGGTGTTCCTAAGGTAAGGTCTGAATGGCTGGGATTGATGATAATGTTGCCCTTACTGGTGATTGGGGTCTTGCTAGCCCAAGTCCAAGGACCTTTTTTTCCAGAATGTTAGAAGAAGATAGTGTGACAAGATCAATCTCAGAATATTCTGGAAGTGGTAGAACTGGGGATCTCTTTTCGGGACATCGTGAGCCTAGTGAGACGGGGAGAGAAAACATGAAAGATAGGGCACAAGATGGTGATTCTGGAGCCCAATTGACCAACGTAAGTTTTCAGACCGAGTACAAGTCGAGCTCCCGGGGTGGTCTTGTTGAAAGAATGGCTGCTAGAGCCGGGTTTAATGCTCCAAGGTTGAATACAGAAAGCATTAGATCTACTGACCTTTCACTTAGTTCCGACATTCAGTCTCCGTACTTGACAATCCCGCCTGGTCTCAGTCCTACTACACTTTTAGATTCTCCAGTGTTCCTTGCAAATTCGCTGGTGAGCTTTGGTTTATTTGTGTTGCGGATTGTTTATTTGTTTATCAAATTTGCTATTTATTCTCTCAAACCACAAGAAAAAAGGGGGAAATAATAGAAGGAAGGGATATAGGATAGTTCTAGTTGTGGCTGTAAGCATACAACACTACAAAGCACAAATCATTATTATTGCTCCTGAAGTCCTGGTGTGTATGTCTGATATGATAGACAACGGTATGCATGGCTGTGTATTTAATTCTTTTATGCAATCGTTAATGTTGTAATTTGGACAATATGAGGATTCGTACGCAGTTATTCTTTCAATTTGAATAAGCTTTTTATTAGGTGGTCTAAAGTTTTCCTATGACCTTGTGTGATTCACTTCTGGAATTTCCATGCTTGCACTTTCTTATGTTTCTTTTCTGTCTTTTCTTAAGCTCCTCAAATTTCATCAGGGGCATGCTGTTTGGTTAATATGGTAACCCTTTTCTGACATCATAGTTTTGAAGCATCCTCTAGAACAGGTTAAAAAATGTCATGTCTTGTTGTCACTTTTTCTTTTCAATATACTTTTTGTAACAGTAGGTGGTGCACTCAGACATAGAGTATATAATCATATATAAATTTTATGTTTGTACTTTAACTTTGAAAGAGCTGGTAGGACCCTGTTGTCTTGGTAATGGTATGTGACTGTGCTTAAAATTTGATTTGATTTTCATCATGTAGTGCTACTCACATTGTTTAACTTGGAAATTATAAACCTCTTAGATTCTTGCTGCTCTGCATGCCATGCAATGATGTACTTTTTATGCTCTGAACACATGGTGTCAAATGTAGTTTTTAGAGTCCTAAGTTATCACTTTTCTTTGAGGCACCAATAGTGGTCTATCTGCTGTTGTAGGAAACTGATTCCTGGTTCTGTTGACATCGTTCTGCCTCCTATTGAGCTATGAATCTGTCTAATTTCAGGCACAGCCTTCTCCAACAACCGGAAAGTTCTTGTTCATGGCAAATGGCATCATGCAGAACTCAGAATTATCATCTGATGCTCCAGAAAAATGTAAAGATAATGGCTTTGATGATATCTACACATCATCCTTTGCTTTCAAGCATGCAACAGATTCAGGCTCTTTTTATCATGGTGCTGGAAGAAAAGTAAGCACATTCTAAGAATCCTTTTATCCACTGAAATATATATATATTCACAAGTTACTCTTCCAATCAACATTACATGTCATTTGTACACACATTCATCGGGTGTTGTGCAGTTATTGATAATGATTCAAGTTAGACATCTTCTGATGCACATAGTATGGGATTTGTAGTGAGTTGAGTTGACACTTGACAGCGATGTCTTGGCAATAATATGTTCATCAATTTCTTCGTTTTGGTCATTTGGTTGGTTCTCTGTTTGCAGATGATAAATCCAACTACACTTCCTCAACAATCCCTTCCCCGTATTGAGGTTTCGGCTCAGTCTGAAAATTCTTTTCAATCTCAAAGTGTTGATGCTGTCAAAGCTCAAACTGAGAACAAAAGTGGCCTTCATCTTCAGGCAGACTTTGCTGAATCGCCTCCTCAAAAAGATAATGGAATTAAGATGTTCTCAGCTGATCAAAGGGCTTTTGATGCTGTTGGTGGTGGCAATGAACATTCTACACCAATTGAAGAGCAAGCAGATGAAGGAGATCAAAGAGGCAATGGAGACTCAATGGCTGGTGGTGTTGGTGGTGCACCATCTGAAGATGGATATAACTGGAGAAAATATGGCCAAAAGCAAGTGAAGGGCAGTGAGTACCCTCGAAGTTACTACAAGTGTACACATCCAAACTGTCAAGTTAAGAAGAAAATAGAAAGATCTCATGAGGGCCACATAACTGAGATCATATACAAGGGAATGCACAACCATCCAAAACCTCCTCCAAATCGACGGTCAGGTATAGGTTCGGTTAACCTTCATACTGACATGCAAGTGGACAACCCTGAACATGTTGAACCACACAACGGTGGTGATGGCGACTTGGGATGGGCTAATGTACAAAAGGGAAACATAGCTGGAGCTGCTAACTGGAAGCATGACAACCTTGAAGCCTCATCATCAGCATCCATTGGCCCTGAATACTGCAACCAGAAGCCCCCCAATTTACAGACTCAAAATGGTACTCACTTTGATTCAGGAGAGGCAGTGGATGCCTCATCTACTTTTTCTAACGAAGAAGATGAAGACGATCAAGGCACTCATGGTAGTGTATCATTAGGTTATGATGGGGAAGGAGATGAATCTGAGTCTAAGAGAAGGTACTTGTCTTTAATTTTTAAATTTTCTAAACTAATATTTATTTGTCTAACATATTGAAATCAATGATCTACTTTCTCAGGAAACTGGAATCATATGCAGAGTTGAGTGGAGCTACTAGAGCCATTCGTGAGCCTAGAGTTGTTGTACAGACTACCAGCGAAGTAGACATCCTCGATGATGGTTATCGGTGGCGGAAATATGGACAAAAAGTTGTCAAAGGAAATCCCAACCCAAGGTAGTCATTCTCCTCCGATCTTATCTGTGCATGCATGTATGTTAATACAAACAATACATCATTTCATTTTTGTTACAAAGCTGAATGTAGCTGTTTTGCTGCAGGAGTTACTACAAGTGCACAAATGCAGGGTGCACAGTAAGGAAGCATGTGGAGAGAGCATCACATGACCTTAAATCTGTGATCACTACGTATGAGGGAAAGCACAACCATGATGTTCCTGCTGCTCGTGCCAGCAGTCACGTCAATGCTAATGCTTCCAATGCCATTCCTGGCCAAGCTTCTCTTCAGACCCATGTTCATAGACCTGAAGCATCTCAAGTTCACAACGGCATTGGAAGGCTTGAGAGGCCTTCCCTGGGCTCATTCAACCTACCCGGGAGGCAGCAACTAGGACCTTCCCATGGCTTCTCCTTCGGTATGAACCAATCCATGCTATCAAATCTGGTGATGTCAGGGTTAGGCCATGCGCAAGCAAAGGTTCCTGTCATGCCTGTTCATCCATTCTTGGCAGCGCATCAACAACATCAACAACAACAGCAACAGCAACAACATCATCAACAACAACAGCAACATCAACAACAACAACGTGGTGCAAATGATTTGGGTTTCATGTTGCCAAAGGGAGAGCCAAATGTGGAGGCTATTCCTGAACGTGGTGGCCTTAACCTGTCAAATGGCTCATCAGTGTTCCAAGAAATTATGAGCCGTATGCCTCTTGGACCTCATATGTAAAATTTCATTCCCTGATTCTTTAAAGAAAAACTAATGTTTACATCTTATAACATATATATATTGCGAAGGCATACATAGGGGGACTTTTCATTATTAGACTCATTGTATTTGACATTCTTCATCACATGTCAAAGGTGTATGTAGTTTATTTTGCCCATTTGTTGCATTCAAGAAGTCCAGGTCAATTTAAGAATTAGTGACTATGACTATGATAGATTGTGTTCAATTAAGAATTGTTCTTGGTAGAACCTTTATTTTATTAGATTCAACGTTGATTAAGTCACTTGATAATATAATTTAATTATGTTTTTTGGAATATCTTTGATAATTTATACCAAGTTCGCTTGTCTTAGTCCACCCATTTGTCTAAAGAGTGAGAAAGAAGTCTCTGTATTACGACTTTTGTTTTGGATTCTCTTATTGGTTTGTCCGGTAAACAGAATTTTTTTTTATAATTAGTTGTACCTAGGCATACATAAAGTGTGGTTGAGTACTTCTATATTTTTTTGTACTAACTTTATTAAATTGAGATTAGTCTATATTTTTTAATTAAAAATCAATTCCAAATCACGAGAGCCAATCAATAATGTCATTACCCTATGTATTTTTTTTGGCATTTCTTGGGTTGCTACCGACAACTTTTTCTAACGCAAGTTTTGTCAAACAAAATTTAATTTTCACCCAACGAGTGTCGACAAAGGCTGACAATTGTACAATTAGTTTGCTACCATAATCCTGTTTGCAGGCATTTTAACCAAGTTGAACAGAAGTAACTAGTAAGGTTGTTTGGCTAAATTTATTTATTTTTAATTTCTGCAATGACTATTGTTACCAGATTTGGTAGAATTTACTCACATGATATTTCTATGTATATTTCTCCATTGTACGGTAGTAGAGTGTAACAAAGACATTCTGACGTTGTCTTAAAGTAAATTGGAATAAAATTGGATTACCTTAACATTGAGAATCCCTTTTTTATATAAGTGAAATTAGATGATAAGATTTCAATTTTTCTCATAAGATAATATAAATATGAAAATATATGATTTTATCTTATCTTTCTTTGGATAATAGATAATTTGTAGTATTTTGAGATATCTTTATCTTTCTGATATAAGATAAAATTTTGTTTTTACATTAATTAGATTTGTCAGATATTTTAGATGTCAAATAGACTATTTTACCATCAAGGATGGAGACTTATCGAATCTGATTAGTACAACTATAATTAATTTTGACAGCAATACAAATGCTTAACTTTTCCATTTAAAGAGAATCGATGTTAGGTATATATATAAAAAAATTGGTTTAGTGGTAATGAGTATAATGCCTACTTCAAGTTTTAGCTACGTCAACAACTTTGATGCAGGTTTCAACCACGACTATTATTAATAAATAAGAAATTACTAAAACCGTCCAACTTTTTATTAGATTAACCAAGGGGAAAAAGTAATTTGAAAGCATATGATGTTCAAGCAATACATGCAATATTTGATAAATTAGTTAAACAATGATTACTGATAGGTTGTGTTTGTGCTTACTTCTTTTTAAGACCCCTAAGTGGCCTACACACTTTATGAAAAAAACATATAATTTGGTAGAAAAAGAAGTTCGAAACAATTGACTGTTGTTTGTTGTACAAAAGAGTGTGTTATGACATTTGCACATTTTTTTATATTTTTGTTTTACATCATCTTTGGAAAGGTAAAAGGAAAAGTGTACGTTTAAATATGCATTTTACTTATATTACCAAAAGAATAAATGATCGCATTAAAATTATGTTAAATATCATTCTCCTATCTCCACCCAAAAATTCTCAATAAAGAAGTTTCAATCCTAAAACCCTTACCCATTTAAACACACACGTACTCAAACTACAAGAAACAAGAGCAGGAGCAAATCAAACCATGAAAAATGTGAGTGTGGTCCATCCAATCCCTCTCAAACAATGTTCACATGATTTTAACCCCACTTATCAATATAATGTGCATCATCAATGATTCCCCTCCGTATTAAAAATTCCTACTCCTTCACCCTTATAACAATCCTTACATCATGTCTAGAATGCACAATTTATATTTGTAACAACATTCAATCAACACTATATGTCCAAAGTTGATAAGACAACCAAAGTCTAAAGAGTTTAATACCATGGAAAACAAAAGCCAAAACTTCAGCTTGTAGATTGGTCAATTATTTATGCCTTTTAAATAGCCAGAAAAGCCACGCACCCATTTCTAGCTAGCTAGAGTCTCCAACAATTCTACCTTGTTTTCCATTTTCAAATAAAATGCAAAATTTACCTCAAGCAAGGTGTCAAAATTGATGAACAGAAAATAAGCAAGACCACAGATCATTACTAATCACAATGCACTTAGAAATTGAACATATCAGAACTTGTATATATTAATAAGTAGTATGTAGTAAGAGGAATTGGGGGTCCCTATTTCCTTTCCTTTTAAAACAAATGCAAAACTTACCTTACTCAAGTGACATAACAAGCAAGGATCTAAAACAACTTTAAAGGGAGTTGGCGAGTTGCTAGCCTTACTTTTTTTTGTTAAGCAATTGTATTTTAACACCAGTTTCTCATAAAAACTGTATTTTCTATGAACATCTGTAATTTTCTTATGAATTCAATGTAACTAACAATTTTTTGCTTATACAAAACATCAACCTTTTGTACTTATGCCACTTAATAATTTTATGTAGAACATAAAATTAATTAATCTAACCTATTGAACTGAAAAATCTTATAAAATAAATTAAGTTTATAATGAATAATATGTGATTAACATCCAAATTATATCAAATTGGATATAAATAATTAGAAGAGAAAAAATATTTACATTAAATGTCATTTAATAACAAATCATCGTGAATGGCAACTTTGTTGAAATTTATATAATTACAGTAAAAATCATATCAATCAGATTTATTATTTCACACGCATGATCATTAACCTCTAATTAAAAAGATGATCCTAGATTTACTAATTCAACATTATTAATGCCACTACCATAGCAACTACATTCCAATCATAATCACAATTTAAATCCATGTTAGAACTCAAAACAATTATTATTTTTACAATACTACATCAAAGGAGTTTAACTTGATAAATTAAGAGAATCTGTGAATTGTTGTAAATCTGGTGTTACAGGCGTCTTGGATTCCTAAGTATGAGTACTCCATGAGTGCAACAAGTTGGCAAGTGCTGTTGTAGAGGATCCAGATTCCCCAACTGCAGCCAAAGCCGTGTGTTTCAGCTTCAAACTCCTCTCCCTAATCTCCTCTGACTCCATCACCTCTCTCACCCTCTTCTCCACCTCCTCCCCACTCACAAACCCATCTTCTTCCCTTTGCTCCACCGCAACAGCCACCTCCATCTCCCCCACCATCACCTGCCTGTTCACGTGCTGCTCCGCGTACAGTGGCCACGCAACCATTGGCACCCCGGCAACCACCCCTTCCAACACCGAGTTCCACCTGCAGTGACTCACGAACGCGCCGACCGAGCCGCGACTCAGCACCTCCACTTGTGGGGCCCAAGACCTCACCACCAGGCCCCTGTCCTTGGTTCTCTCGATGAACCCACTTGGCAACACCGAACTCAAGTCGAAACATTCCCCTGTTGTTGTTGTGTCGTGAATCTGCTTTGTTCCCTCGTCTTGTGTTGGCCTTTTCACGACCCATAAGAACCTGTGTCCACTAGCTCCTCTCTAACCCTTTTGCTATCTCTCTCAGTTGTGACACTGAGAATGATCCACGGCTTCCAAAACACAGGTACACCACGCTTCTACTTTGTTGTTCATCAAGCCATGACAAACATTGTTTACTATCCGTTGCTACATCTGTTTTTCTTTTATAGAAACGATACTTTTCTTACAAACAAAGCTAAAATTCAAGTAAATCCGCAAAGGAGGATTACTAGTATCACATTCTTTAATAGTACGTATATGCTTTTCAATTCGCTCCATTGGTTGAAATCTGTGTTGGTTTCACTAATATATGTTGTTCATGGTTTAATCTTTGATTCAAATGATATGATGGTTTAGTCTTTTTGTGTTACGTGGCATATATAGGAGTATCTATTAGATATAATTAATATGAAACGAGTTTGCTTAATTTATAAATTGAATTGTGCGTACAAAAAGTAATTAAGTCAAGGACTAAAATATACCAAATATACTTGGGAGATCACAGTCATATAGTTCACTCAAAAATTATATATCAATTACGAATTTTACTGAAAGAGAAAACTTTTTTTCCATTACTTTCTTTTTTTAACTCTATTGTGAAGATGCAGACCTACTAGTGAGAGAATTAAAAAAAAATCGTCAACAAAAATATGTCTTGTGATATCTCTTCATGGCATCATTCATTACATCTTATCTCTGTTTCTTACTTATATAAAAAAAAAATTATTTGATAGACACTCACAATATTATACCTATACATATTAAGTGAGAAAAAAATATATGATAAAATTTATGATGTGATAGAAAAAAGAAAAAGAAAAATGAAAGATATTAATGAAGTGTTCAAAATAATAAAATTTTCATGTATTGTTATTCATTTGTCGTAAAAATATCATTTCATTTTTTTACATAATTATTTAATCATAGCTTATCTTATATGATAAATTTATTTATTTTTAAAATAATTCAAATGATTATTTGAAATTAAATAAAAGTGTAAATTTATTTTATATTTTCAATGCATAAATATTAAACTACAAATATATTCACCTATACTAAATAAACAATAAGTCCAAACAAACTATAACTTATACTTTTTAACATTATATCTTAATAATAACTTAATTGTCCTATATTAAATAATTTCTTATTTTATGAAATCGTATTGTTTTAATTTTTTTTCTTTGCATATTTTAATAAGTTAAATAAGATAGTATCATTAACGTAGTACATTCTTTTTAATTTCACTAAAAAAATGCTATAAATAGCTATATATTTCTATAATCAATTTTTGCAATATATTTTAATTTAAAAGTAAAAATTTTATTCAATACTAAAATTAAAGAGTTATTTTAGTGACTAGAATAAGATTTATAATTTTTTAAGAATAAAATATATTTTTGATCTCTTATCATTTTGATAAATTTGTTTTTGTGATTTATCTTTTAAGAGATATATTTTGATAATTTATCTTTTAAATTTTGGTCAATTTGATCTTTAGTTTTTGTATAATTATCTTTGTTAATAATTTTAGAGAAAATGGTATATTGACAATATAAAAAAATTTACACTTTCATCCAATCACAATCAATTATGTTATATGATAAATTTGTTAATTTTTATGATAATTATTAAAAAAATCTGTAATTGGATGACGATGTAAAAGTGATTAAATTATTAGTGCATAATAATTAAACTCATAATTTTAACACAACAATGGTTAAAAAATCACCCAAAATCAATACTTTCTCGTTTTTTGATATGTTTTTCGTATGTGCAATTTTCATTACCATTATGCCCTGCCATTTCGGACATGTTACCTCATTGATTGAGAGTTTAGTTCCTAATCAATTTCACTTAGGACCTGTTTGGGTAAGCTTCTCTAGAAGCACTTCTAGAAGAAGAAAATAAGAGCAAAAAGATGAGATGAGTTTTTCCATAAGTAAAAATAAGCTCTCCATTAACTAATTTGTAGAAGCTCACCAATGTAGCTTCTCTAAAAGATGAGATGACATCTACAAATTAGCTAATGGAATACTTATTTTAGCTTATGGAAAAACTCATTTCATTTTTTTCTTCTTATTTTTCTCTTCTAGAAGTACTTCTAGAGAAGCTAACATCCAAACAGACCCTTATAGCTTTGTAAAATTTTACACAAAATATTCGTTATGATTTCAGAGAATTTTGAGCCTCATTATATTGCAAGTCCTGTACGAAGAACCTTTCTGTTTCGTGCTCAATTTCTCTCATTTTATTCCATAAATCTTAAGGTTGATATGCTACGTCTAGATCGATGTATTTTAATCGAAACACCCTAAACTTTGCTAAAAAGAACTGAGCGAATCATGTTAAACATGTGTTTCTTTTTTCTTTTCTTTATATCATAATGAAATAATTTTTGAATATGTTTGCCCACATAGGAAAAGCGACCTAAAACCCCAAAATCAATTACAAAAAATGTGGACTCAAAGCATTAAAAGAATATTGAAACAAATTGAATTTCATATATAAAATCTATACAAAAATTTTCAATTCTCAAGATGTGATATATATATATATATATATATATATATAAAATGACATATCCAGGAAAATTTATTTATATTTATATACTCAATGACAGGTTTTGGGGTCACGAAATTTTTTTTAATGAAAATTTAAATCAATGTTTTACGTACATGGTTAACATATATTCAATGACCATACATTATAAAAAGTATTAGAAAATAATATCTATATTATCTTTGAAAATAAAAAAAATCAAATCCAGTGAATTTTTATGTATGCAATATCTATGTTACGTCATTTAAGGGTGAAAGATCAATAAAAAAAATCAAATCCAGTGAATTTTTATGTATGCAATATCTATGTTACGTCATTTAAGGGTGAAAGATCTTTTTAAGTGTGCTGTATAGTAATAGGATTTGGTGCTCTGTTTTATTCAAGTTCAGCTGGGAAGTTCATGATGTGACATTTTGTTGTTAGGTCCAATCCAATATTGTTGTAGACTGTTCTAGTAGTTTCGGTGATGTCTTATATGTTTGACAACTTCTGTTTTTATTTTATATTTTCGCTTCTCTGAACTTGGTTTTTAACTCAAACGAGATGATTTCTTTATATTTACAAGAGAAAAAATTCTTATCTGCTCGGTTACAGACAATGGTTATGATATCTATATGTGAATAATAAATTCAATTATCACTGCTGATTTTGTGTGCTCTTTTTCCAATCTACTCTCCATGTCTTACCAATAAATATTCTGGAAATGGCTATCACATAGATGCAAAAATCTATGTTACCGCATTTTTATGTCCTGAGAGTGGATCGTCGCGTGCCGGCTCTTTCGAGGCCTCTTCTCCAGGCGTTTGAACGGTTAACCGGTACGGATAAAGGGAATCCGATTATTTAATTAAAATGAAACATTGCGATGATCATTATGAATGTTGATGTTGATGCAATGTGATTTCTGCAACTTGCAGACAATGGCCCCAAGGTGGGTCCGCCATTATATATATATTAAGTTATTGTATAAATTAAGTTTATAGTGAGTGTCACAACCGTCACAGAGTCGAAAATGGATCCAAATATGAAAATATCGGTGCACGTAAACTTTTTTCGCTAATTAAGTTATTATTATTGAATGATAAGAGGGAATCTTGAAGCACGTAGAGGACTGCTTAGTAAAACAAAATCATTGAATGAAAAAGACGAGTTCAAAGTACAGACCTGATTGTTGCGGTTCAGCGATGAGTGGTCCGATGTAGTAAACAACAGGTGCTTCGTTCGCGTCTGGAAAGCACGCGCCGTCTGCGATGGCGCTAACCGCCACAGGCTCGAGCTCTTCAAACGCGTTCACTATGATCCCACGCGCCTTCGGAAGGCGCGTGCAGAACGCCAACATGTCCCAGTACGCAGGGTCCTCCCTCTCCAATATCGGTTTTGGCATGTTCACCGCCATCAGCGGCGCGTTTCCAGGCACGCGCAGTTCACCGCGACCATATCCTTAAACGACACGTTGGTTTCCTCGTGAAGTTTCGGAAAGTACGAGTAAAGTGCGAGAACCGCCGCACCGGAAGTGAAGAATTAAAAGACTGGCATTCCCAACGAAGAAGCTAGCTGCTTCCATCGCCTTGGTGCAGAAGAGGTCGATCACGAAGGCTTTTATGGTGGTGGTGGATTTAGAGATTTGGGTGAGGGGTGGTGGTTACGTTGGGAGTGTTTCGTTTGATGAAGTCGAAGTAGCCGTTCGCAGCGAAGCCTACGGTGGTTGTGGTGGTGGTTGGGGTGATATTAGGGAGGCGGTGGAGATGCGGTGGATGTAGGCGTCGACTGAGGGGTGGTCATGGAAGCCGGTGGTGAGAAAGATTGTGATTGAATAACTGTATTTCGAGGAGCTTGGCCAGCTCAACCATGGAAACAATGTGGCCTATGCCTGGTGCTGGATACAACACTATTGTTTGTTGTCGCATTTTGCTTGATTGGCTCGGTGACATCTTGCTAGCTAGTTGCTTGGGTATGTCAATGTAGCTTTAGATATGTATATGTAATCAATAATTAAAGAGTTTAGCTAAGTAATTGTTTTAAATATCGATAGCCTTGCGATTTTATTGCCTTTATTAATACCGTGATAAATTGTGGATATATCTGATCGATGCACTCTCAATTACGTTATTTTTAAAATCTTGTTTAAGTTAAACATGTGTAATTTATTATAAATTCTTATTAGTTGTATTCGATTTCCGTGAATGAACTTGATGAAGTTAATATATGATTTGGTACGTCGTGAATTTCCTATCTTCATATAATATAATCTTCAAGTTTCGCGTGGAACCTACAAAAAAAAACCTCATTTTGGTTGACTATTGGTTGGGTGATGCATCTTGCTAAGTTGCTGGCTTTTGTTTAAATATATATAGGCATGATGGTGGTGCACTATAAAATATGGAGAAATTATTAATATATAATCTTTGACTATCATGATTTGTAGATTCTAATTAATCTTCACATAATATATAACACGCGATTTGCCTTTCAAAAACTTATATACTTGAATATTAATATTAATTTTTTCAATTTAATGATTGCACTTTTATCATAAAAACTTTTAGAATTTGGTGATTATGTAATAATAGTATAAAATAGTTTTATGTTATCAACAAATTGAAATTCCCATTAGTATAACTTTAAGATGATTATTATAAAGTTAACACATTTATAATATACATGAATGTGTGATTGAATGTATGTATAAAATTGTTAGTGGATAAACTATTTTCTTAACCTTTTACACTATAAATTATTATTAAAAACTATTATTAGTGTCACTTTTAATTTAGTGATTACAAAAGTCAACAAACTTTTTATATATGATGTTATTTGATTAAATGATCATGTAAAATTATTTTACATAATTTAATTTTTTCTAAACCTTTTAAGATATATGTTAATTAGTGTCTAAGGATACTGACTAAAGAAGTAAAAGTGAAAATTTTATTATTGAGATGTGTAAAAATGTGTTCAGAAGTTAGGGCCTTGGATTTGTCAAGGTTAATCCGAAAGGCAGAGGTTGTACAAATTTGAGCAAGAGGGTTAGACATAAAAGGCACTTTCATTGGTCTCGCTTTGGAGAAAAGAAAAAAAAAAGAGAGAGGAGGAAATCGTTGGCAAAGAAAAGGAGTAATATAAATGGGGCATCCCTTTGGATATGAAAAGGAGCCCAAACTCACTCATTATCTGTTTTCTTAATCATAAGTCCGAAATTTTTATACAAAGCACAAACAAGAAAAGGGGTCCCCTTATCATAATATATCCTCGTTTAAGGACAAAGCAGGTTCATCTTTTGATATGAATTAATATGGGGTTCATTATTTTATGAATTATCCTTAAAAAGGCTTCTTGTTATAACAAAAGAAAAATGTACAAGTCAAGTGTTTGACTAAGAGAAATAAAGATAAATATAATATGAAGAAAAGTGCAGCGCAAAAATAACGAATTTAACACTATCAAAATGTTAAATAAATTAAAAATAAAAAAGGCAAAAAAGACAAGAAATAGAAAGAAGACGCCACACCTTATGAAGAGTGATAAATCCCGTGGGGATTCGCCACAAAGATTATAGAAACCTTTGATAAGAACCAATGTTTGGTTTAATTAAGAATCCAAGAGGAACTTTCTCTCACACGCTTTTAAAAGTACAAAGTTTTTATTCAATTCTAAGGTCCGTACATAAGACAAATGAATGGTTATTTATACCCAACAAGTGGTGCATCTCTTATCTTTCTTTCCAAAGTGGGATTTTAGCTACATATTCCTTATTCAAAATTACACTAAAAAAACTAATTCATGTTGAACTTCATGTCTAATTTTCATTATCATAGATGCAGCATTAGGACTTGAGACTAGAAATACAACTTGTAGGCGATCTTCAAAGCTTTCGCATGCATCAAAAAATGCTTAAAACAAACATCTAGAACTCAAGTTATATTCAAAACATTAGAGCAATCTCAGCTCTTCACTCATTTTTCTTGATCATCATCATCTTTTCAACAAAAATAAACTGTTCACATCCTTAGTATGTGTTTTTGATTTCTCATCAAAACCTACCTTGCTCACACCATTTTGAAGCAATCATGTGTAGCTCATGTGTCAAAAATGTGAAAAATAATATATAAAAATAAGTGCATAATTAACATTGAATCAACACACAATTAGTATGTGGTTTTATCCAATATTTTGTTTCACTTCACGTACCACCTTATACACATCCCTTTAGAAGCAATGAGGACTTTCACATATTTTAGGTAAATTCTATTACAAACATAAACATTTATAACCAACCGGGTGACATTGTGTGTAGGCATGACAACAAGGTAGGTCAAGAGTTGGCATCACTTTTCCCATCCTTAGGCTCGCAAAAGGCGGACAGACGAATTAAGGTTCTAGTTTTAAAGGGAGGAAATTTTAAACCCAACCTCATCCTCATGAAGTTTTATTGTGTCCGATAAATTCATGGAGAACCCGCCACAACTTTTTAACAATTTTAATTTATTTATACATTTTTAACATTTACATGTTAAGTCATTAATTATATCTTAATTCAAATAATATATAAAAATTACTAAATAACAAAGAATATAAAAAATTAAAAATTAAATTATATTTGAAGTTAAATTCATAATTTTAAGTTTGTTATTTTGTAATGACAACAAACATCCTCTATAATAAATAATTGTACTCAAATTAAGACTACTCTAGTCACTAAAAATGTAAAACTTTTCCTCTCAACTCAAAACATCTCGCTAAACTAAAATAATCTTATGATCCACATGCTCGAAGTCAATTTGTTATTTAATTATTATAATTTAAATTATTTACTTATTAGAATAATTTTTTATATTTTTAGTAGTTATAAAAAAAATATACTTATAAGATTTTAACTCAAATAAATTGTAAAAATATATGTAGCCAAATGAGTATGGACGTGGGAACAGGACGGCAAGTAACATCCTCAAATCCATACTTGACCCCACTTTTACAAGTATGAGAAAATTCCCAACTCAAGCTCAAACTCGACTCAATCAAAGCGAGTTTGTTTCCCATCGAAGTCGGCACAGGATTGAAGGATCTAGCTAAGGTGGTAGTCTTTCCAATGTCTCCCTCTATGGGAGATTATCATATAGCCATTCGATTCACTCATTTAAAATCCAATGACTTTCCAAAAGTTTGTGCCATATTTGGTTGTCTCGCATGGAGATCAAATCTGTGGCATAGTCGATGTTCCAAAAGTTGTGCCATATTTGCCGATTTGTGGGTCGAACAACGCCGATTTTATCGTCGGAGAAAGGATGTCAGCAACATCGTTGGTGATAGACAAAAGGTCGACAATGATGTGTCAAAGTTTGACATGACTTTTGGTGGCGGCAATGGTGGCGAAGGAGGAGGAGCATATGGCGGTGGTGTTGGGCGTTTCAGGAACTTGAGTGAAAGAGAAAGATGGTGGGTCAGGGAAGGAGGGAGATCGATGATAGAGAGGGCAAATCTGGAAAGAGAAAATGAAAAGAACAAAATATTTCATCCATAGATTAAAAAAGAAAAAAGATCTAATGGCTATAAAATACTTTTCCATGGTGAGACACATGAAAAGGTGGTCCCACCTTAGACAGATCCGGGGTTAAAAGGATATTCAATTTCAGAATTGGCTTAAATATTTTTTTTTCCAATGAGTTCATATTTTTTCAATTTTAGTTTTTATAAATTTTTATTTATTTTCAATTATATTTTTTCAATTTTGATTTTTATAAGATATTTTACTCATTTTCAATTTTTGTAAATTTATATTTTTTTCAATTTTGATTCTCTAAATACAAATTTATGGAGATTATAAATAAATTAATTAAAATCTTAAAGAGACAAGTTAAAAAAACACAAATTTATTAGAACTAAAAATGAAAAAAAAAACTTATAGAACCAAAATTAAAAAACTACCAACAAAAATTAACTCATAAGAACCAAAGATAAAAAAAAAAAATACTAACTTACAAAAATAAAATCATATTTAACTCTTCATATTTACTTAATTTTGTGGTGAAAGACATGCATGTCTCTTCAAATTCCAGAGAAATAGTGACTTGGGAAGCGCTTGTTGCATCTCCAATATGTACAACCTTTTAATATGTTTCAATCAACCATATTTCGCTATTGAATTCTCAAAATAATATGAGTATTAGAGAGATGAAATCCCCTCATCATATGAATGACTTGTGCAACTTCAGATGATGAACCATGGCATAACAGAATTTTCTTAAAAATGATAACGTCTCGAAATTAAGGCGTATGTTCTTGCTTTGTCTCAAAAATAGTCCTGCGTTGAGGAAAGAATAGAAATACAAAAGGAACGAATTTCAGTGTTTAAACACCTTTTTCTATTTCCCATTGTATTCCGTAGTCTTTTGCTTCTTAGGGTTATACTTTACACGCTGCAGTCTCCTAAATTATGCAAAAGAATATCAAGTTATGATTTAGACTTGATGATCTTAACTTGTGGGGGTTGGAAATATTTTCTTCCTTATCAAATAACCATTATTTTGGCACTAGAATATACATGAATTACTTTTGAAGGCAACAAGGAGCTTGTTGCTACAACCTCACTATTTCCTTCATAAGAGCAACAAAAAAGATTGACCACAGAATTAGTGCCCATTTGTTGTTATCACAGCCAAATTTTTATCTGTTCTATTTTGATGGGCTGTTTGCCGGTGATTAATCTCTTTCCTGCACATAAACATGTTTTATTAACAAAGGTAATATGAATGGAAACAATAATTACTTGGCTACAAATTGTTCTTAGGCATTGCCATCAGAATGACGAGATCAAAACTTAGAAGGCAATTGAGAATTTAGACAGAAGTATTTATTATATGTCTGTTTGGATAAACTTCTCCATCAGTACTTCTAGTTTGCAGTGGAAAAAAAGTAGTCACTATAATAAAAGTAATGATCCAAAGGACATAGCTAAAAGGCATTTTAGAAGCTGAAAAGAGAAACCCAGATTTTGTGTTGGGTAAGAGTAAAGTAAACAAGTATTGGATTCTAAGAAAAACCTGAGGCATTGCCATAGTGCATCATAAGGAAGAAGACCAATAATTCTCCTCTTCATTTCTCTACTGTGATCTCCACCACGTTCAACCACTGGTAATTGCTTAATGCCCTTGGCCTCCATCAACTCTTTGGCCATGGCCAAACTAGTATTTGGATAACAGGTTAAAATTCCTCGCTCTCGTCCACGATAGCTCATCCCTCGAGTACAAACAGATGAAACGAGGCATGTGTTTGCCTGTAAAATATCCAATTTGAATTATCATTAGAGATTTAGAGGAGACTGGCAGCAATGGAATACTATTGGAAAAAACACAAGTCTCACATCGACTAGAGATAGTGTAATATAAGTGGGGAAAACCTTCATCCTAAGAGCTAGCTTTTGGGATTAAGTTAGGCCCAAATCCACATTCTAAAATGATATTAGAACCTATCACAGATCCATTAAAAAGGTCATCCACCCTGTTATCCACGCACCAAGCCCAAAAGTGTTGAGCGTGAGGGGGTGAATTAGGAAAAATCCAAGTCCTACATCAATTAGAGATAGTGCAAGATAGATTTTATAAGTGGGGACAACCCTCACCCTAAGAGCTAGCTTTTGGGGTTGAGTTAGGCCCAAATCCACATTCTACAAATACAGACAATAAAAAATTAATGACAATTATATCCTAGCAGTATAGCATGAGGTTCCAGACAAGAATTTTGGTAGTGTATTTTCTCAATGATACATATAAAATCCATTCATCAAAGCATTGTTTATAACTTCAAAAGAAAAAAGATGGTAGCAATTCTGTTCTTGCTAGACCAAACTCTAGAAAACAGTTGGTTCATGTTGCTAAAAATTATTCCGAATGCAGTTTCCTGCCAAAAATTGTGTTTTTGTATTTCATGAATTATAGAAAACAACTGATTCTAAAACAATTTGCAAACAGACATGGCTCTTGAATATAAATAGCAGGGGCATTTTCTACATACATCCAAAATCCCTGAATCGCTCTTCGAAGTGTCATTAGACTTCTGGGACAGACACCTTTTAACGTCACCATATGTCAATATTCCTTCTAGAAAATCTTCTTTATCAACTACAAGCACACACTTCTGCTGGCTGTCATGCATGCATTTTATGGCATCTTTCAGAGTTACAGATGACAAAACCTTCAGATATTGTTTTGACATGGCCTGGGAAACCTGAGAACCAATAATAATAGTGTCAAGGACCTCAACACAATAGAGTTTACAGATATAAAAACAAGATAAGGAAATCAACATGCTGCAGAGTTAACAACAAAAGATGGACAAAATGCCAATCATCAAAAGGAAATGTGAAGAATCTTTTCTCAACCTGAAGATTGTCGAGAAACAGTTCCTTATCAATTGGTTCAAGATCTGTGCCATCTCCAACAATACTGAGTTCTAAATCATTCCCATCATTGGCTTGTCTCCAGTTATCCTCATTATCATCTCCAGCATGTGAAATTGGAGAATATCCTCCAGCTGATTTACTTGAATCAGGTGTCTCACTCTCCTTCACCTGGTTTGTCACTGAGGGGACCCATATTGCCAATCCAACAGCTCCCTAAGGGCAAGGTTCACAATGACAAATATGAGAACATTAAATATTAGCAATTTTCACTACATAAAAAGATGCACAATTTACAACTCAAGGGAGATGGGAAACCTGAATAAAACAATAAGGTTGAGGTTCAAAGTTAAACCCACAAGTTTTGGTTGATAGACAATTCTACATGCATTACAATGCCACAGTAGTTGACACCAAAGTATTTCCTCTTATTTAAAATATCTTCCGTTGAATATAATTGCACAAGAATTAAAAAAAATCTATCAAGTAGTTTAAGATCAAAGTCTGGAATTCATTTACCAAGACATAATCCAACCTTGTTACTTGCTCACTGTGAACCAAGTGAAGCAGGCTTTGGCTGATTCAAAATGGTTTAATGCAATGAAACAAGAATATGAGGAACTGATGAATAACAAGACCTAGGATTTGGCTTCTCTTCCACCCAATAGGAAAGCACTGGTTTGCAAATGGGTGTTCTGGTCAAAGAAAATGCAGATGGGACAGTTAATAAATACAAAGCTAGACTGGTAGCAAAAGGATTTCATCAAAAGTGGCTGGTTCTGATTTCAATGAAACCTTTTCCCGTTATCAAACCACAGTAAGATTGATTCTCACCTTGGCCCTAACCAATAAGTGGGAACTTTTTCAACTTGATGTTAACAATGCCTTCTTAAATGGCTTTCTAGAGGAAACCATCTATATGCAGCAGCCCCTGGATTTGAAAATCCTGATCTTTCTCTTGTTTGTAAATTGAATAAGGCTCTATATGAGCTTAAACAAGCACCAAGACAGTGGTTTGATAGACTAAAATCTACACTCTTGCATTTTGGCTTTTCTGCAAGCAAGTGTGATCCATCTCTTTTGTCTTCAAAGATACCTCTCATATCGGCTATCTTTTGGTGTAATGTTGATGATATCTATTTAGTCCAGCAGTTCACTGTCAAACTTCACTCTAATTTTTCCCTTAAACAACTTGGGAAACTGGATTACTTTTTGGGAATTGAAGTCAAGACCCTAACTGATGGCTCTATTCTTCTAACTCAAGACAAATATATAAGAGATCTCCTACAGAAAACTAAAATGGCTGAGGCTCAATCTATTGCTTCCCCAATGGTTTCTGGATGCAAGCTTACTAAAACAGGAGCAGACCTCTTCTCAGATCATACTCTTTATAGATCAGTAGTTGGAGCTCTTCAATACTCCACTATAACCAGACCTGAACTAAGTTTTGCTGTTAACAAAGTCTGTCAATTCATGGCCAACCGTCTTGAATCTCACTGGACAGCAGTGAAAAGAATTATCAGGTATCTCAAAGGCTCTTTACACCATGGCCTACTTCTCAAAGCTGCTACTTCTGGAATTCCAATTCCCATTAAGGCCCTTTGTGATGCAGACTGGGCTTCTGACCCTGATGATCGCAGATCTACTTCTGGAGCTGCTATTTATTTTGGCCCTAATCTTATATCTTGGTGGTCTAAGAAACAACAGATTGTTGCAAGATCAAGTACTGAGGCTGAGTATCAAAGCCTAGCACAAGCCACAACTTAAGTAGTGTGGATTCAAACTCTGCTATTTATCTGTTCCTTTCACTACTCCAGCAATCTTCTGTGACAATCAAAGTGCTGTTGCCATCACTCATAACCCTGTTCTTTACTCCAGAACAAAGCACACGGAATATCAATATTTTCTTTGTTTGGGAGAAAGTTCTAGCTAAGAAGCTGCAAGTCTACCACATTCCTGCCATTGATTAGTGGGCAGATGCCTTGACCAAAGCTCTATCTCCAACCAGATTTCTTTTCTTGAGATCCAAACTCAA